>JAPSGF010000156.1:89979-116613 GCA_035772895.1 Perdix hodgsoniae
AAAGCTGTTGGTTTTTTTGGCTCGAAATAAAAGCTGTTGGTTTTTTTTGCCACCGTGTTTAGTTAAGCTGGAAGACTCCTTGCCACGAGAAGCTGCGAGAGCCAACTGAAGAGCTTGGAGATGTAGAGGGGGGGTAAAAAATAAGGCTCGTCTGGTGCTTTCTGATGTGACTGCTGAAATTGTTTATTGGGAAATAAAGGTACAAGAGCTGATTCTCTGTGGGCTCAATGGGAACAAAACACAAGAAAACATGAGGTCAGAATAAGAAAAGAGTTTGGGCTTTTGTCCTTTCCTGCCTGTGCTCTGAAGCTTTTAAGATCTGCATGTGGCTGAATTGTACTGCGTTCAGATTGGCTCTTAAAGACTACTTGGGTCATTTCAGAGAGGGAATGTGAAATAACGGAGCAGAGATGTGTGTTAGTGTCTGTCAGGAGTGCTTCTTGCTTTGGTCACTGTGCTGTGTGCAGCTGTGGGCCCAAAGATGTGCATCTGTGAAGGCAGTGACCACCTGGAAGACATCCTGGTGCAGGAAGGAAAGGCTTCCATCCAACCCAAAGGGATTCTTGTGAGAAAGAGATTTATTGTTATGGGAAAATCAGATTTCCTTGAGCCTAAAGCCTCGTAGCCTGTCAGTCTTCTCCTCTTGCCTTGCAGCCTTAATGAATGATAACATAGGAAGGAAGGGCAGAGGAAGTGCCAACTTCAGGTGGTGTCTGTAATTGAAGCATGAATTCAGAAGATGATTTTCTGTTGGTGGTGATGATGAATTTTTGGCTTTCCATGCTCCTATGGAAGCAAGCAGCATGTGCAGCTTGTGAGGAAAAGGATGGGGCAGAGGGGATTTAGTTTGCTTGAAGAAGAGAGAAAAAAAAGGAAAAATGATTAGTAAAGCAAGAATACAATAATAACAAGACCAATACTTTAATAAACTTCAAAATACCATTGCTTTTAGTGACAGAGTGACATTCTAGTGTTAAGATGTTTAGGCTATAGAGAAAGCACTGCAGAAACAGCCATTTGTTTACTTAAATAAACTGAATTTCATGCTCCTCCTCATTGCTTCTCACCTCTGAGGGACCACGGGAACGTATTGCAGAAGGCGACTGTCCAACAGCAAATAGAAGCGTTGTGAGAGGAAGAATTTCAAGTCCTGAGTGTAGGGAATGAGCTTCAGAAGGAGCAGTTCTGCGAGCATTCTGTACCGCAGGAGGAGTGCTGGGGCTGAGGATCCCTTCCTTCTCTGTTATGATACGACCACAGCGTGAACGTCTCATGGCACAAGAAGATCTCTCTCTTTTCCTTCTCTTTTAAGACTGAGCAGAGCCAGCTCCTTCAAGCTGTCCTCATATTCCATCTGCTCTCCGTTCCCCACCCTCCATCTGCTCCAGCTCTTTAATTATCTTGGTGGCCCTTGACTAAATTGCTTGAATATGTCAATATAATGTACTGGGGAGCTCGAAACTACTGGTTTCATTCGGTGTTTGATAATACATCTCTAAAGCAAGGGTTATAAATAGAAAATAACGAGCTTGGTTGCTAAAAATGAGTAGTGTGTCTTTTTGTTCTGGCCTGACATAGCTGGAGAACCCAACTGACATAAACTCTAGAAAATGTCAAATAATCCCTCAATACAAAAAGGATATTTTGTCCATTGCTTTCGAATGTCAGATTTTCACATGAGAAAGTCTTGGTAGCCGTGGGATGGACAACATTTTGTCAGCAGCTGCTCATCAAAATCTGAATGAACATAAATAGTAATGCTGGGGTGAAAAAGCAGAGAATGCAACGCAGGGGAACAGTCAAAGAGAACAACGTCAGCTTTTGGGTGAGACACAGAGTGGGTTGTGTGTGCATGACGTGATTTCCCAGGGGAGCTGGGGAAACAGAACAGTAAGTGGAGGAGAATGAATCTCCCTGTGTGATTCAAATTGCTGTTGTGTTGTGTGGACCTACCCTGTCCCTTGTACAGATGGGACAGGGCCACGTTCATCACCTACCACAAAAAAAAAACCTGTAATCTAGCCAATAAAAACCCTGTAATCTACTTTAAATTGTTCATAAGGGACAACTCCCAGTCCAGTGTTGTGTCCATAGAAAGACAAGTTATGAGATACAAGTTAACTTTTTATTCTAGGGCAACCTTGATATCAGGCTTATTGTATAGCATGCTGTAGAGTCCCTGCCCAGGCCTGCTCACTCCAGGCACTCACAGAGGTTCCAGCTCTTTCTTGACTGCCTTTCTCCCCTACAGATGTCTCTCCAGTCGTGGCAGGCCTCATTGGTGCTACTGTCCTGGTGGTTTCTGTCTCAGTAACAGTTTTTGTGTGGACATGCTGTCACCAGCAAGCAGAAAAAAAGCACAAAACCCCACCGTATAAATTCATTCACATGTTGAAAGGCATCAGCATCTATCCGGAGACCTTGAGTAACAAGAAGAAAATCAACCGAATCCGGAGAGACAAGAATGGCGCTCCTAAGGAGACTGGGAGGGGAAACCTTTTGGTGAATGCTGCTGAATCTGGCTTGGTAGGCTCTGATAAGGCTCCAGATGGGCCAAATGCAGCTCCCCACATTGATCAGCTTCCGATCAAAGTAGATTATGGAGATGAACTAAGCCCAGATCAAAGCCTCACTCCAGGAGGAAGTAAAACCTCCTCACCATCTTCTCCGGGAGAGGACGTCCTGTTGGGTGAGCTGACTTTCTCAGTGGACTACAACTTCCCTAAAAAAGCACTGGTGGTTACCATTCAGGAGGCCCACGGGCTGCCAGTTATGGATGAGCACACTCAGAGCTCTGACCCATACATCAAGATGACCATTCTTCCCGACAAGAGGCATCGCGTGAAGACTCGCGTGCTTCGCAAGACGTTGGATCCAGTCTTTGATGAAACCTTCACCTTCTATGGGATCCCCTACAGCCAGCTCCAGGATTTGGTGCTTCACTTCCTGGTGTTGAGTTTTGATCGCTTTTCTCGAGATGATGTGATTGGAGAAGTCATGGTGCCCCTTGCAGGAGTGGATCCGAGCACTGGGAAGGTTCAGCTGACCAGGGAGATTCTCAAAAGGAACATACAGGTAAATAAATTCATCTCGAGTCGTGGTGGTTTCCTTGCATTGCATTTGATCCCAGTTTTTCTGGATCAGGAGCCTTGCCGAGCAGGAGTGCTGCAGTATTCTCAGTTATGAAACCCATTTTTTTCCACAGATGTGTTATTTTAGTAATATCTGACCGCGCTCTTTTAGTTCTGTACTTCTCTGCTGTGTGGTTAGAGGGTTTTGGTAACACAGTCATTGCAGAGACATAGAAATGAGGAGTGATTTAACCATTTATGCCAAAAAAAAGGCAAAATCGCACTCCCATTAAAAGAGCAGAGTGACAAAGGGTGTCAGAGTGACATTCATCCCTGTCCAAGCTGTTCATGGCGAATAGCTAGAGATCAGTTACTCTGAATACCTCTTGTACCAATTTTGAGTAACAGTATATCCTTCTCTGCAAAGACAAATCTCACTTAGAGAAGGATTCATCTGACAGTTCTGGACACCTCCATTTGTAATTACCTAATTTGTAACTGTAGGCTGTAAGCCAGTGAAAATAGATCAGCATCACCAGTGGAGGCTGCCACAAAACATGGGGAAAGGTCTGGAACAGCTCAGATTAATCCCACCCCCAACGACCCTCTCATTTTCCCACGTGAGGATGAAGTGTATGTGCCATAGTTTTGCCCAGCGTAGACATCTGAAACCTAAGTATAGTGAATCCCACTCTCATTTCTCATTGCTGTACACTGGAGAGATAAGCAGCCCACAGAAAAGATGAAATCTCACCTTGATGGGCTGCTTTACATTCTGTTCAGTGGCTGCGTTACGTTTTTTAAAGTATTCTTTTCAATGCTTTGACTGCATGTCCTGTAAGTTTCACAAGTAATAGATGAAAAATTGAGGAAAGTGGTCACACTAAAAAATAGATGCAGTCAAGGATGCAAATTATTTAACATGCAACAGTAATTAAAAGTAGATTTACCTTGGTGTCAGCTGCACACACTGATTTTCTCCAACTGATTTAAGCAACGGCATTCAAAAAACAGATTTCACATTTATTGTGGTGATGTTTCTATTGGAAACAAAGCAAATCCTCCATTTGTGACCTCCTTCCCCTTCTGCACCGTGGGGTTAAAAGGAGCAGATGCTAACAGAGGGGGCAGGGCAGGGTGCTGTGGCTGAGCTTTGCAGTGCTGTCACTGCTGTGCTCCTGACACCACACCATCCCATGCCCACTGCTAATACCATTTTCCTTGATAGCAAATAAACTTAATCTAAATTAGTGCCATCTCACTGAAAGTTAATGAGTACCGACTGGAAACCAAAGCTAATAATCTTAATAGTGTTACTCTTTGGAAAGGATGTACAGCAAGTTTAATGGAACAGTTTCTTTTTTGTCTTCGTCCTTCACCGATGCAGACTTGACTGATGGTGGAGTTTCCAAAATGTGCCCAAGGAGCTCGAGGTGCTCACCAGTGTTAAGCTCCAAAAGAAGTCAGTGAACTTAGAGCTCCTAGAAACCACAGCATCTCCAGAGGAGACCTCAGAGGAACCCTGAGGTGCTGATTTCTTTTAGCATGGCCCCGGGTTTGCTCCCAGAGAAACTGAAGGCTGTAGTGATGCTTGCTTTGCTCAGCAGGCGTGGGGTTGAGAGCAGAGGATGATTTACCTTCAGCAACTCGCTCTCTCCTTCTGGAGACCTCACATGACAAAGGCTAAACATGTATTTAGAACGAAACACAGATAATTTTCCAACTTCTCGGTCCTTTAGCATAAGAAAAAGAAAATACTGGTGACCCCCAACATTTGCCCTTATAAGACCACGACGTCCTAATAAATCACTGCTGTTTCTTGTTCACAGAAATGCATTAGCAGAGGAGAGCTGCAGGTCTCACTATCTTACCAACCCGTGGCGCAGAGAATGACTGTTGTAGTGCTGAAAGCCAGACATTTGCCAAAGATGGATATCACTGGCCTCTCAGGTAGAAGCTATTTTTTCCAACCCTGAATGTGTTTGTACTCTGCCACATCAAGCCACACAGAAAGCAATTCATAGCCTTTGCTGAAGTGCTGGACACCTCAACAACCCAGCACACTGTTGTGTCCATCTGAAAGAATATGCAGTGTAGTAAAATACAGGCTGGGTATGCACTGTATGCCACGTGTATTAATTTAATCCTAATGCTGGCATAAAGAGGAAATTGGCTTGAGGCTGGTGGAAGAACGAAGGCTTAATTTTCATCTTCTCTCAGTTTCAATACCTTCCACTGCAACCGTTTCCCATCTTAAAACTATTCTGACACTTTGTGGGACCGTTCCCTGAAATTAGGTAAAATATTTCTTTTTACAAATGACAGCAAATAATGAAAGTTTTGACAAGTTGGGCCCTGACCTCACCAGAAAGCTCCCCATTTCCCATGCAGTGCTGAAGCTTGTTAAGAACTCTAAGTGCTGATGTCAGCTGGTTGCTCTGCAGTAGGAGAATCCTTTGGGAGCTGAAGTGTGAACCTAAATGTGCACAGTTCACTTCTGCCTGTATCAGCAAGCTGAACCTGTCCACCCCTTCCCAGAACCACAGAATCACAGAATGGATTGGGTTGGAAGGGACCTCAAGGATCACAAAGCTCCAACCCCACACTGCATGCAGAGCCACCAACCTCCACATTTAATAGCAGCCCAGGCTGCCCAGAGCCCCATCTGACCTGGCCTCCAACCCCTCCAGGGATGGATGGGGCACCCACAGCCTCTCTGGGCAGCTGTTCCAGCCCCTCAGCGCTCTCACAGCAAGCAACTTCCCCTGACACCCAGCTGAAATCTGCCCTCCCTCCATCCCAGCCGTTTCCCCTCGTCCTGCTCTCAGCTCCCCTTTCCCACAGCTGCCTCCCCTCCTGCAGGCTCCCTTCAGGTCCTGCAGGCTGCAAAGATTCACCCCGCAGCTTCTCTTCTCCAGGCTGAACGAGCCCAGCTCCCTCAGCCTGTCCTTGTAGTGGAGGTGCTGCAGCCCCCTAATCATCATTGTCGTTTTCTCTGGCCCCTCTCCAACACCTCTCTGTCTGTCTTGTTCTGGGGGCTCCAGAGCATTGCTGGACTGTGTTATTAGTTCATTTCTCTCTTCTTTGACAGATCCCTACGTTAAGGTGAATGTTTATTACGGAAGAAAGCGCATAGCAAAAAAGAAGACCCATGTGAAGAAGTGCACTTTGAACCCCGTCTTCAACGAATCCTTCATTTACGACATCCCTGTTGATCTCCTTCCTGACATCAGCATCGAATTCCTGGTCATCGATTTCGACCGTACCACAAAAAACGAAGTGGTGGGACGGCTGATTTTGGGAGCTCACAGCATCACTGCAGCTGGTGTGGAGCACTGGAGAGAGGTTTGTGAGAATCCTAGAAAGCCGGTGGCCAAATGGCACAGCCTGAGCGAATACTAGCAGAGGTTGTGGCAGCTGATCATAGAACAGACTTACACCTTGTTTTAGCTGTAGAACTAAACTTTCGTAAGAAGCAGCAGCTGATGGGTTCTCTAGTGATGTGATTTTGCAGGGCACTACGATTCTAAAGAGCATTAAATTAAAAAAAAAAGAAAAAAAATACCACAAATATATATAACAGTGTAATCACGCTATTGCATGCCTAATACAAACTGAAATTAGTATAACTACCAATATCAAGTCGCAGATTTTAATACAATTATCTGTCACTATGGAAGTTGTGTTTGTGCCGAACTGTCTTTGCTGGTATTCACCAAAATTGGCCTGTCTTTATTAGGCTTCTCCCAAAGTTTCTGGATTCTGCTGTTTAACCTCTAGTTTCTTGTTAGTTTGCCTGCCCATTGGTTCTTGCAGTTCTCTTCTTTGCTGGTTTGGGAGTACCAACTGCGTTTCCATTGAAGGTGGTTTAGAATTCTGCACTAATGCAAAAGGAAAATACAGGGGAAAATGGCACTTTCCTTCAGAGACAAAAGAAAAAAATATTCTTTATTAGGTACTGAAAGACTTTTATTGTGGTATCACTGCTTTGGAGCTGTAAGGCCACAGCCTCAAAGATTCCCATCTAAAATTCATACACCAACAAATGGATCACTTTGCTTTTGCCACGTGGAAATTAGCACAGACACGATCCTACAGACTGTCAGAACTGGGGGAGTTCCACTGTACTGCATTTTATTTAACCCTGTGTGTGAAGGGCCCAACAAAACCTGTTTCTAAGGAAACTCTTGCTGGTTCTTTTAAACATTAGATCTGAAATTCCACAGGATTGGTAAGTTCTGCAATGGCAGCATAATGTGATGAGATAGGAGAATAGCCTGGGGGGAGGAGAGTGAAGTGAAAACTTCACAGAGCTTCCCTTAGGTTCAAAGTGAGTCAATTTTCATGATCTAGGACAGCTCTCTGAAAAAAAGAGTAACACGGGGCAAAGTCTGTTCTGACACAAAGTCAAACTGGTCAAGCAGTTAAGCTTTAGAATTTCAGAGCAGCTCGGGCTAGCTCTGAAGTTGTGGACATGACTTCTGAGACTTGGAATATGCATTCTGTCACCTCTGAAATGCAGCACTGCTGCTCCATAAATGTGGACTGCAGCACTTCAGGCTGCCAGCCCCAAACACTCAGCAGTTCTGAGCTGAAGCTCACAAAGTTCCACCAATATATAACCCAAGTTTGGAAACAGCTGCGTTCTTTATAGCGAGACAACATTCACCGAGATGTTATGAGCCAGGAGGATCTTGGTGAGTAACTTGATTGGGTTTCTTCCTACATTCAAGCCAGGAAAGACAAAAGGATGATAATCAGCAGCAAGTAATTAGTTGTAAGCATTGTTGTGGAGAGGAGAGTAAATAGTTCTCACAAGGAGCAGAAATTCAAAGCATTTCTGTGCTCTGCAATGGAAACACAAAGCAGAACTGAGCTTGCAGGGAGGCACTGCGAGGTTGCAGTGTTTGTGTGGTTGCTTCCAGGCAGCCCGTCTGTTCTGTGCCATGTGGGATGTAAATAGTGTGTTGTAATTAAACACTTCTAAGATAGCTGAACTATTTGCAGGACTTGGCTATTGAGTTTTAGAGCCCTGATGGCAAAATGATCCGTTCCACCTTCTTCCTAATGAAAGTAGATTCATTGAGCAAGTCCTCCTCCATTTCCTTTCCAACCACAGAGTAAAGCATTGCTGCTGGGGTGGCTGTTCACAGTCAGTGCTTGGTCCATTGGCAATCCTTTGGCATCTCTCCCTTAGAATTTGCTCCTAGAAAGCTGAATTTTCTCACTCGTAGCCACTTTCTCATTGCAATTCCTTCTAGGCAAAATGTCTTTTCAGAAGAGAAGTCACACTGAAGCTGCAGCTCTATTTCTCAGCCCTGCGTGGCAGGTGGGAGCACGGACTTCTGTTTGTGTTCAATCAATCCCAATTACAAGTGTTACTGCCTGAGGTTACAGCAGACTTTATCTTTGTCCCTTACAGCCACAAACCAGAGCTCTCCTTCAGAAACAGCCATAGGTTTATTCCAGTCCTGCTTTTTGCACTAAGCAAGTTTAGGAATCATCACAACTTTTTCTTTCTAAGAAAATCCAATCACCAGAACACCAGAACAGAACAAAGCAACACAAAGTTCCTTTTTTTTTTTTCCCTTCAGTGTGAGAAGCATGCGTAAGCCTAGATGATCTCTCTAAGATTCCTTTAGTTGAGAAGGAAAGATGAACTTCTTGTCAAGGAAACATGCTCAGGGTAAATAGTCTTAGGCTATCGGGCAGATAGGAATAGCTCCAACGCTTCTGGAATAATAGGAAACTGAAGATGTGCAGATATATATTTTTTAAAACGTAAAATAGACAGTAAGTGACAGCGGACTCACTGTAAAATCTCCCAGATGTGGTTATTCTTTACCTTGTGTCTTCTATTGTAAAATTAACTTGGACAGTTACAGCGTTGTGTGGAAAAAAAAGGCAAAAAAAACCTAACTCAACATGTGTGAAACTGCATAATGCTAGAAGCTACTTGACATTATGTAATGCTATCTTGTATGTTGAATTTGTTAACGCACATTGAGCGTGGAAATAAAACTTAAATCACTTTAGATGGTGGCTGTGCTGTGTTGGAGCGCAGGCGGAAACAAACCTGCACAGAGCATACCTCAAAAATACAGGGAGAGCAAAACCCCAGCAAATGAAGTGCACTGCTGTCACTTAAACATCAGCACATGTGAGAACTGTGTCATCACTGAGCCTCTCCACGGCTGTAATTTCGTGTGAATGTGCATCTGAGGGGAATAAATGGGCAAAAAAGAATCTGGTCGGTGAAAGAATTTTGGAAGAAAAGCAGAATTTGATTCTTTTATTTGTGGTTCAGACGCATTCCTGGATTCCCAGGCAGAGCTGCTTTTTTCAGGAACACTTTTGTCCGTGTCTCTGTGAGATACAATGGTGCGTCCCGAGGCGCAGCGCTCTGTAATGCAGCTTCTGCAGCTCCCATCACTACCCCAGAGCACAGCACTGCTGGGCACAAAGCCACGGCTTTAGAAAACACCAAATACTGCAGAATACCAAACTGTGTTTCCACAGCAACGTGGCTACAGAAACTCTCCAGCACAGCCTGATAGCCTCCCCTGCAACAAAGGATGGATGGGGATCCAGAGGTGGCTGAGGGATCTGAGCACCTGAAATGAGCTTCGTGGGAACTTCAGGTCTCCTCTTTAGGATCTTGGTGCTTTCAGCCCATAAAGATCTTCCAATGTCCCGGAAAACGGAATGCAGTCAAATGCTCCTCAGACACCATTTTCCACCAGAAGGGAGTGGTTCATTTAGGAAGGAGACAGCACAAAGACATCCAAGAGATAAGGATATTCCAAAACGCTGCCCTCCATCCTGAGCACAGAATGCCTTTACCCATCCCTTACCTTGCTGCCCACACTGCAGTTGATCACAGTGTTTAAGCACTGATGGTTATTTATTACTGTGCTGACTGCAGTTGGCAGAGTGGCGGCTTTGCACTGTGCAAGACGTGAAAGAAAACCTTTCCTCACCATTCTCTGCTTGGCTTCTACCTCTAACAGGGCACAGCTTTCACAAACATCCCATTTCAGGTTCTTACACCATTCAGCTAAAGCAGAAACAAAAAGATTTGCATAAGAAAAAGAAAAGAAGCAAACAGAATGGGTCTGACAAACCATGAAAAGAGAAACGTTTCAGGGAAAGCATGGAAGCTCAGCTCAGAGGCTCTTCCCACCTTTTCTGGCTCTGGCTGCTGATGCCATTGAAATCAATAGGATTTTTGCCTTCTTTCTCCGGCAGCTTTAATTGGGCCCCTCCTTCTCCAACAGCTTCTACCTCTCCTAAAGCAACACAGGAGCGAGACCAGTTACCATGGTAATGCGAGTTACTTTTTGATGACAGACGGGATCTGCTGGTATTTCCTTTAACAGGCAGTCAGAAATAGCAGCTCATCCATCCCCAGCAGTGCCTTATGCTTCAGTCCTCCTCTTCCACCCTGTTTACAAGCAGCCTTTGGATACCGGTCATTTAGAAAGTCATTCCACTGCTTTGAGACACAGACGAGAGGCACTGCTACTGATGTGCTCATAAAATGTGCTCTCACTCAGAACCCACAGCACAGAAAGCTGGGGTACCTCTGCAGGATGGGAACCTGACACTGGAAAGAAACCTGGGTTTCTTTCACGTGTGTTGTTTGAACTCCTGTGTTTACTTCCTTCTTTCTGCGGTCCTTTGGAAGATGCCTAACCTGCCTCATCAAAAAATGGGATGGGAAGGGAAACACATGTTAAGAAATATGGAAGTAAGGAAGTGACAAAAAGGAAAATGCCAGGAAAGGGAGGGAGGCTGCGCGGTGAGCAGGCAGACACTCCTTGAGTCATTTCACTCCTTGACTCAAACCAAACCATTTGGGTTTGGTTTAATTTTCAGCAAGTTTAGAGTCTGCTCCCTTTGGTACCCTCTCATTGCTCTTAAAAATTGATAGACTTCCCTAAAATACATAAGGAAGAACATTCCAGAGAGGAACTCTCCTAACCAGGATGAGTATGGGCATGGTATGGTGCATCATATGAGTGTGGTTCCACTTAGCAAGCTTCACATTTCAGCCACGTAATAAGCTTTGTATGTTTTCACCCTTTCCAGGTCATCCTCACATAACATACCTCAAACCTTAGCTTTCACAGCCAGAAACCCAGCTTCCCTGTACTCCTGTGGTTTATTTCCTCATAGACCATTCGAGTTGTCTGCAGGATTTAGCAAAGAAATGCGTGTCGATTCTAACCTCATCCAGAACGATGCTGCTCACCTCTTCTGCCAGTCAGCCATCTAGTGGCTCAGCTGCTCCAATGCAAATCCCCATCACGTGTTTCCACGCAGCCTCACTGCAAGGAATGACCTCAGTCTATGAAACATTCCAGCATCGCTCGTCTGCTGTGGCAAAATGCAAACCAGAACGTTTGTGCTGGAGGAAAAGGAACATCTCAGATCTCCTACCGTTCCTCGCAGCCACATTTATGGGTGTGTAAAAGAGCAGGCATGGCAGCACGCTCCACTGACCCAGATACCCACCTTCACCCACAGGGTTTTGTTCAGCTCTCAGATACACGTAATAAACATCCACGTTTTGAAATGTTACCAATTTTGCGTACTTGTAAACAACTTTTTATTCTGTCGCCAACCTTTATCGGCAGCGAGGAGGTGCTGTGGTTCTGCATTCCTGCAATAGAAGCAGGAAGGTAAAGCTGTGTCAGCACAGCAGAACACAGCAAAGCTTTTCTTAGCGGAGTCCAAGCAGACAATAAACAGTAAAATTTGCTCAGCTCAGTGTGGCAGCGTTGGACCCACCTGAGCTGTGATTTCTTCATTCCTGGGGATGTTTGTGAACTGACGGCAGTAATTTCTGCCTTAAACACCTCCAAGTGTGGCCTTGGGGGGAGAAGGGAGGGACAAAGCAATGAAACTCTCCCTCTGTTGCCATACAGAACATATTTGCTGCCTCTCCCAGCACCTGGGGGCTCAGACAGTGGCGCACGGTGGTAGCGACTTCCTGCAGCACAGACTCTCAAAGGTCAAAGCCTCCATCGGGATGAGCTGTCGCACACAAAATACTCCTGCAGCTATTCAGATGACAGACAAACAGCATCTGACAATCACACTGGACTTCAAGGAATGCTGTCGTGTTCATTTTTTTCATTCCACAGATGCTGGTTACAAAAGGGCCAGCGCTGAAACCAGTCCTTAATGGCTTCCAAATGCCAGGGATGAACCTAAAAGCAAAGCCCTGAGCTGTCTGCCTCCAACTTAATTGGAATTTCTCCCCAATTTGGCTCTAGATCTTAGCATAGTACCTACGTTCTTATAAACTCTGAATATCAGCCAGGAAATGCGTTCTGCCTTACAGTCAAAAGCCACGTAGCCAAAACCAACCCAAAGCAAGAAGAGCTTTTTCCTTCGGGCTGAGCTCTATGTCCTGCAGTTAGTGAAATAGGATGGGGATAAAGCAAAGTGAAGAGCTCCCTGTCTCTGAATACACTTGTTCACTGTGGATGGATTGGTCCAAGCCATGGAGCAGCAGAACTCAGCGTCCGTCACATCGCTCCTAAGGAGACAAAGCATCCAAATCGTTCAGTTTTAACCATAAACATCCTTTTTTTTTGCATTTTTTATTATTCCTTTTTTACTTCCAAGACACCCAACAGTAAGGTGAGCACTTTCCAAGCTCACTTAAAAGCACCCCGTGAGTTTTCCTGCCCTACCTCAGTCTCACGTGTGAACACAATGGGGGGAAGTTCCACGCCACGCAAGGAAACACCCAACACCAATTTTGTATTAAAAACTCTATATTGTGTCAAATAAAACGATAATCCCATGTACAAATTTACACATGACAAAAATAAAACTTTGTTTTTCTTTTGAATAACACTGTAAAAAAAAACAACAAAAAAGTGCTTGCTACTGTTCTGATTTAGTAATTCTAGAAGCAACAGGCTCATAAAAGGCATTAGTAAACTTATATGTTGCATTGAATGGATCATGTAAGGCACAGACGTTGCAGGCAGGGGATGGGGAGCACTGGGCTTGCACAGCTCCCAGCACAATGCTTGAGATTGGAAGTAATCATTGCCACAAAGCAATCAGAACTGCTCCCAACCCTGCCGCTGGCCCTGGCTTTTATCAGTTTTAGATGGCATTTAATCCAACAAGGAGTGACTAACAGAGCTGCTGTTCCAAAGCTGTAACTGCAGTAAAAACAGCACAGCGGCACGCATGGTGAGTTGAGGAGAGCTCTGCTATTCCCAATAACCCCAACTCTTCTCCCTGCTCTGCAATCAGTGATGATTACCAGCACAGCCTAACACTGCAGTTCTGGAAGGAAGTGAGAAATAGAAATCCATTCCAGTGCTGATCTTGGCTACAAACACAACATCAAATTGTTCACCCCTCCCCACTTCCTCATGACAGATTCTTTTTTTCTTAAAACCTTACACAAAGAAAATACCCTTAGAAGCACCAGGCACAGAAGTTCCAGTGATATCTTACACAGTAAGGAGTGTAGAAAGAAGAAAGCCTAAAATTAGGGTCTGTATATTCGTTATCTTCACTTTTTTGTGCCGGATTTTTTTTTATACATCCAACAACCTGTTTCAGTTCTGATGGCAGCACACTGAGAGGCACTACAAGGCCTTTGAGTCAGTGAGATTAACAGCTCCTGACACAGAGGTTCAAAGATTAAGAGAAGCACTTGAGTAATACTGCGCTTACAGTCTGCTGAGCTCTCTCATCGCTAAACAGAGAGACTGGAGGCACTTCGTTCTCTGAGAAAGGCCTTTTAAACCCATCTGAGTCACCTATGATTTTCTGCATCACTTAAAAAACAACCCTGGACATCCATCTCTCCATGAGGTTTTTTGTATTGCAACAACAGCTCTGGATTTAAATCCTGTGAGCGGTGTACGTGTCAAATCACCCCCAGGGAGGAAAGATGTGCTGCTGGTTGGGTGGGAATGCCCAGCTGTGCTGCTCTGCCCCACTCACTGCTCCCTCCTGCTGATCCCACCTTTAAGGCAGCGCTGAAGAACCTCGCCAGCATTAGGGATATCAGTTCAAGCCCCAATGCCTCACTTTCAGTCTTCTTTACAAAACAGTTATCATAGATTAATCTGAAATGACTATGTTAGAGACTCCTACTCAATAATACTGTCTCCTTTAAGACAACCATATAAAACTGAACGTAAATAAATACGCCACTGCACCATCACAGCTACAGTTTCAACAAACAAGTCAGAAAAATCCAAAGCTGCAGTTTGCAGAGCATCCACAGCATCAGCTACAAACGCTGCATCAACGCTAAATGAAGGGACAATGCTACACATCCACACACTGCTGCCAAGTCATAGCTGCCAGAGGAACAATCATTTGCTGTTTCTGACTTGTTGAGGATCCCAACCACCACGCCGTGGGTTCACTGCTCGTTCAGGTGAACTGTTTTGCTAGAAAAATCCTTTTCCGTGAGAACAAAGCACACATCTCCCCTCGCTGCCATCTGCACGCAGCCTGGGCTGTGGTGTCACAGCACTTTCCAGCACAACCTCAACAAAATCCTCCTCTGGTGATGGGAGTGACTGTCTGGGAATGCAGCAACATTTTGCTGTGCAAACAACCGAGAAACAGAATGAATTAAATTAAGCTGGGTAGAAATTGGGCATCTTTTTTTCCTCTTAAAACAACTCAACTTCCAGCATGCAGTGACCAAACATTTAAAAGTGCAGCGTCAGAAACCCACCAGCATCTGTAACCAACATACAAGCAGTATTTGGAGAATCTGATCTAAAAATGACAACAAAGAGAAGTCAAACTGTTACTGTGTCTCAAATTAAATATCCAGAACTAAGAGAATACCGTTTTAAGCAAAAACAATGGGTAAAAATGATGCTCCCCCTCACAGAAGTCCCATCAGTCTTTAAACCTACTGCTGAAATGTTGTCATTCAACCGCTTTGGTTACGAGTGGCTGCTCCCAGGTTTTCTCTTACAGAGGAATTCCTTCTCTTCAAGTAACCGAATCCTTCTTCCTCCTGAATGGGGATTTCAGTCTTTTCCAAACGCTGCTTTTGGGTTTGGATTTTTTTTCCATGGCCATCACTGCTTCTTTTTCTTTTCTGCGGATTTCTCGCACCAGAGCGTGGAACACATCATCAATATAATAACGGTACGCAGCAGAAGTTTCGAAGAAAGGACAGTTGAATTCTCGTGCTAAAGCACAGCCTTCTTCTTTAGAGACCTGAAAAAAAACCACGCTTGTCAAGAAAGCCAAAACCAGACAGCTTCTTCCTTTCTCTCTTCTCGTTCTGCTCAGCCCAGAGCTGTGTGTTCACCCTCCCAGTTCCAGAACTGCCCACCTCCACTGATGTCTGCATCTTTCTCTACAAATCCCCTTCTCTTTCATCCATCATTTCACAACCATTTGTAAGATACTCTCCATTCACAGCAACTCTGATCGTTCAGAAAACAAGAAAAGCCTTTCAGAGAGAATTCCCTTCTCAGAACGTAATCCTGGCCTGCCTGGTGCAGCAGCCCTCACCCCAGGATGAGTGTTGGTCAGTTTGGGAGATTCTTTCCCCTGATCACTAAAGCTGTGCCCACTCCCTCTGCTCTGCTCCACACCTCAGTCTGGATCCCACCCCAGTAACACTCCTGTCACAACACACACTGAGAAACCACCTCACTCCAGGCACACAACCACCTCTGCAATTCGTTTTCCTTGTTGCTCTGAAGCTCTGCTTCAAATTGTTTCCCACAGACAAGAGTTACCATTCCCTTAAGCTAAAGCTCACTATCCTTTCTGTGCACTCTTACCCCCATTATTAATAACACCTCCTTTCTTAGCAAACTTGCATCTTCTGATCTGTACTATTTGCAAGTGGTTTATCATACTATAAAATGGCCTGGGCTGAAAATGACCAGGTAGTTTCAACCCCCCTGCTATGTGCAGTGCTGTACCTCCATTAAAAGTATCTCTTGTCAGAAAATAAAGACAGGAAAAGCCTCAGAGCAGCTGAAACCCAAAGCATCAACTGGAAGATTTCACTCTGGCGGTGGTTAAATGCATTTGGTTATTCAGCACTCCAGCTTCAATTCATACCGCTCTCGTGTTCAACTTATTGCAGAGTGAACCCAAAAGAATCTCATCTCTTCTGTGACTGCATTTTGAAGCAGAAGCAGAAAAGGGAGCCTCTTTGGGAGCCACACACCTGCCGCAGCTGCGTCAGGTCGGATTTGTTCCCCACCAGAACCACAGGAGTGTCATCGGTGCGCCGCACACGATAGATGAGCTGCTTGAATTCACGCACTTCGTGGAAGCTGCGTCGATCTGTGATGGAGTAGCAGATGATAAATCCCTCTCCAGCCCTCATGTACTGGTCCCTCATGGCTGTGAACTCTGCCTGCAAACAGAACGTGACACAAACACAACCATTTTCTAATTGGAAATAAGAGATGCATTCCAAAACCGGCGGCGTAGGAATGCTGTACAAACTTGTCGTCTCTCTCCTCATCCTTTTACACACAAGACAAAACTCTATGGGATCAACACCAGCTTTCCCTTGGTAAAGAAATAAGCACATATTTTGTATTTGTGGAATGATCCAAGGGATGAAACCTTCCCCAGGAGGACAGGCTGGGAGAGCTGGGGCTGCTCAGCATGGAGAGCTGCGAGCAGCCTTTCAGTTTCTAAAAAGGCTGTAATTAAGGAGGGGAGAGACTCGTTAGCAGAGTCTGCTGTGACGAGACTGAGGGAAACGGCATCAAACTAAAAGAGGGGAGATTTCCATCAGGCTTAAGAAGGGAATCATGGAATCATAGAATCACAGAATGGTCTGGGCTGAAAAGAACCACAATGATCATCAGTTCCAACCCCCTGCTGTGTGCAGGGTTGCCAAGAGACACATAGGGACACACAGATCCCCATAGGGACCCACAGGGACACACAGAGACCCAATGGAACCCATAGAGACCCACAGAATCATAGAATGGCCTGGACTGAAAAGGACGACAATGATCATCTGGTTCCAACAGCTTCCTGTGTGCAGGGTAACCTAGAGACCTATAGAGACCCACAGATCCCCCACAGGGACACAGAGACCCACTGAGACTCATAGAGACCCAAAGAATCATCGAATGGCCTGGGTTGAAAAGGACCACAATGCTCATCCAGTTCCAACCCCCTGCTGTGTGCAGGGTCACCAAAAGACCCATAGGGACCCATAGATCCCCCACAGGGACACACAGAGACCCACAGAACCACTGACTCCTAGAATGGCCTGGGTTGAAAAGGACCACAACACCCATCAGTTCCAACCCCCTGCTGTGTGCAGGTCCCCAACCAGCAGCCCAGGCTGCCCAGAGCCACATCCAGCCTGGCCTTGGATGCCTGCAGGGATGGGGCATCCACAGCCTCCTTGGGCAACCTGTTCCAGTGCCTCACCACCCTCTGCCTGAAAAACTTCCCCCTCATATCCAACCTAAACCTCCCAATCTCAAACCAATCCAAAGGCTCTGTGTATCTCTTAAGCCACTACACATCACTTGCTGAGTCTGAGCAGCGAGAAGCGACAGTGAGAGCAACGCATGAAGTACGAGAGCTGCCTGGGCTGCCTGAACACAGCATGGGAGCGCAGCTGTGTGACTTCAGACAGCTCTAAAGGGCCACTCAGAGGAACAGAAAGGCAAACTGCCGTGGAGATCTGTGTGCCTCTGCCCTCTGCAGCCTCCCATGCTGTCAGCGGCGCTCACCAACCTGTCCCGCTGTGTCCAAGATATCCAGGTTGGCGGGTTCATCATCGATGCGTATCCGGATCTTATAAGCATCCTCTGGATTCGCAGGCACCATTCGGGGGAGAACAAATCGTCAACGCCGTTGCAAACAGCCGTTCATGGCAAAGGGGACACGTTACACAAAGGGAAGCCGGGGCGGTAACGGCTCCAAAGCACCGGGGGGGCGGAGGGGGGACGGGGGAACGGAGCGGGGCGGGCCGTTCTTACCGATGGTGGGGTCGTGGTCCTCGGGAAAGCGGTGGCTGATGAACTGCATCGTCATGGCTGCGAAAGGAACGGCGCTGAGCGCGGGGCAACGCGGCCCCGACGGGCAGAGCGCGGAGCTCCGCCCTCACAGCGCGGGAAGCGCCCGGCCCCGCGCCGCCCCGCGCCGCCCCGCACGCACCGCTCTTCCCGACGCCGCCGGCGCCCAACATCACCAGTTTGTACTCGCGTGGCTGCCCCGCGCCGGCCGGCCGGGCGCCGGCGTCCATCTCCTCAGCGCCGATCGAACCGCCGCCGCCGCTTCTGAGGTTGAGGAAAGCAGCGTGAGGCCGGCAGCCCTCAGGGCGGCCCCGCCCCGCCGCTCCGCGCTCACCTCAGGCCGCTCCGCGACGCGTTTCGCCCCGCCGCAACCCCGCGGCCCGGCGCCCCGATCAGGCGGCGACCCCAAAATGGCGGCGGGGCCGCGCCAAAGAAACCACGCCCCGAGCGAAACCACGCCCCTTTCACGGCCCACCCCCCCGCTCGCGAAACCACGCCCCCCACACAGCCACGCCCTGTCGCGTTGTCACGTGACCGCGCGCCTCCCCAGCCCCTCCCCGACTTGGAACTGCGAAGCGGGAATTAAAGGCGCAGCTCCACCCCCCCCAAAGCCGAGCCGAGCCGCAGCGCGTTTATACATCATTTATACATTTATTTATAATGAAAGCGCGGGTCTTCGTTATTTACAAGCCATAGGAAAGGCAATGTTTGTACAAAGGTGCCAGCCACTGCCAGGGAGCTCAGTGCTGTTCCGGGAGCTGCTGCCGGCCCACAGCCCAGGAGCCCCGCAGCGCCCTGCCACCACCGCCCTCGTTGTGCTTTGTGTCCATAACAATATATTCACACTCCACGCTCCCCGTGCTTCACAGCGGGAGCAGCGCCTGCGGGCACAGCTCTGCGCTGCACCAAAGCCACCCGCCGATGCCCTTCCTCTCCTCGGTTGTTGAGCACCGTGAAACAGAAGGGGTGGAATCAAAGTGAGTTAAAGAGAGGGGGAGAAGCTTGGAGAACACAGAGAAGAGGTCCCACACGAAGTGCCGAGCAGAATGAGGGAGGCAGGGATTGCTGGAGGTGGGGGAGCGGCTGTGTGACAGCAGCACGGCAGCAGGACGAACCCAGGAAGGACAAAAAGACCCCCCTCTCCTCCCCCCCCCCCCCCTTCCCCAGCTCTTGGCTGGGACCAGAGGTCGTGGGGTGAGAGAAACCACATTGCAAAGAAAACACAACGTGGAGTTACAACAGGAGATGCTTAAAGTAAAAGCGAAAATTATCAACAAGAAACGCAATCCAGCAAATTTCTCTGAGCTATGGGATACTGCTTTCCTTGGCTGAAAGTCCAAACACTGAATCCACAGTCACCCTTAATGGGACTGTGAGCACGGGCTGACAGCAGGAGCACTAAATAAAATACAACACCAGATGGGTGGTGAAGTCAGCGTGGCTGACAGGTTCCTTTTTCTTTTCTTTTTGTTTTTTTTTTAACGTTACCCTGGAAAAATGGGAAACAGAGCGACAGGTTTCTCTTTCCAGACCCTCCCCCACGCTGTGAGGGACTGGCCCTGTCCAAATGCTATTTCAAATGGTTTTCATAGATGACAAATTCACTGCAGAAATGAAGAGTTTAAAAATAAAGGAGCCCTTTCAAGGCGGAATACTGAACCTTTAGCTTCTGCAAATGTAAAAACAATGCGTATTTGCAAAGTTCCTTTTGTAATATACATGCATTATTGCTAGAGGGAAAAAAAAAAAAAAGAGATGAATGAAGACAGTTCTGTAGCTTCTATGGTGCCATCCAAAATGGCATCTGTTGTTTGGCTCTCTGTTGTGAGGAAGGATACTGGTATCCCAAACTCCACCCCTGTGAAAAAGTACTTGCATTTTTATGGCCACCGTGTTCCTCCTCTTCATCTGATGAATCTCCAGCATATGCCACCAATCCAAAGCCCTTCTCGGATGTTTTCATCTTCTTTGCTTGATGATCTAAAGGGGGGGAAAAAAACAGAACAATCCCCCCCAGCCCCCAAGAAGGAAAAATAAAAATAGAGAGAGAGATAAAATGCCCCAAAACAAGTTAATAAAAAAAGATGTTAATTGTAAATCGTTAGTTGGACACCATTTTGAGGTCACAAGGCCAATGGTCATCCAAGGTCGAAGGCCACACGAAACAGCAGCAGCAACAGCACATGTGATCCATCAGAACCATGTAAGAGAACAGAGAAAGAAAGAAAGAAACACACAAGAAAGGTAAAGTTAGCAAATGGGTCACAGTGATGGCAACTGCACCGTTTTAGAGATCAATATGTAAAGAAAGTAGAATTTTTGCTCAAAAGCAAGCTAGCAGAAGAACAATCTCTGGGAGCAATACTGCAGAAAAACTAAGGTTAAACAAACTAACATGATGTACCTGCAGACCTGGTATGGAAGGCACTAAACTACCAGGAGAGTTAAAGTGATTCCACGTTTTACCAAGCTGCAAATACCTGGTGTGTGGTATCCTCCCCTATGAGAGGATGAAATCTAACAACACTTCTGTTTGCAGACAGGGTTGACAGAACTCATGTCTGTAAATACACACCTGAACCATAACTGCCTCTGATACTCCTCAGTGCTCCTAGAGATAGCTGTACACAACGTAAAGCCACGTGACATCTGTTACAGAGCAATCCCATGAGATTCTGGGCTGACTGTGGGTCAAAGCTCAGCCCTTCTGCCTTCATCACACCCTCATCGTTCATAGAAATATTTATTAAAGCATCACGTGTACAATCACAGTGATTTTTAGAACAGAGCAACGACCTCCCTTTTACTGAATGCAGTAAAAAGGACACAAAAAAACCCAAACAAACAATCACCAATCTAAATGAGCATTGAGACCACTGCAAACTTGTCTGACAAACAGGTTCTACTCATTGCACTCACCATGGCTGCCTGGTAAAGACCCCACACCATTTCTTTCTTCAGATTCTGATTTCATCCCAGTGACAGGAAAAGCTGGTGGAGGCATCAACTGCCTGTTCAAACAAAAGCAAACCTTCATTACCTTCTATTTATTTCTTTAAGAGCACAAAGAGAACAGCAACCAAATGCAAAACGCAGTCCTCGCCATTAACTTTTAGTTGGGCTCACTGCACTCTTTAAAAAGGATGAAAATGGACAAAGGTAACAGCAAATACAGCACAGGGTTCGTTCCATACCTGTCCCTCTCTCTCTCCTTTCCTGAGGAACTTGCTGACTTCGACCCGGCTCCATCGATTTCACTCTGACTGGAGAAGCCTGTACCTAAATTAGTCATATGAATGGGTCCATGCTATGAGCAGAAAAACACACGGCATTAGCAAATCTACAACTACAACACAAGCTACAGCTCCTTAATGATACTGATAGGAAACCCAACTTTTCAGAGTATATTGCCAACTACTAGGAGCAGCCACTAATCACCACTGTACAATAAAATGCCTTTTTTTTTCTTTTCTTTCCTAAAAATACTGAGGGTAAGGTTGTAAAACACATCCCTGAGCACCACTGCAGAAGTCACTTCAGCACCCAGTCCACCATCCCAGTACTCCAGGACAGAGATGGTAGCTGTTTATTCATGGATTGACTCATTACCTCCTCAATCAGCTAATTCTGAATACTCTTAGAGGCCTCATGCCACAGTAAACTCTGCTTGAGATATATTAATATAAGATCTGACACTTAAGCAGATCTTTATTTTCTCTAGACCAAGCTTTTATTAATGGGTTCTGCCTATGAGCATTTGCAGAACCTCCATTTTCTCACATAGAAACCTGATGAAAAGCTCAAAGTTATTTAACATAAACTCAGTAACTTCTGCTGTCTAAGATGAATAAACAATCACTCTCAAAACTAGGCTTCTAGAAATCCTCCCAAGAGCTGCCTGCAAGAAAGGGAAATGGGAAAACATGGACGTTGTAACCACTTTCCCTCCCTCTACAGAAGCCCATTCAAAAGACCCACAGTAAAACAAATAGGGAGAAAAATACAACAACAAATCATCTCACTTTCAGCTAACCAGGCACATGCTGCTGCCATCTCTTTGACTGAATGCACTGCTGCTCTGCATGAAAGAACACAGGCACAGAAAGCAAGCTGTCAATGCATCAGATAGCTCAGCCTGAGAGCAGTGCATCAGCTCAAAGAAATGGAAGCGTGGTCTCAATGTTTTGCAACCATCACTGCTGCCTGCCGAAGGGCCTGTCTGAATTTTCTCAAATAGGCTGTGCTAATTAACCATCCCTCTTCTCCAGACAAGTTCCATTTTGGTGAATGAAGTAAAATTGCTGATTTTATTCCACCTGATATCCCAGCAGTCCTGACTCCCTCTCATCCGGCAGTTCCTCGGTGAAGCGCCTCTTTTGGCCTTGGGGATGAGGTTGGACTTGTGGCTGTGTACCAGCTGGCAGGGTTGTTTTGACTGGGGCAGCAGCAGGAAGGAAAGGAGCACTCAGTGGACTCTGGCATGCAGAAATTAAAAACAAAGATAATGCCTCCTATGAGTATTATCAAGTTAATTCCACGTACAGTTTCATACAGAGGATCAGAAAACACAACCAGTTTCTCTTTGCAGAACCTGAGAGGTGAAAAGGAAATACGTAATTTAAAAGACAAGTACCTGAATTGCAGAATGCTCCCAGCTCTAAGTAATCACTGCCTGTAGCTCAGGCTCCCTGCACCCACAATGCCTACAGTAATGTCTCTTGTGAGTGGGTGACACCTCCCTGCAAGCACCCCTCATGTTAGCGGGGTGCAATATGAAAAGAAACACAGCCTGAAACTGTCATACAAAAAGAAAAAGTTGCTTGGCCAAAAGCATCAAAGCAACAACCCCAGATATCACCTCTGTATGCCCTAAATAGTTCTCCATCTGGAAGTGCTTCAAGTATGTTATTGTTAGCAAAGAAAGAGGCTGAGGAAGTTGAGAGCTATAAGGCACATTTCTTCATCTTAGCAGTACCTGCCCAGTGCTGGCTGGAGGCTGTACTTGAGATATTGGATACTGTGTTGGCACAGGTGGAACTCCTGTAGGTAGTGTTGTTAGGACTCCTGGTGCCATTGGCACTGCAGGTGGAACTATGCCTGGTACACCATATGGAGGCTGAACTGGTTGCTGAGGAGGGGGAACGACAGGATAACCAGACTGATATCCATTGGAAGGGTAATATGATGGCTGAGAAGGAACACTATTGATAGCAGCAGGCTGTGCAAAGCCTGGAGAGAGAAGAGGAGGAAAAAAGGGTCATCATTAACGCAGCCAAGAGTCACAAAAATAGTGAATTAATTACCTAGTGTAAAAGAAACACAACTGCTTTTCAACACAAGGAGCAGAACACAAAGACTTCCACAGATAAAGGCATTCCACCAAACTGAGGTCCACAAAACACAGCACCAAAGGATTCAGTATTGCCAACGTTACCTGCTAAAGGTACAGCTGTAGTTATCTGATTCACAAATCGGGAGTATTCAGCATGAACCTACAAAGGATGTTCAAAGGTGAGAAAGTAAGCATCTGTTTCCTGCACTGCTCTCTTACAGGCAAAGGGCAGCTCACTATTCATCCTCATAAAACAACAAGGGAACTCTGACTACAGAATATGTTGCACACGAAGATGAAAACTGAAAAATCAGGAATCCAAAGCAAAACCTATCAAAACCCTGTAGAACAAACCACTGATCCTGCTGGTCTGAGTCACAGATCTGTGTAAAATACAGGAAAGCCTTTCACAGGATATACAGCATTTGTATAGGGAGTTACTTCGTTAAAAACAAAACACTTTAAGCGTCTAAAAGCTCCCAGGCATATTTGTTAATATTTGTACTTGGATATGGGCTACAGAAAGGCTCTGTCTGACAGGATTTTACTCTCTTTTGAGCACTCTGCTTTGTTGCATTCAAGTTATAGAGACTGAGAAATGAATGTTGCATGTGTGAGAGATCACGAACATTCTTTTGGTGCCAAACATAACAATCTCTTTAGGAGAAAGAGACTGTGTGCCTCTGGACATTGTTTAAAGCTAAAGCAAGATAAGCTCTGAAATTTCTAAAAGCTACTCACAGTTTGCAACAGATTTTCACACAGCTTTTTAGCAGCTGCCAAACCTTCTGGCTTTGGGTGACTGAAAACAAACAGAAAAATGCATAAGCACAAACATTTATACTGAGCTGGGGAGCTACTTCTTCCACCAGCAACCTGCTGTCAGATGTTTGTGTTTTAAGGACCCTCATCATACCTGATGTAGATGTACATGGGTTCAAAAGCTTCTCTGCCTGATGCTGGTTCTATGCAACCTGAGCCTTTTCCACGAAGAAAGACTTTGGCACCTGTTTCAATCTGAATATGCTGCAAATAGGAGCAACCTGGCCCTTCCACCTTCTCCTTCACATTAAATGTAGGTACAGCATGTTCCAGACCAACAAATAATTTGTCCTGAACGTAATGCATCTGTAAATGTAAAAGTAAAAGCTTACTGTTTTGCTCTTATAATTAGGATGTTCGTTTCACTAGAGGCCAAAAATCATCTATGACAGTCAGAATGTTCAGTGTTGGATGGCACAGTGGGCCCTTTGCTTTCCTCTACGTAGGACTGCTCTCTCCATCCCTTTTCCTCTAGGAGATCACTATCACCTGAGCCTCACTCTTCAGACTCAGTCTGATTAGTCCTCCAGTTCTCACCACAGCTACCTAAGTGTTTATTTCTCTCAATAAATAGCACATGACATGCATGCTCTGTAATTAACAAATGAAAGTCACAAACCAATCACTCACCCCTGACTGGAATGGAGGTTTCTGACCAACTGCTGGAGACATCTGAGTGATGGGGGCTGGCTGGTGGTACACAGTCACTGTAGCTCCATTGAATGTTGGACTAGAACCTGTGGCAGCCTTCACTACTCCATTAGTAATTATCTCTTTAATACGATTAACAGCTCCTAGTTGACAGGATATGAAATCCATTTATATTTTAGCAGTGGGAAGTTATTAACAGCCCCCAGTGCTCCCCACAAAATAATCTGTGCTGATAGGATAGCCACACAAATATTGATCTTTTGGTAAACACAACAGATGCAGTTCACCATGCCAGCATATAAGAGATGTCCTCATGCCCAATTGTGGAGAAAACATGATAAAAGCATTCCTAACCCTGCCCAAAATTCATATCTGCATGAATGAGCAAGGTAAGAAAAACTGCATGCTGGCTGTAGGAGGCAAATACACATGGGCAGCTCTATGGTTAGCTTGGGAACACGAGCAAAATGCCTTTAGCTTCTGCGTGGAGAAGGAACTTCCTTGGGAGAAACTGCTTTGTTCAAGTATCTTGATATGTGATGAGTTATTACTTTCTGCTGTTGAGTATATAGCCATGGATCTAAAGGGGGTTGGTGGACATCTCAGTGGTCAGCCACCCCCAGAAATAAGAGCACCTCCCCATTAAACTAATGACTGTTAGCTTCCCTCTGTCTACTCCCTTCAGGATCCATAAACCTTACACTGAAGCACCGGTGCTTTTGCATTACACTTATCAACACAGATTATTTACAGCACAAATCCTGATCAGTCACAACAAAACCCATTAGTACTGCAAGATTGTCTGAATACACTGCAAATAATGAGAATTAGAAGTGGAATGCTTGGCACACTTACTGTCAACCAGCTCCCTTGTCTGACCCTGGACATGAAGATACAAAGGGCGATCTCTAGAAAAAAAAACATCAAACATTCCATGACATCAACAGAGTGAGAACCTCATATATTAAACACCCAACTACAAAGAAAGCAGAAATACAAACCCAGGTCCCACTTTTGCTTTCTCCTCTGCAGTCATGAACCGCCCTCGAGTAGAGACAGCAGCTCCACTCAGTCGACTTATCTGCAAGCAATTAAGAAAACAGAGATGAAGCTTAGTGATAACAAACAAAACACAGCTTTAAAGTGATTGAAATTGTCTTATGAAGACACCAGAAAATGTTATTAAAATAGTAAGAGAATGAATAGTGCTGCTAAAGAACACCGGCTGTGCTACCTTACCTCATCACAGGATGTACTATTCAACATACCCACCAACTAAACAAAGCACCATAGAAAACACTGTTTTTGTAATAGAAAGCTGAACATACTTCGCTGCCAACTCTTTTAACCTCACAAAGAGGCACAGACCTCCAGCTGCCAAACTAAAGAAAGCAAATGCAACTCCTGAACGTACCTCATCCTGGGTCTGCCCCCTCGTCAGGAGGTTTCTGCACGTCAGGGGCACATCGTTGATTTCCACCTCTGCCACCACGAGGTCATCTTTGCTTTTATTTGTGGCCGGACCTTTCCCCAGAGCCTGCAGCTTCAAAAACAATTGTTGCAAAGACCAGTGGTTGGAAAACTGAGTAATAAGCAAACAGAGCCTACAGGCCCAGATTGAGTGAGCAGCTTTTTTAACTTCCTGCTACATCTGTCGAACCCACAAATCCATAAAGTTATTCACAGAAAGCACTTTAAGACTACCACATAATCACTTAACACTGGACCACTTAAA
>JAPSGF010000156.1:117113-156709 GCA_035772895.1 Perdix hodgsoniae
AGACTCTTCTCCAATTGCTGCAAGAGCAAACGGGAAGGGGGAGGGGACACGATGTGATGCTCTGGATGCGATGCATAGATGTGATGCTTGGAGGTAGAGGGGCAAAACCGGGACACGATGCTCAGGGTGTGTCACAAAGGAAAGACACATGGGATGTGATGTGCAGGAGATGCAATGCCAACACTGTCCCACCTGCTCGGCACGGTCCCAGGTTGCAGCATCCCCCAGGAAGCCATCGGGGCGCGTGGCCAGAGCCATTTGGAAGGAGAAGCCCAGTGTGGCGTAGACAGAGCGCACAAAGTCCAGGCAGGCACCGATCTCTGCCTCCAGCTGTGGGACAACGCTGTGAGCAGGGAAATGAGGGACACAGGGGGGACAAAGAGGGGACACAGAGGGGACACCCACCTGCTCCAGTGCACAGAAGATGTGTGCATCATCCTGCTGGAAACGCCTCACACGTGTCAGCCCGGTCAGGGAGCCGGGGGGCTCATTGCGATGCAGCACCCCAAAGTCAGCCAGGCGTAATGGCAGCTCCCGCCACGATCGCGGCCGGTGGGCGAACATGAGGCTGCCAACAGATGGACAGATAGATGGACGTCAGCCCTGCCGAGCCCCCCACCATCCCACCAGCATGCTGAGCTCACCAGTGGGCCGGGCAGTTCATGGGTTTGAGTGAGAGTGTCTCAGTGCCGGCGGTGAAGGAGAACATGTGGGCGCTGTAGTGCTGCCAGTGCCCTGAGAGCTCCCAGAGGCGTGGGCTGAAGATGTTGGGGGTCACCACCTCACTGAAGCCCCTCGCCTGGTACTCGCTCTGTGGAGATGGGATGGAGACATCAGCCTATCCTCAGAGAGTTGCGTGCACCTCATGGTGGGGTTTGAGGGGCAATGGGGCATGGCACAGTCCCCAGCAGTTTGCAGAGGAGGGTGACAACACCAGAGCAGCCCAGGGGGGCTTTGGAGCCATACCCTGATGAAGTCGATGAGGGTGTTGTAGATGTGGGCACCACGGGGCAGGAAGAAGCAGCTCCCAGGGCTGAGCGCGTGGAAGAAGAAGAGTTCCTGTTCCTGTGAAGTGGGACACGTCACTGCAGAGGCCATCAGTAGTCAGTTCCCAAGAACTGTCCTACGCAGGGCTCACCTTCCCGATGCGACGATGGTCACGTAGTGCAGCTGCATCCTGTGCCTGCTGCCAGGCTTCCAGCTCCTGCATGCTGGGGAAGGTGATGGCAGCAATGCGCTGCAACGACAGGCGGCCAGAGGGACCCTGCCAGAACGCAGCCGAGCTCTGCAGGAGGGACAGAGGGAGGTTATGGGATGCCCACATCCCCTCAGCCCGCATTCCCTGTGCTGCACCTACTGTCAGGATGCGCAGTGCCCTGATCAGCCCTGTGTGAGGGAGGAGGGGACCGCGGCACAGCTGGAGCAGTGGGCCACACCTGCAGGGATGGATATGGGGGGGGCTGAGTCACCATTCTGCCTCACACAGCCCACGATGGGGCCGCCGTGCTCACCTGTACACAGTGGTCATTGGGGACGTCACCTCCTCTTCAATTCGCTGCAGCTGGAAGCTGTTGTGCTGTGGGGAGTGAGGCAGGTGACGATGATATGAGTGACATCAGCCTAAGTAACACCAGCACAGGTGACACCAGCAATGGTCCAAGTGGGAGGGTGCCTCTGCCCTCAGGGAGGGGACAGCCAAAGCCTCACCTTGAAGAGCTCCAGCAGCTCCTCACGGGTGGCCTCAAGGCGCTCAAAGCGGTGCTGGGAACGGGCGAAGGCCATGCAGGCATCCTCCAGCGCTGGCAGCTCACTGCGCTGCACCGTCCTGCAGGTGCAGGGACACGCTGGGGGTGTGGGCGAGGGGCTCCCTGGGGCAGCGGCCCCACAGCCCTGTACCTGTCAGCCATGTGGGCGTCGCAGAAGAAGCCATCTTCAGTGGCAACCGTACTGCAGATCGTGGCTCCGTAGAACTGCTCCACTGCTGCTCCCAGGACGAAGGCGCTGGACTGCCAGAAAGCCTGAGGACACAGAAGATGTGGGGGACAAAGCAGATGTGGGGGGATGCAGGAGAGGTGGGGAGACGCAGCGGATATAGGAGGGACACAAAAAGCATGGAGGACACTGGGGATGCGTGGAACCATAGCAGGACAAGGGGACACCGTGGATCTGAAGAACACTTAGGGGACAACAGGGAGCACAGGGGGCCACTGGGAATACAGGAAACGTGGTTGATATCAGAAATATGGAGCCATGGAGGGTGCCTGGGATGGCGGGGGCAGAGGGGGAGTGGGGATGCAGGGCTGTAGGGGACACAGCAGGGACGCGGCACTCAGGAACACGGATCTGTGAGCACAGTGGGGATGGGCTGCGGTTGGACCTGAAGGTCTTTTCCATCCTCATTGATTCAACGACACGGGAAGCACGGAGGAGCACTGGGGATACCGGGGGTTGGGGCACAGCGGGCAAACGGAGATGCGGGGGACACGGGGCGCACAGGGCGCAGCGTGACTCACAGCGCGGCCCTCCGGCGAGGTGAAATCGAGCAGCTCCAACTCCGCGTCGCTCTCCAAGGGCCGCTGCAGGTCCCGCAGCTCCCCGTTCACCCGGGCCACCACCGCCGAGCGGCGCCTGCGGGGACAACGCGAGGAGTTGGGAACCGACGGGGGGGACGGTGGTGGTGGGAAGGGGGGGGGGGGGGGGGGGGGGCAGGCCGTACCCCAACTGCTCGGCCACGTGGAGCGGGGTGCTGAGCAGCGCCCGGCCGGGAAGGAAGCGACCTCCGGGCAGCGAGATGCGGATCGGGGTCCCTCCTGCGGGTTCGCTTCCATGGCCGTTTCCACGGCCGTCCCGCTGCTCGCGGTCCGCTTTCAGCCGCTCGAAGAGCCGCAGCCGTTCGGCGAAGTGAGGCTGAAGGCGGAGAAAAGGGGTCAAGGGGAGCGGACCCCGAAAATGGGGGTTGAGGTTGAATGGGGAGGGGGCTCTGCGCACCCGGTACCGCCGCTGGGACCCCAGCAGCAGCAGCAGCCGCCGCCGCCCCCCGCGCAGCGCCGCGGGCATCGCGGGGTCCGGACCGCCCCTTCCGGCACCGGGCGGACGCTGCCATCCTCCCTCGGAGTGACGAGATCCGCCCTCAGATCGCCCCCAAAAGCTTTTGGGAGGATTCTGAACTCCCCCAGCTTTTGGTCCCCCAAAGCGCCGCCATTTTGTCCCCCTGCGGTCTGACCCCCCCCCAACCCAGCGCTGAGGACCCCCACGTGCCACCATCTTGTGTGCCCACAGCCGCTCTGAACGACACCCAAAACGCCCCGAATCCCCCTCAGCGTCGCCGCTTTGTGCCCCAGAAATCACGTCCCACGCAACGTCCCACCCGACGTCGCCATTTTGTGCTCCTGAGGGCTGCTCTCCCCCATCCGTGTCCCAAATGGCCCCAAAAATGAAGCTGTGGGGCGTTCCTACAGCCGCCCCCCCTCGCAGAACGCCCCGAATATCGGAACGCTGCCGTTCTGCGGCCCTATGTCCACAAAAACGACCCCAATGCTGCCATATTGTCAGAGCCCCCCAGCGCTGCGGACCCCCCACGTGCCGCCATTTTGTGCTCCCACAGCGGCTCCCAACATCACACAAAATATCCCAAATCCCCTCAAGGCCATCGTTTTACACTCCGGCCATCACCCACCCCACAAAACACCCCAAAATGTTGAAACTCTGCTTTTCTGTGGTCCTATGTCCACAAAAACGACCCCAACGCTGTGGGTCCCAATGCTGCCATTTTGTCCTCCTGAGGACCTCCGACGTGCCGCCATTTTGTGCTCCCACAGCGGCTCCCAACATCACACAAAATACCCCAAATCCCCTCAAGGCCACCGTTTTACACTCCTGCCGTCGCCCACCCCACAAAACACCCCAAATGTTGAAACTCTGCCATTCTGTGGTCCTACAGACGGCCGCCCACAAAACCACCCCAATGCTGTGGGCCCCAATGCCACCATTTTGTTCTCCTTTGGCCGCTGCCCCACACAAACATCCCAAACCCTGCAGGCCCCACTATGCTGCTGTTTTGCTCTCCTGCCCCCCAACCTTCACTTCACAACCCCACCAGCAGCACTGGGAGCCAACAGTACGCCTATTGTAGGGATGGGGTCTTCTCTTTCCCCATAAACACTGGGTTTTGCCATCCCCCAGGCTGACCCTGGGGCAGCAGCGATGTCCATGTTGGGGTTCAGAGCCACATCTCAGTGCCATTTGGTCCTTTGGAGCGGCCGTGCTCCGTCTGCAGCCCTCAGATGGCAGTGCCAGAGCGCTGAAGCATTGTTCAGCTGAAGGAAAAGGAGCCAGAACAGCACAAAGAGGGAAAAACTGGAATCAGACGTAATCAAAAAACGGAGATGCTGGGTGGGGAGAAAGCATTGCTCCTTTCTGGGTGGGAGAGCAGCGCTGGTAGGGATGGAGACCAGTGGGGCTGCTTTGGGAGGAGGAGGAGGAGGAGAACAGCAGCTGCCAGGCCCCAGAGGAGCAGCCATAGTGGAAGGAGGGTTACAGAGAGGATGACACCAATCCAACGGGTGTTTTATTAACAGAGGAATACACATTTCAGAACGCTCTGCAGTTCCACCGCCGCTTCCTCCAGCGCTCGCTGCCCTCTCGCACCGACCCTGCGAGCATCGCCCCGACAAACCCGGCTCTGCTGAACAGGGAAAAGCAAACAGCCCTATTTACAGCATTTTGGGAACAGCAGCGCTCGCCCTCCTGCAGCTCAGAGCACGTCTGGTTGCTCTGCAGGGTTAAAACACACAGAAGCAAACATGAAAGCCCCCCAGAATGCACATCATCCAGCAGGCGGCGGTGAGCACTGAGAGCTGCCCGGTGTCCGTGTGTCCATCCGTGTGTCTGTCCATCCACCCGTGTGTCCATCCACGTGTCCGCACTCCCCTCCGGTTCCACTTCGGGAACCACGAGACGCGCTTTATTTATCATTACTTTATGTAAAAAATAGGTGTTTTATTTTTCTTTTGTTTTCCGCATCAGGTGAAATACAAAAAGTATCGCTGGGGATTGAAATCACAGACATGGGGAGAAAGGAAAAAAAAAAACAAAACACCACCACCACCCCCAAAATGCCTTCATGTCTCCAAATCACTGCGTGGGTTTTACTGTGCAGCGGTGCCATCGTTAAATGCAATTTTAAAGCAACAGCACAGAGCAACGTGAGAAACCAGACAAAGAGCCACGCAGCTTCCACTGGTGAAATACCTCATTTCTTTTGGCTTTTCTTTACAGGATGTTTTCCCTCCTCATGAGTCCTTGTGTTCCTCCCAGCCTCAGAGCAACGGGGATGCCAGCAGCAGTCAATCTCATACGTTGGACGTGGAAATCATTGCTTGAAATAAAAGCAGCAGCAAAGTCATTCACATTGTTGTATCCAGGGGGAAAGGTGGGTTGGGTGAGCACTGCAGCCATAGCCAGACCCCACTGTGGGGCTCAAGGGATGCGATGGGGCTTCCATGCTTCAAGATGAGCAAACCAAGCTCTGGGTTTCCCATCCAGACCCGGAGCCAAAGACATTCAGAGCTGTGATTCAGTGCTTTGAGGCACAGGGAAAGGACGATCAGCCCTGAGCTCCCCACGCTGAGCACCTCACAGCCACACCGAACACAGCCCCAGCACACACAGCCAAGAAATGATCTGCCATTTTCTGGTTTTGTAATCTTTATGTAGATATTTAACCCTACACCCTTATCAAACATGTATAATGAGTTCTACCAACTAAAAAAAAAATAATAATAATAATAAAATAATCAAGTAAAATTCCAACTTCATATAAAAGCCCCCTGCGTGTGGCCGCAGCGCCGTCCCCATGCCGTGTGCAGGAGGGGGGAGCTGACATCGCCCCATCGCTCTGCATGCAGGATCTCTCTTGAACAGTCTGTGAGTTTGTCAACAATCAAAGAGATGTCATTAAAAAGTGATTATATACACACATACAAAGTCAACAGTGTTCCCAGAACAAAATAAAATAAAATAAAAACCCAAAACAAATGACAGACAATGGATTTTTCCCAAACGTGGTTAAGATCTACAGGAGGGCCCACGACGGAGCTGAGGACGCGGTGCTGGGGTGGGTGTAGGGGATGCATGCTGGCCCTGGTGCCGCACCACGCCGAATTCCCTGCTCTTTTGGGGGCAGAAAGCTGCAGGGAGCTGGGGAGCACGTGGGTCAGTTTGCAGCCGGACTGAGGTTCCTGGGGTGAGCACAGCCTGGGGCAGCTTTGGGGCACGGCCTGGGGTGTTTCTGCAATGCCCAACGCTCCCAGCTACCTCCCCAGGAAGGGACAGAGCTGCAGGCGCCGGGAGAAGGGGGAAAAGGTGGCTCGTCCCCAAGAAAGGCACAGGAAGGGTTGGTGTTTGTCACAGCACGGAGCGCTTGGACCCTTTATTCATCCCTCCCAGCAGCCAAGCTCCTGCCCCCACCTCTCTCGTGTCTGACACGGGCTGAGGACTCGGGAGGCAAAGCAATTTGGTAATCAGCTAAAAGAACATCCCAACGTCGCGCATTTGATCTTTCTTTTTTTTTTTCTTTTTTTTTTTTTTTGCGTTCTGTTTTTTTAAACTACTACTGGAAGTTTTATTACAACAGCAATACTTCTTTTCGTTAAAACATTTTCTCTAGTCTCGCACCAAGGGGGGGTGGCTTAGGAAATAAACAACCGAAAAATACAGAACATTTAATTTAGGAAAGTGTTATATGGGATTTTTTTTTTTGGAGGGGGGGCAGGGGAGGGGTTGGGGGGGGTTGGAGGGGGTCGAGGAGGGGGGAGAAAAAAAATAAAAGAAAAATCAAGTGAAAGCGCTACTCCACTGCTCCTACAACGTCCCAATACCTTCGCTCAAGAGATCGGTGTCTGCTTCAGTACCTGGGGGGGAAGAAGGGGCGTTTTGGTGCAAAGAAAGGGGAACCCCTTCCAAAAGTCGGCCGCGGCCTCTTCAGGCTGTGAAAGGGGTCTCTGTTCATGAAGGGCTCCCGGGGCCTGAAATCTGCCCGCGGGGTTCTGACCATCATCCCGCCGCGGTTCGCACCGTCTCTGTGAGCGATGGGGGTGACGCTGCGGGTCGGCCCCAGCTGCTCCCTGCCCAGGGAGGCCATGCCCACCCCTTCGCGGACACGGCCCAGGGGCGCGCCGCCGTGGTCCCGCTGGGGCTGGGTTGGCTCCCTGGGTCCCGCGTGCACACTGAAATGCTCTTTCATCGTCCCTTGGTGAACGGTACCGTGCTCCTTAGGGAAGGCGCTGCCGCCATGCTCCACGGCGAGGGGGGGAGCAGGGAAGGGCACGCCGCCGTGCTCCCCGGCTGGCGGTGGCTGCGATGGGAAGGGGACGCCGGCGTGCTCCCCGGGGACGGGGGGTGGCGGGGGTGTGGGGAAGGGGACCCCGGTGTGCTCCACGGAGGGAGGTGGGGGCACGCCGTGGGGCAGCGAGAGAGGAGAGGAGGTTTCTTTCGAGAAGGGGTTGGCGTGATCCACGGGCGGCATGTGGGGAGGGACCGAGTGATCCCTCGGGAAGAGGCTGCCGTGATCCTTGGGTGGCGCGGCTGGGGGACCGGCGGGGGGACCGACCGGATCCCTTGGGAAAGGAGTCCCGTGCTCGATGGGAGGAGGCGCGATGGGAGGAGGCATGTGGTGGTCGAAAGCAGGGCTGAAGTTGTTTGTTCTGAAATTGTTGACGCTCTCCTGAAATGGCGGCACGCGCTCCTTGTACTGCGCCTGGAAGCCACCCATGCCTGGCAGCTCAGACGCACTCGAGGGCCCGTTGTCAAAGGCGCTCCCCGTGTTGCTTATCTCAAACCACCCCGACCTGCTCGCCTCTCGTCCGTGTCCTCTGCTTCCTTTCCCCAGCACTCGGATGGACTCCACTGTCTGGATGGGCTCCCCGGACATTCCCCTGCTCGATGCATTGTGGTAGCCCAGTGTCTCGATGGGGGCTCCTTTCTCCTCAGTGCTGTCAGGCAAATCCAAGCATGACGATGACACTCTGGTCTCTATGCGGTAGTGCTCCTCTTGCTGCTGCTGCTGCTGCTCTCCTTTGGAAGCACCAGCCTGGCTGTGGCTAACCCCTTCATTTGAACTACTTTTAGGAATCTGGCTGAAATGCTTCTCCTCAGAGGGTTTACGAGAGGCATTTTTGAGCATGTTCTTGAATTCGATCGTGGATGTGGCAGAAATGGAAGAGCCCAGGGACTTGTCCACACCTGGTGCAGGCGGTCTGCCTGCAGGGCTGGGAAGAGTGCTCTGAGAAGAGAAAAGTGACCGGTGGGGAATCGAGTGGGGTGAGTCCGGGTACTGCTTCTGTGAGAGGCCAGAGTGCACCACGGGTTTGGGCAAGTTGTTATGATTGGAGTCCGGTGTGAAAAAAACATCGTTCTTACTGGGTGAAGGGGACCCATCTGAGGTGGAGTCGTTTCCCCTGAGGCCGTAGCTCCCATACATCCCCGGAGACGTCGACAGCGTGTCGCAGCTCTCGCTCTGATCGAGAATAGACCTCATTGACTGAGGAAACGATGACTTCACACTAAAATCCTGCGATCTTTGACCATAGCTTGGCAGGACTGGCTGATACTCTGCACCTTCAGCTAGTTTACTTGATTTCAAAATAGACTTGGCCGGCTTCTTCTCCAGGTTCAACATGGCAGACGGCGGCGGCCCAGAGTAATCAAAGTCACGGTAATCTTCATCTTCCTGAAAAGATGTGTCTGGATAAAACTTCTCCTGAGAGGAGTCCATTAAAGAGGAGGGTATTTCCATGCTGTCTGCAGACTGCTTGTACATTCCGGCCGGAGAATCTCTGCCGAGGGTGAAGGGCCGGTAGGTATGAACAGAATTGGAAAGTTCTTGGGGATATCCATCATCTCTGCTCTGAAGAGGTGACCTCGTGCTGCTGGGAGTAGAAGAACCGGGGCTCATGATTTTTGAGAGCAAAGAAATAGTGTCAACGTTACTGGAGGTCGGTTTGTCCATCATCTCATCCTGGGTGGGTGTCCCACTTCGCTCATCGCGGACTGGTGTTCCATCCACGTTGTCCATGGAAGTGCTGGTAGGACCACGCTGAAAGTCAGAGGAGTGACTTTCTGGTGCGATGTTGGACCCTAAGCTGCTTAAAATTGGAATATTCAAGTTTAGACCACTGAAGCCAGGATTTCCCTTCAAGAAATTGTGAATCTTCATCTCCAGGCTTGGAGAAGGGGGCTCTGATTCCAGCTTCGCCTTTGAAATTTCAGAGGATTGACTCATTGAAGTGTCTGTTGTTAAAAGGGAAGAAGGACTGGGAGGATGGGAACTGGAAAATCCCAGGGAATTGGTGGGTGGCTTAAAACCAGAACTTGAAAGCCCTGCGGTATGTCCAACAGGAGCCTTATTAACTGAAGTTGAGGAAACCTCAGCAGCTGATGAATTTGGAGAGTAACCAAAGTTTTTGGATATGAAAGACTGAGTGTTGGAAGGAATATTTCTTCCCTTCAAGCAAGGAACGGTTGTGTTGGCTGGTGATGCTGAAGTGCTCTGTGATGCAGTTTCACTTGACTGAATGGTATTTCCAGCAACACTCTGAAGCAAAGATGACAAACCTGGAAAAGAGAATGCTGCGTTCAGATATTCAGGTAAGAGGCAAGATAACTTCAACTACTGTCAAGGGAAAGAGTTCTGTGTTTTCAATACAGATGGTCCTTAAAACTACTTCATGTCTGAGCCCGGAAAATGACTGGATTTTGTTGCTTTAATATTAACATTGGTACCCACAGAGACACAAACCTTTGCCAGAGGCTTAAATTAACCTGCACATTAGAATACACAACTGAATAAGTCGGGTAATAACTCGTCCTGGCTTTGTGGCTCAGAGGCACACATGCTGCAGGACTGACCACTGTTGCAGAGGCAGCAATATCACTTTTAAGAAGTTTTTCTGCTCTAATTTAAAAAAAAAGCGCTCTCAGAAGCACACAGAAGCTCCAAAGACCTCATTTGGTTTCTTGTCACATTCAGCATTCTTCCATAAAGTGCTCTGGATAAATCCTCTTCACTCATGTCAAAAATACAAAGATGTACACCTAGACAATAAAACTGCCCCTAGACAATAAAACAAGTAATAAAACACTTGTTATCTAGAAAAGTCACCTACATTTGCCAAAAGTGAAATACATTCCAAGTAAGTTTTCTCTCCCTTGATCTCTGCTGTAGGACTGCACAGCAGCATGTGTCAGTACTGACATTGCCACCCACTGGACAGTCAGACATTCACTCAAAATTCACTCCAGTACCTTGCAGTGCTGGTGCAGTCTGAGTCTGGGTTTTGGAGAGAGCAGACAGAATACTTTCAGGAGTTATTTCCACTTTGGAGAGAATATTTGCTAAAGGATTGGAAGGAGCAGATGGAGTCCCCATGGCAGGAGTTTTCAGGCCACTAGTAAGAGTTGTGGGGCTTGTTGGGGTTCCTGGAGAAGGTCTTGAAGCAGGACTGACACCTAGGATGGAAGCATACACCACTCACGTATGTTGATTTGTTAACAGGTGCTCTTTTGGCTCATGTTTTCCACACACACAACTGCAACAGAGTTCCATGCACACAGAGAGGCTCACGAAGCCGACAGTCGTGTTAGAGAAACTCAATCAGGTCTTTAAGTAACAACCAATTCATGTTTATTTCGCAACCACTTTCCTTTAATAAAAGATTACAAAACAAAACTCCAGTACCAGCACCTCAAAACCAAACACCTGTGCCAGTACCACTTCAGCACTCACCTGTGTTTTTCATTACTGAAGTTAAACTGCTAAGAATGGAGCTGATCTTTGCCAGGTCAACATTGGCGAGGTTGGGCAACGCAAGAGCTGGTGACGAAGAGATGGGAGCTGAGCTCACTGGTTTTGGAGCCGGAGGAGTTGGGGCAGGTGCTGTCACTGTCACTGAGGTTGTAGCTGTGGCAGTGGTAGATGGCACCACTTTGGGGGTATTCTCAGTCTTCACAGGTGCTGAGGTTGGAGCAGCTTGCTTTTCTTTCCTTTCTTCCACTGCATCGAGGAGAGTAAGGGGGGGGGGGGGGGAGAGGGGAAATGAGGCCTGGGTTATCACCCTGTCTTTAAAGGATTACTCCAGGTACAGGATTTTCAATGTGAGTCTTATTTAACCCCAGTTAGAGAACTCAAGTGATTCCAGTAGGATATGATAAAAAACAAAGGCATTTTTGTGGTTAGCTTAGGAGATGGGATGGTCACAGGAAGATTGTGATTTCACTGCTGGGGTGAGGACTGAAACCCAAGTGCTCCATCCAGAGTCCAATCAGGGTTTTACACCAATGCTACGTCCCAAAGGAGGCCCAAGAAAGGCATTCTGTCTGGATGTAATTCCCACACAATTACTCTGCTGCTCCCACAGAACATACCAATGATTTTAGACGTATCATCCTCCACATCAGAGAGCTCCATGTCCTCCACATCCCGATTATCTGTCACGGGCTCCGGAGATCCTGGCTTACGGCTTCCAACTGCTGGTGAATGAGAGTTATCCTCTTCCCCCATTCCCTGGAACGGGGACTCAGAGCCCGTTGGAGATGGGGCATCCATACTTGGAGAAGGGACAGGAGACTCCTCCGGATCAGGAAGTGTTGCTTTCAGTTGATCCAGCTTTTTCTTCAGATTGCTCACTCTATTAGCAAATGTTTTATAAGCCTGAGACAGAAAGGACATTAGTATTTATTTAACAAGACGACAACACGCCTCAACATAACAAGAGTAGAACACATCCTTAGAAAATCATTTCAGTTTTCAATTATCTGTACCCTGCACTGAATACGCTACAGTCAGAGCTTGGGTCTTCAGTCTGACTGGCAGAGCAAGGATCAAACTTTCATAAAAATCATTTTCTAACAGATCTTCTCAGTTTGTTCATCTATTTCTTGCACTGACTACACCTAGTACGGCTTCCAGAATTTAGGATTTCTTAGAAAAAGTGCAATTCTCTCCACATTTACAAACGCAGAAGTGCTACAGAACTTCAGCAAGGAAGTAACTCAGTTCTGACCCATTAATTTTCATAGTCTCCTTTTCACAAACAGATGATACATTTTCCAGCCTCTAACATACCTAGCAGAACAAGCAAACATCAGTCTGCCTGAGGAAGTTGAAGGAAACTCCTACTTACATTTGCGACCACCTTGACTTCCTTATACTGTGCTTCATAAAATATCCCAGCATTCTCCAGAGCTTCAGTTAGAGAGGGGCCATTTTTCACTTGCTTGTCTAAGCCATTCACAAACTCTTCCAGCTTTGAGCTTGCTTCTTCAAACTCCTTGGAGAACTTCTTTCCACCTGTTTTGTCTAGAAGGAGATGAACATCACATGAGTAACCTGTCACTCACCAACCAGCAGGTCAAGAATGCATGCTCTAAGAACGTGTGAGGGTATCTGTGAATGGTACACAGTAGAGTCTCATTGTTTATGCCTGTATCAGCTAGTTTCTAAATACAGTTTCAAATTAAGTATTTCAGGCACCTGTTTACTGGTTCTTAACTGCACAGAATCCAATTTCTGCTTTAAGGCTCAAGAGAAATGGTGAGTTCCCAGAACTGTTAAGGGTGTATTGTATCAGTTTTTATCCATTAGACTGCCTTTACCTTTTAAGCATTTAAGTGTTTCAGTGCTGCATACATCCACTCTCATGGTGGAAAGCTGCTTCTCTTTCAGTTCTATCTGGTCTTCTGAGCGCTTATATAATAGCAGTTCATCAATGAGAGACTGTGGCTGAAAAATCAAATAAGAAAAGCATCCTCATCACATTCTGCAGAAGAGAAACCCTGCTTTGCAAAGCAACCACCACAGACCCACTTCAGCAACAAACAGTGCTGGGACGATTAAAAGCAGGGATGGACCTTTTCTATTTTTATTTTTTAATAAATCACTGCCTTTGCTAGTCAGCTTGCTCTTCAGTCATATATCCTGCACGTTCTGGGCACCAAGTTAAGATAAATGTATTGCCAAAAACTCCTCAGCCACCCTAAGCTGCATCTCACCAAGGTGATCTGCCTTGCTGATCAGTACCTCAGTAGGAACTGTTTGTGCAGCCAGCTCTTCCAAGTGCAGCCTTTGGATTTCACACTGCTCCTGAGAAGCTGAACTGTTGCACCAGGTTATTCCAAAGGAAAATCACTACTTCTGCAGGGAGTCTCCATGCAGCTCAGAATGCTTTACAGCTGCCCCACTGTCCATAACAGTTCACAGAAGGGGTCACAGCTCTAATAGAAATTGCAACTGAGACATCTAGCAGCTCCTATACACCAAGGAACAAAAGGAGACTGAATAGTAGAGCTACTGGCCAAGCTTATGCTGCTGGTGGATGTAAGCAACACAAAAATTACAGTCTAAGGACAGAGGTTAGTGCAACAGAACATTTCTACTTGCAAACTTACTCTGAATTCAGCAACGATCTTGGACTTCAAAGCAGCTTTTGGGTTTGCGGATGCTGCTGGAATAAAGAGAAAGTATAAAGAAACTAAGGAATGACATAGTGATGCTAAGCAAAAGTCAAGAAAGGCAGCCCTAATTAAAGTATTTCAACATAACGAAGGACTCACAGGCTGTTGTTACTCACTGCAGCTCTCCCTCCACACACGTCCCTCAGTGCTCTAGCTTTCCATTAGCCAGATTGTCTTTGACTGAGGCCAACAAATTATACCACTGCTTTATAGCTTTTATGTGCTATAAAATTCACCTTTTTCAGCTCTGCAGTTGGTCTACACAAGGCTCACCTGGCAGCCCTATTGGATGACAGTTTATACCTCTCTACAAAGGAAGGTAAAAGCGTTTCCTAAATGCCAGACACACAGCTCATTATTTCCTTGTGAGGTGGTCCCTCTTTGCTACTTACAAAGTTTAACCAAATTCTCAACCTTAAAAACAAATTCCTACACTCCTATTCTGATCACTCTCTTATGTTACTACTCCCTCAGCAGCGGTGAGGACGGATGGAATCCCACCATCAGGAGACACTAAATCCATTTGTTTCTGGACCAAACAGGAGAAACATCTGATAAGAAGTGAAATGATACATCCTTCATCCATGCTGAATTTACAGTGCACTTTTGTTTGGGAAAGCAGCTTGTGATGTTAGCCAAGTAATAAAAGCTTCCAAGCTCTTTTGTTAGCCTTCTGATCTCAGCACTTGCACAGGCAAATATACGCTGCATCTTACACTTAACATTCCACCATTCTACTTTATTGAGCATTCAAGGTTTTGGTGTATAGTAAGATCAGTAAGACTGCTGTATTACAAATGCATTTCCAGCTAGACTGCATTCTGATAATGTTGGATGGCAAAGTTCATTATCTGTACTGCCAGCTTCCAGTTTTCTTTTATCCTATCATCTACTTTGCTGTTGAGGATGTGTTCCTGAGCATGCAGGTAGTGTTCATTATGCCTTCCTGCTGCCAAAGTACAAGGTTCTGTCTGTCTTCTCTCCATCTCTGCATAGTCTAATGCCAGTTTCCAAGAGGTTTTACCTCTACTGTTCATAAACTCTGCTCTCAAAGACTTTTTCTTTCCATATTTCACTCCTTTAAAAAGTGGTTCTCTAGCAACAACTCCTTGATGCTTTACACATTAGTCTGTAAGGAGCTTTACAAGCCTGGAAGGTGCATGCTGGCTCGTAATTTAGTCCAGGTACTCTGCCCATTTGGGGCTATAGCCTTTCTTCCTTGAGAAGGCAATTTTTATATTAGTTCAGAGAGTTCACATTGTTTCCTTACTTTGTGATTTCTTCCACGGCTTATTCGGTTGTTTGTTCAGAGTTTCTTTCAGCTGCTTCTGAGTTTTGAAAGTGGTACCTGGAAAACATTTCATTTTTTGCAGTCTGGCATTATGGGATTCCTTTAAGAATCTGGTTTTGGTGCCATATGGTTGTATGGTAGAAGAGTGAACAGAAATTTGTTTTAAAACACCTAGACCAAATTCCTTCGATGAGCTGCTGGATGCCCAAGAGAACCTAAGTTTACTCAGGGATACAGCAACTTGTGGGATGGTCTTCCATTTTTAAATCAAGTTTCTGTTTGCCCTTGCACTAAGACAGTTCAAAAATCACAGTCATAACCAAAATAAGAAAGAAAAACACAAGGCATCTGACAATAAAACTACACCACTTGTTTCCTTAGATAGTCTTGCAGAAAATGAGCATTCAACAGACACGTAACGCAAGTTGGAAAAACAGCCAAAACACCTCATTTGCAAATGATCTGAAATATGTGTGCTTTAAAATTACAGCAGCTAAGAGAAATTTCAGGACACATGCAAAAATTTCATTTCTCAACATGCAATGCTCAACTGAAGCCTTTTCATGTGCCAAACCCCGAGCCCGTGATATTGCATCTCTCCTGCAATGACTACAACTGGCTCTTCAGAACCAAAGATGAGGATTTCCTGAAGCTCCCTTGGCTGTCAGTGAGGTAACCAAATGAAGCAGAAACACAGATTGATTTCCTTCAAGTCAAGGGCCTCAGTGTTGGCTAATTTCTGGCTGTAAGTCACCACACATGCTTACAGACAGTGAGAGTGATTTCAGGTTTTAAGCGGAGTTCTCTTATTAAGTACTCAGGGACACATATGCAGCTTTGCTTGCAGCCTGTTTCCTACACAACACATATAAACAGCAAAACCAACTTAATACTAAAACTGAGAAAGACGGGAACAAAGCCACCGTAGTTCTTTAGCCCACAGCGAGACTCAGCTCACACCTCAAAGGAAAAGCCAGAGCCTCAGCTCCTCTGCCAGGACACATTTCAGCACTTCCAAGAGCACTTTGCACTCGTGATTACTTTACTATCAGCTGGAACAACGCCAGCTTACATTGGAGGATTCAGAATTGTCTTTAAGAAGGTGCAGGAAACACAGTCAGTGCTCCTCATAACCTTTCTCACTTCTTTTTTTTTGCTCCACACAAACGTGGGAAGAGCACACGTGCACAACAAATGCATTCTGTTCAGCCATCTCAGAAATCTTCTCACTGAACTCAGCTTTAAGTTTGTAAGTTAAGAAACGGGAAAGGCAAACCACTTACTCAGAGCTTCTTTTAATGCCAAAATGGTCTCCTCAGGATACACGTTTCTGTCCTCCCAGATTTTGAAGATTCTTTCTATAGATTTGGAAACCGACGGATCCCTGAAAAAGAGCACGTTGGCTTTTATCTGCCACACAGACAGTAACTTCTCATGATTCTAAAATGAATAATAATATAAGCAATTGTGCATCTAAATCAATAAAAGAGCCTTTAGACTAATTCCCACTGCAAGGCATCTGAGTGAAATTCAAGCCACACATTGTTGTTAAGGAGAGTAAACTAATGAACACAATATGAAATTTTGCTCCTGTTTCTAGAGGGTTTGAGATGTCTGCAGTGTGGAGGAAGAAAAGAAACGTCACTTTTCTGAGATGTTAAACCTCACAGTGTTACTTACTTCACTAATGAAGCTGCTTCAGGAAGCACTTCTGCAAACGTATCACGAAACACAATCGCGTTTTTTCTCTTGCAGTTCTGTATGACATCATTGGCCAAGTAAAAGAGATTCAATCGATGAGGAAAGGCAGCTGAGGATACAAAGAAGACTTAGGTCTGTTATCAGGTAGGAGAAGAGATGTCTGCAGCACTTCTGACATAAGGTAGGGGCCTGCTTTTGGGTTTTTGTTCAGCATTTCCATCGATGCTGTGTGCAACAGCAAGCTCAGAACAGTGATAAAAACTGGGAGCTTGAGAGGGCGACTGACAGAGCTCCCCATAACTCAGTGCCATTCCCTCATAATGCCAGGCCTCCTTTCTGACTCGGGCTCAGAGAGACCACAAAGCACTGCTGGACCTGTGCTGCTGCCATGCCCTCCGTGCTACAGAAGGAACCGTATGATCAGGCAGAGCAGCAGTGGCTCATCTGTGAGGTCAAACACACCATGGCACAACGTTCTGCAGAAGAACAGCAGTGAATGCTCTGAGTGCGAGTCCAACACAGCTTCTCAAGCTCCAGCATCTCAATGTTTGGCTTCTGACAACAACTCCAGAGTTCACTTATCCATATTTTTTAAGAATAATTGTGTTTAAATCCACTCTCCCTTATTTTTCACAGCGCTGTACCAGTCTATAACAGTCTCTACAACTTGCAGCTTTACCAGGGAGGCTTTTCCAGCCCCAGAACTACCTCTGCTGTTGCCCCAACCCAGGACATGGAGGGAGTGACATTTTCCACACCATTTCACTGTCCCCTAAGAAAACCACAGACCCCATAGAAGTGCTCCCTCCTGGGCCCAGCCCCATCATTTCAATGCATCTGGCTCAAAACAAGTCCTTAGCAGCGCAAGAGTTCAACATGCTGCATCTTCTCTGAAAAAGAGCTGCTCAAACAGCCCTTCCTGAAGCACAATTTAACATGAACTCTTGAGCAGAGCACAAAGGACTCAAATCTGTGTCCGTTCTCCAAACAGCCTCCCCTGTTCCTGCTGTGCTGGCACCAGTTTTGGTCCCTGAACCTCCTATCACTGCATCCCCAGACAACAATGCATCTGCACTGCTGCTCTCACCTGAAATATCTGTACCAAATTCCTCTTTTATTTTACTTATATCCAGTTCCAAATTCAATTATTCCATCAAACCTTCTCTTAAATGGAGCAGTAACAGCGTTTGTCGCTCAGTAAGCTGATCTACATGCTAATTAATTTAATTTCACTTAATTTAACTACATCACGTTAGGATTTAAATATAGGAATGGTGACAATATCCTGCTTTGCTGGAGCTTGTAGAAGCGTGGAACAGACTTCCACCTTCCTTGGGTGTCCCTAAGGGCTGCATCCTGGCTGTGCTGGCCATCAGCACGTTCCTCTGACTACTCTGGTTCTTCAGGACAATTTGGGGGCAGAGGCAGACTGATGCTGTGCTGAACCCCATTCTCATGGGTGATCCTGGCCTCCTCCAGCAGTCAGGCTGTGTGTCCCCACTGCTCCCATCTCCAGGTTTCCAGCTGGGAAGCATTCAGTGCAGAGGAAAGTGATGCTCTCAGCACAATCCCTGAACAGCAACAACCCCTGACCTGCAGTCTGCAGCTTTTTACCACACAAAAACCCGAAGCCACAACACAAGCCAACCAAAAAACCCACTGTGATAACTCAGACTCCTGCAGGCCCTCTGCAACAGCCAGCCCTTTCCAGCTCCAAGCCAACCAGAAAGGAAGCCACAGCTTGCACTCACACCTCACATCACACCTGAGAAAAGCTCTCATGCACACACACCGTTTGTATTTGGCAGCTGACAACAACACACTTGCACTATTTGATTGGAAACTGAACGACAAACAGAACACATCTCTCCTCCTGCGTTCATCTCACACACAGTGAGGTATCCATGGCCACCAGCGTATTTACTGCGAGCAGCGTACCTGCAGAAATATGGGCACAGCTCACTTTTAGCATACTGAATGCAGCTATTCCAGTGGCCTTAGTGTAGAGCAGACAATCTCTGCTCGTGAATGACACAGCACATTCACACACGAAAAGCTGTGCCCGTGTGAAGTCCCCTCCACGCACCAGTCAGCCCAAATCACACACTGCTGGCAAAAGGGCCTCAATTGTGACTAAGGAAACAGCACAAAACACGACGGTCTGGGAGCACTGGCACACAGCTGCCTGTGTGATGCATGGGACCCAACAGTGCTGCTGCAGGTTCAGTCGTGTATCTGAAGTACCGATGCTCCAGAACAAACTTGGATAGCAACAAACATGGAGAGCCCAAGGATTTGTTAACAGAAACAGCGATTTCCAGCTTTCATTTTAAGAGTGCTTACGAGGCAAACTGGGTTTGTTTTGACAAACATTCTCACAGAACACTCAGGAAGTGTGGGGGGCACACATTGCTGCCCTCCCTGCCAGAATCCAACCACAGCTGCACACCCCCCATTTCTGAAACAACTCCGAACAACTTTGGCTTCAATCACCTATCAGATAATCAATGCATCAAAGCAGTTTGCTCTGTGACATAATTAAATACAGCACCCCACTGCTATGTCAGCCTCTGGTCAAAGGATCCTCTCACCTCACACGTTGCTCTCCAGCAGATCTCACTAACTTCACATCATAATTCAAGTAGGTGCTGCAGCCACACTGAGATTTAAACAGTTCAATCCGTACCCAGCCTTCAAACACAGCAAATTCAAAACCAGCTTTAAGACAAACATCACACACAGCTAACGCCTAGAATCATTAACTCCCCTGCTTGTGCTGAACCTCAGCACAATTAATGTTAACCCATCAGTATGGAGCTTTTTGTAACCAAACCGACCCACGTGGCACAACGCACAGAATCCACTCCCAAGTACAACCTAGCAGCACGCTGCTTAACCACTGTGTGAGCTGCAGGAAAGCTGCGTGAAGGAACAACGTTCCTTTGGCCCCAAGGTGCACTTTGTACAAGGCAATCCCAGCCACATCTGAGGGGTGAGCAGCTCCTCCTCCTCTGTCACGCTTCAGGCTGCCTTGGCTCAAATGGGAAACAGCAGGAAAGGATGACTGACAACAGAGGTTTGTGCATCTCCTCCAGCTGCACTGCCAGCACCTGGGGCAGCTTGGAGCTAACATCCAACAGAGGTGTACCCATCACTGAGTTGTCTTCAGGAGCTCCTGGTGGCCAAAGGGCTGACCAAGATCCAGCAGCGTGCCCTGGTGGCCAGCAGAACCCTGGGGGGCACCTCCAAGAGTGTGGGCAGCGTGCTGAGAGAGGTGCTCATCCCCTCTGTTCTGCTCTAGGGAGGACACAGCTGCAGCACTGGGCCCAGCTCTGAGCTCCTCAATTCTATGCAGACAGAGAACTGCAGAGATGGTGGGAGCCTGGAGCACCTTCCCACAGGGAGAGGCTGAGAGCCCTGGGGCTGTTTGCCATGAGAAGAGAAGGCTGAGAGGCATCTGATCACTATTTGAAGGGTGGGAGTCAGAAGACAGGGTCGGGCTCTGTTTGGTGTGCCCAGTGACAGGAAAAGGGCACAGGGCACAAATCAGAATGTGTGAAAGAACTGCTGCACATCTGAGTGGCAAAAGCTGCCCTGAGAGGTGGATGAGTCCCTTTCTCTGGAGACCCACAGACCCACCCGGTCCTGGTTCCTGAGCAACCTGCTGTAAGAAACCTGCTTAGGAGGGGTGGAATGGAAGAGCTCCAGAAGTCCCCTTCAACTCCTGTGGTTCTAAGATTCTTCCAGAGAGCACAATAAGCTCTTGGCTCTTCAGTCACGTTACTGGAGAGGGCTGTGAGGTGCAAAGCAATCCTCACAAACATGGGGGATGCACCAGGGCAACCTTGGAATTGCTCGTGGAAAACCAAACCAAACAGAAGTCCAGGCTGGTACTGACAGCTCACAGCCAACAGGGGCTGGCAGGACAGAAGTAGAGCATCCATGGCTCCCAAAGAGAGAGCAATGACTTCTGATAAGCCTTGGAACAAGAAGATGACTAATGAAGGCACTCAAATAAGTAGGAAGGGGCAGTGTCAAGGAATGTGCTTGAAAAGGGACTTTGGCAGCTCCCTGGAGTGGAGGAGTAAAGCAGAACCACCTCTGCCAGGAGTAAAAAGACAACTGCTGTGACCACAGCAAACGCAGGGCTCCAGAGATGAACTCTGAAGATAAACACACAGCATTGTGCCTTATGTGAATTTATAGCACTGACAGCGAGAGCCCAGGCAAAGCTATTCCTTGGGAACAAACAGGTTCTTACATCACTCTTTAATCACTCAATGCATTAACAAGAAATAAGCGAACATTTCAGTAAGTTCGATGTGATTTTTCTCCAACCAGATCAACGGAAGACAAACTCCAGTGACCATTGGCAGACATCTGAGCTTGTGGCACATGGAACCACTTCATCATTGGGTCAGAAAAGACCTCACAGCCCCCCATGGGCTGGGTACCCCACCAGCTCAGGCTGCCCAGGCCTGGGGCACATCCACGGATGTTCACCCACACTCCTCTGGGCAGCAGTGCCAGCACTGCGATGCCTCTGGCTAAAGAATTTCCTATCATCAAATCTAAGTCTCTCTTTTTTTAATTTAAAGCCATTCCCCTTGTCTTATCACTATCAGACCACACACTTACGTTGGTTTACCTACTATTTATAAGCTCCCTTTAGGTACTGGAAGGCCACAGTGAGCTTTCTCTTCTCCAGGATGAACACCCCCAGCTCTCAGCCTCTCTCCATAGCAGAAGTGCTCCATCCTCTGGAGCATTCTTGTGGCTTCTGGACCCCATGCGCTGTTCAGCTGTACCTTTCAGGGCTGACAGCTGACAGATTGCCTGACTCACCACCAGGCATCACCAAAACAACCCTCAGAGCACAAGCAGCACCTCCTCACCCTCCACTCCAACACTAACTCAAGTCCTGCCAAAATGCACGCGGGTCACCGAGCCACTGCAGCACGGCTTTCCAAAAGGTTCAGCACAAAGCAGAGCAGCATTACAGAATGACAACATTATCTCCACGCTACTACAGAGCTTACTTTAGCTCCTCCAACACACAAAACCTTCACACATCAGCCAGGCAGCCGCTATAACTCAGCCTTGCGAAAACTTTGCCACTCTTGTGCTGTTGCTGGCATTCACCAAATCGGAGTTTTGGCACCCAACACGTTTCCTTCTTACTGATGTCAGGCTGCGTTTCCTGTGGAACAGGATGGTCACAATCCCCCACTCCACAGCACCGAACACCTCTTTCCTCCAACCCTCTCAAAACGATGCGCTGCAACAACTCAAGCAAAACACGAAGCACGATTCCGGAGGCCCAACGGCACCACAGCTGGGCTGCAACAACTCCATTTATTTATTCCAAAGCACAAAACGGCGACACTAAGCTGAAACCTTGACCAGGAGCTGAAAGGCCTCTGGGAAATCACGCCTCGAAGCACGTCAGATCTGAGCGCTCCGTGAAGTTGAGCTGGGGCAGCTTTGGCTCGACACCAGCACCACCATCACAGCTCCACTGCTGGGCTGCGTGCTGAGCCCCGGTGTCAGCCCTGAGCTTTGGCAGCAACGCAGCCAAAGCAACCACGAAGCTGCCCCCTTTTTCTAAACGCGCCTCTCCCAGACACCGACCGTCCCAACACCGCAGCTGGAAAAACCTTTGGGGCGCAACAACACGAAACCCAAATCTTGAGTTTCCAAAGCATCGGACGGGAAAGGAGCCCCCCTTTAACAACGGGAACCGCTCCGTTTCCCAGGCGCTGCCCTCATCCATCCGGGCAGCCCGACACGGAGCCCCCAAGGCCCGACTCCAGGCCGGCCGCGCACCGAAACGCTGACAGAAGGGACGGGAAGGGGAAAAAGGGGGCGGCCCGGCCCGATCGCTGCCCGCACTCACAGCGCCGCAGCCACTTCATCCAGTGGTAGACGATGGTGCTGTGGTGCCGTTTGTTCTCCAGACACCACGAGGAGAGGCCCTGGATGGACTCCATGGTGTTGGTCACCGCCTGCAGCTTCCTGTCGAGCGAGGCCTCCAACGCTCCGGCCGAAGAGGACGCGGCCGAGGACGAGGCCCTGCCGCCGCCTCCGCCGCCCGCCGCCATCTTCCTGCCCTGCTCTCCCAGGCGGGGCCGCGCGGACGGCGGCGGCGCTCACGGCCCTTCACAGCCCCGCGGGGCCGCGGCCGCCGCCCGCCCTGACGGCTCCGCCGCGTCGGCCCCGGACGGGGGGGGGGGGGGGGGGGGGGGGGGAGGAGAAACAGGGGGGGGGGGGGGGGGTTGTGCGGGGTGTGTGGAGAACGAGGCGGCCCCGCACCGAGAGGCGGCCGCGTTCCGAGCTCGGGTCGGCGGCCGCACGGGGCCGTGGCCGCTTCGCCTCCCCCCCCCGCCCTGGGGCGGCGGATGAGGTGCGGTGGCGGCGCGGTCACTCGCCGGCCCCCTCCGCGCGCAGCGCCCGCCCCCCCGCCGCCATTTTGTGTCAGGCTCCCTCACACGGCCTCGGCGGCGCCCCCCCCCCTTCCCCAACACCGCCGCCTCTGCGTCGCGCATGCGCCGCCGCCCGCCCTCCCACGCGATACGCATGCGCCGCCCCGCCCCGTCGCCCGCCCTCCTCTTCGCGCATGCGCTTTGCGCTGCTCCCCCCCCCCTTTCACCTCAGCGATGCGCTCTGCTCCCGGCCTGCCCCGCGGCCAAGATGGCGGCCGCCTGCACTTTGGCGGGGTCGGGGGAACGAGGCGGGCACTGAAGTAACGGAGCCGTTCCGCCTCAACCGGCCCCAGAGAGCTGCCCTGAGATCAAGCTTCGCATAAAACACCAAAGTGTCGCCTCCCCCCCACCTCCCAGTCGGCGCTGTTCCAAACCCTGTCAGAAACACACGCACACAAACTGAAGGCGGCTTCAGCTTTTACAAAAAAGAGTTTATTATGTAAATATAGGATGTGGGCTAAGTCCCCGTCTCCTACTCTGCTTTACAAACACCAAGTGCTCCTCCCTGCCCCACACCGACCCCGTGGTGCCCCCCCCAAACCTCCCAGGCCGTCGTACCTCAGGCTCCTGAGGGGTCAAAAACACCTTTAAAAACAATTTCTCCCCCTCTGCTCCAAAACAATTCTTTCCAGAGGAGGTCAGAGACCCTACAGCGCAGCCGGACGGGAGCCAGCAGGTTTGCACCGGCCCCTCCAAGAGCTGAACGTATCCAGAAAACAAATGTAACTGATTCGTTTTAAAAAATATTTCTTTTAATCATACTCGCTGTACTGCGGAGAGAGTGGAGGGGAGGAAGGGTTCGTCCAAGATCCCACGAGGTATTGTTCTCAAACCAAGAGGGGTGCCGGGGCAGCAGCACCCTCAGTCTGTGGATTCCAGCACAGATTCGCTCAGAGCCAGGTCCCAGTAGTGCTCTGCTCCGTGTTTTTTAAAGTGCTCCCGTGCCATGTTTTCAGTGGGGCACTGCTTAAATTTCATTTCGCCAAAGCTGCGATCCTTTGCTGTGCCCTGGAAGAGAAAAGGGACTCATTTCAACAAGTCCGTGGGAGAAAGTAGCTGAAATAAAACTGAATTACTCGGGGGGAGCTGAGAATAAGTGTTTTTACAGGTTAACAAGCAATTAACCTGACTGCTGCAGAAGCAAATGGGTTACCAGATTCCACCCTAAGCAGAATTACACAGCAACAGTTTAAGAAGTGGTTACGGCTTGAGTCAGATCAGTAGATTTCCATTTCACCCAAAGCTGCAGAACGTCAGCCCTTCTGTCAGGCAGGGTTAACTTGTGCCTTGCCTAAGCCCCCAGAACTCCCACCAACCCAGAAGTGCCACTCACCTCCCAAACCAGAGAGCATTTGTTTGTTTTCTTAACAGACTCCTCATCAGATTCGTCATCATCTGGAAAAATAAAACAACAACAACAAATTCTAGTCCTGCAGAACCCCCCACCACTGCTCCACCAGTCCAATGGCTACAACGTGATCTGTTACCCCCTCCTTCCCCACAGGGTCTTACACTTACCCTCTCCCTTGGTGTTTGATGTTTGTTCATCCCATTTTATTCGATGAAGCATAAGACGTTTGAATTTCTTCTGTGCTTTCGGGCCTGGGGAGAATTGAGACTCACATTCACACAGTTCCTTAACCTTCGTGCTTTAGGAGATTTTAAAAGGCAGCAGAACAACACCCACAAACACACAACGAAGCCTTTCAGAGCATGCTCAGCTGATCAGACACAAGTACAGCACCATCAGGCCCTTCCAGCCAAACTGTGAGTAACTGCATTGGACTCTGAACAGATGCAATGATTTAAATCAAATGCATTTTCCATCAACATCAAATGTACTGGTTTTTTTCCTATCTGGCTTACACTGCTCTCCTCTGTACTCAGAGGAGCACCGTTAAAACCGTAATGAAGAGAGTTCCAGAGTACCTCCTTACTTCCTTATTCTTCCATAACCCTCTGGCTGTTGTTTTCACACACAACTCATTTTTGCAAAAGCAAACTTTTGAACGTTCTGCTGCGACCAAAACCTGCCTCAGAAATCCTCACCTCCTTCTACCACGACCACGTTGACATCTTTGTGTAGAACCACCACGCCTGTTAAGTACAGCTGGCCAGCATTCGCCTCGATTTTGAACTTTTTTGCTGGATTGCTCAAGTTTCTGACCCTAAGGATGGGATAAAAAACAGCTATTTGTGGAAGAACAGAAGCTATTGTTTAAGATCTTGAAATTGATTTCTGCATATCGATCTATCAAGTAGGCTAAAGGACGCTCCTCTTTATTGGCACATGTTTCTACAGAGCATCTCCTGGGCCAATTTATAAACTGACATAAGTACAAACATCCATCAAGAGCACCCATCCCAGCACTCACCTATACACAGCTATGTGAACTCCCTGTGAAACATCTTCTTTGAGCTTTTTAATCTTCTTTGCTTTTCGTTGTTCTGCTGTCAGTTTTCTTGCAGCATTTGCTTCTTCGTGAGCTCTGGATACAAAAAGACACAGCAATAAGCAAAAACGCAGCCTACAGTTTACCTGTTACCACACTGAAACAGATTCTTCAATCCTTAAGTACAGAACGGATCCCAAAACAGCTCCAAATTCTACCCAGATTCCTGAATTGAGCACACAGGTTCTTTTAACTCAGTCACCAGTCCAATTCTTCCCTAAATGTGTCAATCGTCATCACAGTAGGAAACTCATTTAACACAGGGCACAAAGCCACCTTCTAATGCCCAAACTTGATCACTCGGACCCAAATCCCCACTCAGGGCCTTGAGAGGTTCGTTCAAGACAGTAGAAATAAACTGCAAGAACAGCACACACAAACACACATACAAATAAAACTGCTCTTGCTTTGCTACATCAGTTCTGGAACTTTCTTCTCCAGGAACAAATGCAGCAGCACCACCACAAAGTCCATCCAGAAAAGACAAACAAAAAAATAGCACAGCGTGCCACCTACTTCTGTCTCTTTGCCATCTGTGCTCTAACGTGAGCTTCGACTTTTGTTGGGTCCTGAACAGCTTCCGTCCCCAGTACTCGCATCAAGTTTGAAATTCTTACTGCAAGGAAAATGAGAGAAGAACTGTCCCATTTCACAGAAACACACAGCATGTTCACAGGCTTACATGCACTCCTGCTGCAATTCCCAACCACCTTCACAGTTTGACAGCTAACAGCCTGCATCAGCCCAGCTCTCTGCATGCTGTAGCTGTTTCTTCTTACCTTTGGGCTCTGGAGGTGGCATCAGGCCCAGCCTGACTTTCTCCTGTAGCTCCTTCTGGGCTTCTCTCCGAGTCTGTCGCCGTAACTTCTTTTGCTCTTTCTTAGTTAAATAAACACCCAAGGTCACTGGTGTGTCACTGTCCACTGCAAAGAGAAACAAGGCAAAATAAAAACAAATGTCATGCCAACTTTCTGAAAACTGGGCAGAGACTCTCCCTTCTCCAATTCTGGCTGTTTTTGCAGAACTTTCATATTTACTTTCATATGATTTCTTTACCTCACAGGGATACTACTACTTGAAGGCATGCATGCTGGTTCACCTTGCCAAGTGTCAACCTTCTGGAATATTTTGTATCTAGTCAACCAAATTGGGCAAAGTCTGAGACCAGAGTGCTACAGGGCAGTACCTGGTGGGTTAAGCTGTGCTGGGTGCTCCACGAGGTTTGTGATTCCAAAGTATTCATCTTTTTTTGAAGACGTTCCGCCTTTTCTAGAAAGGAGAGAGTTGGGCATCATTGCAAACCTCCCAGCCTGGATTCCTGCATTCCCTTAAACACAAGCCATGGAAAAAAAATAACACTTCCCTTGGACAAATCACGGCAGGTATTTGACATGCACAAACCTCTACCCAAAGCATCATACAGAGGCATGCAGCATAGACAGTGTTCCCCAGTGTATCCACACACATTTCAGTTAGGAGACAGGCTTGCCACAGCTCAACTGTGGATAAGACTTGTGAGTAAACCATACTTGTGCTTGAGAAAGCACACAACCAACCTGGGGCCAAACAATCACCCTGACTGCCAGGCAGTCACCTGCTCAGTCCCTGGAGGAATGCTGCCTCCAAAAAAGAAGGGAAGTTGCCTACCAACACCCTTGGAGAGACCTGGGAGCAAACCCAGTGCCTGCCTGTATCTCAGGGACTGTGGCAGAATTCAATAGCACAAGCAGATGTGCCCAGCCTAATTTGCCATGCTGCTCCACAGAGCCCCATATTATCCCCAAGAAACTCCCAGTTTCCTCCTGCAGGAGAACAATTAAAGCCTGGTACATAAAACACTTACAGATCAAGGCCGTTAGGGATGATGTAGGAGTCCCACCACTCTATCTCTGGGATCTCCCCTTCTTTCAGCTCCTTTTTAGGGGTAATAAGAGCCAACTTGGTAGAAGTGTGTATCCCTGTCTTTCTGGCAGCCTGAGAGATCTCTGCCTGCAGCTTTTCTAGTTGAGCCTGAGAACAAGGAGAGGAAAGTGGCACATAAAAGTCATTCCAAAATAGCACAACTTCAGGAAAAGCATAGTATTTATACATCTTCTCATATGTGAATGTACATATGCTTAAATCTGAAGCAAACTGCAGAGGAAACCTCACAACACAAGATGATGAAGTGCTTTTTCTAACAAACTTGCTAAAAATTTGGTGTTATTACTGAGCCTTCTTGTAGCACGGAATGATCCCCAAATAACGCCTCTCTGGGCATCACATCCCTGGGATTTTCTATCTAATGAAGCTCTTCTCTCCCATTTCCCTCACAAATCTGGGCAGTTTACCAAGATTCTTTTAAATCTGCACCTCTAAGGTGATCACTTTGGTAGAAGGATGACTTGGCCAAAGAACTATCTATTCCCTTTGGAATTTTTCAATCCTTTGCCAAAAAAGCCAACAGATCAGAACAACAAACCACCAGATTTTGTCTTTCGTCAAGTGAGGAAGCGCCCTCCACAAATATATTCTTATTTGGAAGTCTGCCTTTTCAATATGAATGGTGTTGACAAAAAAGCAACGCTGATTTTACCAAAAAGCTTCTTACTCAAGTGAACACAGCTCCCTCCACATCCCAGGAGAGGAGAGTCAACTCCCATCCTGAACCAAACCCTCATTTCTGTGCTGTCAGTTAGCATGGCAAGACCTCAAATACCTTCGTTCGCAACCTCTGGGCAATTTTCTCAAATTTGCCTTTTTCATGGAACTTAAAGGTGCGTTTCTGACGCTGGGCTGGGGTTATGGAGACCCGGGGGTCAAAGTAAGTGTTGGATTCCATATCTTCCGAGGGTTTTTCTTTAAGCTGTTGTTTGAACTGCTCTCTCTTCACAGCTCTGATGTTTGCTTTTAGGGTTGGCATGCGGTGAGTCAATTCAATCTCTTTACCAGTCGCATCAACAGTTCGGCCTTGTTCATCCAAGATCAGTGGCGTAGGCTTTGTCTGATCCTTCAATTCCACCTTCCTGGTGGCAAAACAAACACATTAAAGTGTGATTATAGCATTAATTCAAGGGAATTGAGAACCATATTCCCACTGCGAGCACCAGACCTATAACTTGTGAAAATTTTGTGCGTGGCTTTTTTGTACTGTTCAGGTCTCATCTATATGGCCAGAAAGGACTTGACCTCATGTACAGAAGTTGAGTGTTTTTCAGGGAAGGAATAACCTCCATTTCATCTCTGTAACATATTAATTCCTTCAGCAGCCACTAAAGAGCTGTCAGAACTGATGGTGCACAGGGGAAACCCTTTGGTTACACCCTCTATTAAGACTCTGGAACTTCCATTGTCAGGATTAGCGTTCAGAATAACAGCAGCTACTCACGGCGGTGCGATCCCCATGGCGTGCAGATTGGCCAGCCCCACCATGTTGGCATTGCCAATAAGCCCTGGTTTCAAGGCCAGCTGAGCCTGAATTCGGGCCTGTAGCTCGGCAGCTTTCCTGGCCTTCTCAATGGCATCATTCATGAAGGTTGCTGCCTGGGAGGGCTGGATCGTGTTGCCGATGGGGAGACGTTCCGATTGGGATGAAGAAGAAATTTTTGGCTGTTGACAGAGAAATGACTTCTGTTACACAGCTGTTCTAATACGCCCAACACAAGGCAACACATCACAGCTGCATGCTATGCAGCAGCCTGCTAATTCCAGCAGCTACCTGTGGTGTTGGAGGACTGATGAAGCTCAGCTGCTTTTTCCTCTCTTCGATCTGCCGGGTGGCTGCTTCCATCATCTGTTTGATCTGTGGGAACAAAATTGGACAGTGAATTTTTCTCCACTTTTCTGGAAGGAGAGAAAGGATCACCAGCACCCCTTCACACCCTTTTACAGCTGCAAATGAGCTCAAGCCGGCTTAATGAGAATCGAATTGCATCAAGCTACTTCAACTGAAGACTGCCAGCTGTAGTGAAGGAATCCAACAGCGCAGGCACTGCCTGCTAAGACTTTCTCCTCTTGCTTACTGCATGTTATAAGAGAATATCCAAACTTTCACCACTTGAAGACTCCCTGTTGTCATTAGCCCAGTGCACAAGAGGCAGTGAGCTCATTGAAAAGAACACGGGCAGCAACTGCAGCAAACAAAGGATGGCCAAAAGCAGCTTGTCATCTGCTTGCACAGCTTGTGAATCAGGATAAAACAAACATTACACTGTATCAGGATTCAAGATCTGAGGCAGACAGCACTGTTCTGGAGACAGAGCTGATGTAACAGAGCCCAGTCAGACTGACCTGCAGCTTGGTCAGCATTCCAGGGCTTTCTGATGGCGGGCCTGGAATAACCTCAGGCTCATCCTCAACCTCCTCAAATCGTGGTATGCGCCGTTTCTTGACACCAGAAGATTCTTTGGATACCTCAGAGTCATCACCGAACACATCCTGAGGTAAAAGGAGAGAAAAACAAAACTGATTAAAAGCTAAGAATTTCCATCATGAACACTGTTTCAGGATAAGAAACCACCGTGAGAATTAAATTCAGCACTGAAAGGTCAGCACTGCACTGTGTCTGAGTTTGCAGGGTGGCACTCACAGCCTGCCCTAACTGGTAGTCCCACATGAAGTCTGTGCCCTGGTTCCCCACAAGAGAAGCATTGATGATGATCCATCCAGAAGCTTAAAGGAAAGGAAACACTCCAGGGATACACCTGTGTAAAAGCCACCATTGCTTTCTTAGGTAGTCTTGGGATTTTTGGAATTGAGGAGACATAAGATCTCACTCAGCTACTCAGAGAGATGAAGAAAGCCTGCACACAAGCTAGTGTGACCAGGTCCTAAGGGTGCCTGTATCTTCAGTCAACTTCAGAAGGGGTGAAAATGAAAGCTGCTCCATCCTACCGTGTTCTGACCAAAGGGAGAACAGGGTCCCAGACCCCAGAGGCAGGGACATACCTGCAGCATTTCCTCACAGCCTGACCCAGCAGGCTCCAGCTCTGAGCCAGACACTGAGATGCTTTTAAGAAACAAAGCTCAGAGAACGAGTGGAGCACTGATCATATCATGGACTTGCATTAGGTGTCCATTTCCCAAAACAAAAGCGTGCTTCACACAGAGCTTCGTGCTTGGGGAACTGGGAAAACGTGCCATTCAAGCGCTCCCCAGCTCATGTGTTGGTGGCCATGGATTTCATTTGGCCAGTGCCAGTATGGTGAACTGGATTTGTCCATGCAATTGTGTTCCTGTATTGTGTGTGAGAGCATTATTGGAAATAAAAATATACAAACCGTCTGTAAGCGTTAGTTGAAATCCCTTCTTCACTATAATGGTTCATATTCTACAAGGACACATCCTCATCCAGACACAGGTACTTCTTGGAAAACCTACAAGTTCAAGAGAAAGGACTTGCCCATAGTATAAAGTGTGTAAACCATTACGTTTTAGTTCCTGAAACTTCCCAAGCAATGACCTACCCCACAAGAGTTAACCAAAGAGAAGAAAGGCCAGCCAGAATGCTGAAGACAGCTAATATGACCAAGTAAGTAGCATTCTGAATTAATTCACTTCCTGATGCTACAGAGATAAGTGTGTAAGTATAAATTCAACTCTAAACCTGCAGTGGTGGTGGGAAAAGTCATTCTACACAGAATCAGGATCTGACAGCCTCACTCAACCGTTTCGCTTTACAGCCATGTGAGGACAGATCTTGATGAAGGATCTCCAAGATGTAATTCCTGAGAGAGAGGTTGATGAAAAGGCAGGCTGGATGCCTGTCTCCATACCAGGAGCCAAGAGATGAAGACAGGTCTGCTCTGCTGCATCCCAGGCCTGTTTTGGGTCAGTTTAGAAGCCAAGAACACCATCAATCATCCGCGGTCACGTAGGACACCCATGCAGATGTTTCACTGGAAAAAAGTCACCAACCCCACACCCAGCCACATCTCCGTCTCAGTGTGCAGTGTGAGACAGCTTGCCAGGCTGCAACAGGACGCTGCTCCCTCCCCTCCCTCTCTTCTGCAGTGCACTGGCCACTGCCACGAGGAAGATGAGAGAACAAGACAGTTTGAAGCCAGGTGCAATAACAGGCAATTCTGAATTTAACTTCTGAAGAAGTGTGGGATCTGTGCACGTTAGCAGAGCCACAGGATGGTACAAATCTCCCTACGACGCCATGGCCAGAGGTCTGACCACCACAGAGTACCACACAGCATGATGTTACTCTCTCTCTGCCATCTCCACAAGAGGTCAAAAGCAAAAGGATTGAGGGGGCACAGCTAGGAGAAAACAGCCTAGCCAAAATCCTGCTTTCTAGTGGCAGTGTGGCACGACAAGCATGTGTGCCAGGCTAAAAGCCAAATTAAAGTGGGACCACAGAACAGAAGTATTTGGTAGATGCTTACAGGCACCGCTGTTCTGATCAAGAAAGCTGCATAAAGCTGTAGTCCTTTAAGCTACAACATTCACCGGGACACCCAAAATCTAGACCTCTGCAGATCACTGAATGAGGTTGCACGACTGCTGCTCAGGCCGAACTGAAACAAGCAGAATGGAAACTGCTTAAGCACACTGTTCCTTAAAGGATGAAGGTATCTGAGGTCTGGAGGAGGCCCTTCTCTGGCAGGTATTAAAACCTCCTCCAGAGAGCGAGAGAAAAAGCAAGTTTCTAATATAAAGTGGGGAGTGAAGGCAGCTGTTTCCCCAACACATCTGAGGAAAAAAACTAAAATCTGAAAAGAATTATTGTAGATAACTGAGGTTAAGTGCTGAGTAAACAAACTTACAGAGCAATACAGTTTACCATAACATAAGAACCTCAGAAAAAAAGTCAAAGGAAACTTACTTTGTAAGCAGGGAGCAGCATGTAGAGTAGCCACTTTTAAACTCAGTATGCGAGTGATGAAAAAAATGGATTTCCAGAAGTTGGCGAGTAAAGTCTTCAAGAGAACAAAGGAGGTGAAAACAGGTTTGGATGCACGAGCCTTCCCCATCCCAGACAAGTGTTAGGTGGGAGAAACACCAGAGAACTACTACATCCCTGCTGTAATCAACCTTGTGCTATGGTTGGGAAAAGAGGTTGCCAACAATCGCCCTCTGTGGATTCCAGATGGAAAAGAGAATGAAAACCCATCAGATCACTCACCACAGAAAGACCCACTCACTTGCAAAAGGGCACCATCAACTGCCAGAATGAAATATGGCTCCTCACAGCAAGGAAGAGGAACAAGAAGTTACTGTGAGGTGGGACACTCTACCCCAGGTTGCCAGCTTGCAAGGCAGTCAAGTGTCAGCACTGCCAAGTGCCACAGTGGTGAGTAGGAGAGGAAGCAGAGATGGAGCCCTGCTATCTGAGTTACTTTGTTGCACGAGCCTAGCAGAGATTGTTAAAGAAACCAAAAGCCCAGGCTTCCACCTCGGACATCACCAAGGACAGCATTCAGCTTCCTCATCAGAAGGTAAAGAGAACTGAAAGGTAAAGGCTCACACACTTCATCATGGAGAAGGGTCTTTTCTCTTGAACTTTAAGCATTACAAGATGTACCTCTCTGGAAGAGGAAAGTGTGACAGAGTACCAGTGCTGCCTCCAAAGCCACCAAACAACAGAAAACCACAATCAGTAATCAGTCCTTGGCTCACCTTTAGCTCTCGCTTTCGATTCCGGTCACTGTTGGATTTTGAGTGCCTGGAGCTTCGCCCTTCCTCCACTGCTTCAAAGAGCTTGTCCACAAATCGCAGCGTGGAGTCATCAAGAAAGGGCTTGAGATGGTCTGAGAAAGAAGAGGAGTTATGTCAATGGCAGAATTCACTGCTCAGGATGAGTGGGAGAGCACAGAACTCAAAGAGACTTCTGCAAAGCCACAAAACACTTTTAAAATGCAGCTTTGATCCAATTAATGTAGTGGAGCCTGCAAACAGGGCTCAGGAAGCCTCTGGGATCTGCAGATGCTGACATCTGGAGTTAAGAAAAAGGGGAAGCAAAAGGACATCCTGCAGTAAGGAGTTTAAACTCACTGTACTGGAGTCCAGACTTCCACTCGATTAAAAAAGTAAGCACAAAACAACCAAACAAACAAAACAATAGAGATTAAATTGTAATTTTAAATTCGTTTAGGTGAAAAAATAGATTTTAAATTCATTTTATCCATTTCTGCAATACATCCCAAAGCTTTTGAACTTGTCTCACCTGCACATACTTACCTCTGCCTCATCGAGGCTGTCAGGCATTATCCCTATCACTGTGCACAGAGGTGCACATGAGCTCCAGGGTTTGGTTAGCTTTGGTTCTAAGCATAAAAGCTTGTGTTGAAATCTGCCTTCAGATCTGCACGGATGGCATCCATCTCCCAAACACTGACAGCCTCGAGTGGCCATGAAACCACAACCTGCCATGCAGCTGTGCACCAGCAGCACAAGCTCAGCCTCCCTGAGATGGAGGGAAAGAGCTTGAACTTGATCTGAGGCTGCTTCAAACACAACACAGTGTGTAGAAATGGGTGATGCCAACACAGGCTCTTTCATTTCAGTACATAATCCATTTCTTGTGTGTATGCTGTATACGTTTCTGTCTGCCAAAGGACCTGACTGCTTCTAACACAAGCTCAGGGTTGTGTGACATACCAGCTGCTTTCTTCTTGTCCATGCCTTTCCCAACACAGTTCAGTGCTGCAGTGACAACAGTGGGCTCGGAGAAACCCAGCACTCTCTTCACTGTCTTCTCGATCCATGGTTTCAGCTCATCCAATTCCCTTTTGGAGAGCGACATTTTTGCTCGTAGCTGAACTCAGTTATCTGGCTTGTACCTGTAAAGAAAGCAAACAAGAAATCCAGAGATCAATAACACAAAGATTGTTATTTCGGTGCATTAAAAACAGAGCTTGCAGCTGATGAAAACTCCTAGAGGTTATTTTTACTCCCCAATTTTTAAAACGTGCACTAAAATTATATGAGCCACACAGAGTCTCAAGAGAAAAGAATAGACAAGATGCAGCATCCAACTGCGAGAAGAGAAACTCCGCTCACAGGTTTTGTGCAGATGGCCGCAGTGAAGTCCAGAATTTCCTAAACCCCACCAGCACAAAACCACCCTTCCCTCAAGGGAGCTAGGAGAATGCAAGGCAAGCGTGTTCCAGTTGTTGTAAATCAGGACCCACTTCCACACACAGTTTTTCACAAGCACACGGAGAAAAGCTTGGTCTTGGTGTTGCTTCAGCCCTTGGTATCTCCTGCTAACACAGCTTGGAGCAGCTACACGAAAGCCAGCCCACTTACAGATGCTCCACAAACCAGTTTCAGGAACTAGAAGCTTTTCATGTATAGCACCTGCTAAGCAACACCTCAAACACATACAGCAACATCTCACACACGCTTGGGTCACCCTGAGTTCTTCCCATTCCCATGAGCTTCCCAAACAACTCTGAGCACATTCCCAGCTCCCTGCTGCAGGCTGCCTTCCTTTAACGCCCAGGGGGAACTCAGCAATCTCATTCAGGTTTACTGATACTTAACCATCACCACATGCCTGACTGCTTCAATGTTTGCTGCTTAAATGAAACAGCAGATCAGCAATGCTGCCCTTCCCTGTTGGCTCTTTTTGAGCCTGATTCCAAATCGCAGATTCAAGACAATTTCTCACCATTAATCATTAGCAGTTCTTTAACATAAGCTGCAATGAAGCGGATGCAATAATGTTTAATTACTCAGCCAGGCACTAATCTGATTTGGAAACCAAGTCTCCTTTATCTGGAAACAAGAGAAAATCTTCTTAAGGAAATATGTTTGACCTCAACATTTCTTGCCCATGGGAAAAACCTTGCAGAGCCTTTACCTTAACCTAGGGCTACTTAAAATGAGAGCTAACAGCACCTAAAATACAGTTATCACTCCTAAAACTGAGAACAAAGATCCTGGATGTGGTAACAAAGTGCTTCTCAAGTTAGAGACTGAAAAACAGCCGAAAGAAGTAAACCTACAGGTCTGAAAGAGCAACAAAAAGGGTGAAGCTTCAGCTGGAGAGCTCCTAATAACCCGCAGGGAGGAGGCTGGGCACACCTTGCAGTCCTACATTTTTGACAGGGGGTATCACTGAGAAACTTTAAAGAGCAGCACTGGATACAGCCCAAAGGAACATCATTATAGCATCTCATCATTAAGTCCAGACTCGGAAGCACGTAATACTTCAGGGTGAAGTTAATTGAGAGTCAAGATGCATCAAGATAAGTGATAACTATGACACAACAGCACTGCTGATGCATCACAGCTTTCTGCATGCTTGCTCAGAAAGGCCAAACCGAATTAATTTGCACTTGGCTTCAACTTCGCATTCCTGTTCAACTCCTGCAATTACCGAGGACCGAGAAAGAAAAGCAGCAGCTCCAATGGCATTTCCCACCCTCCCCAAATCGGCACCAAGCCTCCAACCGTCAGCACTCGGAGCTCTGCGGGACTTCGAAGGCACGAGAGGTGCAGAAAACGGGCTGTAAACACCCGCACGGAGGCACCCACCCACCCGGGTCCCTTCGGCGCTTCCCGAAACGCGGCTAACGGGAAACTGCCGCTCCCACAGCGCTGCGACCGCAACAAACGGAGCCGCTCGGTGCCCCGCAGCTCCCGCGCGCCCGAACGGACGGCTCCAATTAACGGTTCCGAGGAACGTTTTGAATATAAGCCAACCCCGCGGCGTACGTTGCCTCAGCCCCGCCCGCAGCTCCGGATTTGAGCGCACGAACGCGGCGTTCCCGGCCAGGCGGAGGGGCCTCGCCTCGCTCCGCCACCGCACGTCACAGCCGGGCCCCTCGTTCCTTCACGGCCGCTCGGACGCGGCCTTCCCGCCCCACTCCCCTCAGTCGCGGCCTTCCCGCCTTCCCCCGGTCCCTCACCGCGGCGGGGCGCGGCCCCCGCAGGCCCCGGCCCGGACGGCGATTGCGGGCCTGACGGCGACGGCACGTCGGGACGGAAGCGGAAACGGCTGCGGAGGAAGTGCTGCGCATGCGCGCCCGCCCGCCCGAGGGCTGACGGGAAGGAAACGAAAGGAGGAACTGAGGCCGTGCGCCCTCATCACGTGACACGGGAGCGCGGGAAACCGGCTGTAGGAAAGGAGGAGCGATTCTGAAGGGCAGCACTACGGAAAAGGACCTGGGGGTCCTGAGGGAGGGGAAACTGAGCGGGAGGCAGCAGGGTGTGATTACAGCTGGGGAAGCAAATGGGATCCTGGGCTCCAGCAGCACAGGGGTGGCCAGCGGGGACGGGGAGGTGATCATCCCCCTCTGCTCCGCTCTTGTGAGGCCCCATCTGCAGCACTGAGTCTAGGGCTGGGGGTCCCAGGACAAGAAAGAGAGCTGAGGAGTCACAAAGATGAGCAGGGCTGCAGCACCTCCACTACAAAGCCGGGCTGAGGGAGCTGGGCTCGTTCAGCCTGCAGGAGAGAAGCTGGGGGTGAATGATTGCAGCCTGCAGGACCTGAAGGGAGCCTGCAGCCAGGAGGGGAGGCAGCTGTGGGAAAGGGGAGCTGAGAGCAGGACGAGGGGAAACGGCTGGGATGGAGGGAGGGCAGGTTGGGGCTGGGTGTCAGGGGGAAGTGGTTGGGTGTGAGAGCGGGGAGGGGCTGGGACAGCTGCCAGAGAGGCTGTGGGTGCCCCGTCCATCCCTGGAGGTGCTCAAGGCCAGATTGGATGGAGCCCTGGGCAGCCTGTGCTGCTGTTAAACGCGGAGGTTGGTGGCCCTGCCTGTGGCAGGGGGGTTGGAGCTTTGTGATCCTTGAGGTCCCTTCCATCCTGTGTCATTCTGCGATTCTGTGAAAAGGAGGAAAACGACCACAAGAGGGCGGACAGGGCTGCTGGCAGCGGGACACGAAGCTGCCCTGGCCAATTAATTCTACCTACAATTCCCCAACCCCCACCCATCAGTGCTTCTCCACACCGCCCACCCTTTTGATCGCAACACCCAAGCGTGGCTGAACCAGAACGGCTTTTATTAACAGATGCAGCGCCCAACGGACAGACAGCCATACAGACAGACGGCTGCAGCCCTGCTAGCAGCCCAGCCAGGGGTCTGTGCGGCTCTTGCGGGAGAGGAAGGAGATCTTGCGTGCCATCTCAGCGTTGTAAACACGCCGGCACGCCTCGTAGGCCAAGCGCTGCCTCTTGCGGCACGGCTTCTCGTAGTAACGCCGCCGCTTCACCGACTCAATGATGCCATCCTGCGAGAGGATCCTGCGGGGAAGGGGACAACCAGAGAATCATCATCACGTCTTCTTCCTCCCCACCGCTGTGCCCTCGCTGCCACTTCCTGCACTGCCTGCAGCCCAGCTGCCTGTAACGTCCTGACAGCCTTTATCTCCCCTTTCATCGAACCCTGTGCCTGCTGAGCCTTTGCATTTCAAGATCAAAGCTCACACTGCTTATTACCCCCCTGCTCGCTCACCACATGAAACTCGCTTCACAATAAATGAGCTTTTTCCCTGATGCTGAGCCCTGCACAGATCTTTGAGTATTGCAGCGGAATGCAAAGATTTGCTGTCAGCTCCCAAACTTTACAGCTGTTGCATTCCAGACATTGCTTCTTCCTCACTGCACGTGGGAGGTTGCAAGGACTTGAAGAAATGCAGGAACCTAAAGTCACTACAGCACTGGGAGCACACCTGACTCCACAAGAACTCAATCACAAATGGGCTGCAGTAAGCAGACAGGTGCTGCTCTGAAAGGAGAGGCATCAGGACCCAGAGCTGCCCAGGAAAATCCTTGCCTTGAAGTGACCTAACACCAGCATTCTGCTACGAGACCCCAAAACAGCATTGAGTGCTCTAGGAGTTGTCCAGGGTGCACTCATCAGGAATTTGGGAACACCAGGAAGCCTGTGGATTGCCCTAGAGCAAACTGGAGAGCTCTGGGTGTAATTTAGGGTGCTCAAGAGTGCACAGAAGGGTCCCAAAAAGCCTCTAGGGCACCCCAGGAATCCTCTAGGGCACAATGAAGCGCTCTGGGAGCACCGTAAATTGCTGTAGAGTACACTGGAGCTTTTGCCATAAACGTAGGCACATTGGGATGCCCCTGGGGCAGCACTTTTTAGTCATAATCACCTGCCCTCGGCTTCACCGCACCCAGGAGCAGCAGGGCAGAGCATCGAGGCCTCACCCAGAGGGCAGCGAGACCCCGGCACGGCTGCCCTGTGGGGGTCTCCCATCCCTGGAGGTGCCCAAGGCCAGAGATGGGACCCTTATGTGGAGGGTGGACACGAGTTGGTGGTGGGGGGGAGGGGATTCGTGAAGCCCCTTCTGCCCCAACCCCCGGCGATGCTCAGTGCCCCCCAGCCGCAGCCCCTCACCTGTTCAGCGCCCCATAAGCCGCATCCACGTTGCCATTTTGCACCATGACGGTGCGGCCGATGAAACGGAGGTGATTCGCCATGGCTGAGGGTCTCCACGGAAGGACGGGCCCGGCCCGGGGTCTCCCCTTCCCCCAGGAACCACCGCGACCCCGCGAAACCGCGACGCCGCCACTCACCTCCCTGTGTCCCGGAACCGGAAATCGCCGCCAGGCCGAGGGGCGGGGCTTAACCCAAGGGGGGGCGTGGCTAAGAGAAAGGAGGGCGTGGGTTGTGGATCGGATCGGCGGGGGCGGGGCCTAAGCGAAGGGGGCGGGGCCAGGAGAGAGGCTCCGCCTCCGGGTATACCTATGGGGTCCTGGATTAGGGGTCGCCGTGTGGGGTGGGGAGCAGCACCAGGGGATCTGGGGACCAGGGGAGACATTTGGCCTGGGGGTTATAGGGCCCAATGGACACCAGACCCAGGAGGAGACACAAGTCCTGGTAGAGGGCACTGAGCCCGAAGGGGAGACAATGGCCCCCATGAGGGATACTAGAACAGGTCCAGGAGGGATGCTGCTCCAAGGGACAGTGGGTCGGGACAAAGCAGAACTGCAGATGACACAGGGTCCAGGGGTGGCACCAGGCCGCAGGGTGACAGCAGCACCAAGGGGGACACTGGACCACCTGGGGGGGAGGCACTGGATCCAAGGCACAGTCGCCCCGGGGGACAAAGGGCTCAGGGGTGACTCCAAGTGGAGACCCCAGGTTCAAGGAGAACAACAGATCCAGAGGTCCCGGGGGACACCAGGTCCCAAGGGTGGAGATGCCAGGTTTAGGGGACAGGAGCTTCAGGAGGGTCACTGGGCCACATGGGAAGGGGGGGGGGGGGGG
>JAPSGF010000156.1:174171-236238 GCA_035772895.1 Perdix hodgsoniae
TCCTACAGCACTGCCCAATTGCCTCAAAGAAATCCCAATTTCATCAGCATTGAGCCGAGTGTTCAGTTGTGATCCTGACATCCTCAGATTGTAACAACCCCAGCCCCAAGCCAGCAAAAATCCCTCGGAATCCAGCCTTGAGGCTTTGCCAGAAACTCTCCCTCCCACCCCATCAGCCCTTCTGATGAAAGCTACCAGAATCCTCACGGATGTGCCTCCCACCAGCTCCAAAAACGCAACGTTTTAACTCTTTTCTGGCTCCCACGCTGCTGACACAGCTCCCAACCCCATCCTGCTGGGATTCCTCCCCCTTGGAATGCTATATCAAATTTTGGCCACGGAGGAAGTTTTGATGGTGATGCTGTTGAGGGTGGAGGTTTGGGACGCTTTGGAGGGGAGCTGGGATATTTAAAAGGGGGTCGGGATGCTTAGAGAGGGGGTTGGGGGTGTTTGGAGGGGGAGTTGGGATCTTTGGGTGTGGGGGGTTTGGGATGTGGGGAGGTTTTGGGTGTTTGGTGGGGAGGTTGGGGGTGATAAAAGGGGGGTTGGGGCTGCGTGGGAGGGTTTGGGGGTGTTTGGGGGGTGCAGGGATGCTTGGTGGGGGATTTGAGGATACTTGGGGGTGATTTGGGGGTGCTGGGGGGGGGTGTTTGGGGATGTATTTTGGGGATCTGGGATGCCTTCCCATTGCAGCCCCAAACCTGGTGCAACACTGAGAGCCAACGCGGTGCAGCACCCATCGCTGTGCCCATCCCAGTGAGGGCACAAGCAACGGGAACGGCATCTTTTTCTCATCAAACCCGCTTCTCCCCACTGTGCAACAGGCAGAGATTGCTCTGGGAGCCCCTAAGATGCACTCCATCACCTCCACCCCATGCACTCAACTCCTCCCCCCTCCACCTCAGTCCGTCCTGCGCTCTGTTGTCTTTTTGGAGATGGCTCCAAACCCTCTGCCCCGAAAAGCAGAGTGGCAGCATTTTGCTTCCCCCCATATTTCTCTCTCTCTCTCTCTCTCAAAAAAAAGAAAAAAAAAGAAAAAAAAAGTTTTTTTTTCGTGTTTTTTTTTCTTTCCTGTTTTGGTTTTTGTTTTTAGAGACGAGAGGGGAAAAAAGGAACTGATGCCAATACTTATCTGATCACCACGTGTGTGGATGCGCAAAGCGCCTCCCTGAAATAGGGCATTCCTCTGTGCTATGGGACTCAGATGCCCTCACCCTGCAGCTGTTCACGTTTCTTCTTTCTGATAGGGAAACTGAGGCAGAAAGCAAAATGACAGCTGGAAAATAAATAAATAATAATAATAATAAAAAAATAAAAATCCCCAAAGAGTTGAAGGGAGGGGGAACCGAATCTGAGAGCTCCGGCCCCAAAAGCATCAGCTCTCAGCAGCACAGCCCATAGCCCAACCTGACCCTGCGTGGTGTGGGGGTCCCAGTGTCCCACATCCTATATCCCAGTGCGGGGGCAGCTCGTCCAACCCCCCTCAGTGTCATTTCCTGCCTCTGAGCTGCAGCTCTGGGACGTCTGAAGGAACTGAGCAGTGCAGAGCAGCGTCCGAAGGCGACACCAGGACGTATAGGATGATGAACTTTGTATGGGCGTCCCTCATCCTTCTTCATTTTACGTTGGGTAAAAAGGCACTTTTTTTTTCTTTTTTTTCTTTTTCTTTTCCTATTTGCTGCTTTGCAGTGGTTGTGATGCTGAGATGCTGCGTAAGGCTGAAGGGTTTTGGGGGTGTTTTTTCAGCAACCTGAGCACAGCTGGGATCTCTGGGTCACAGCAAAGCGCGTGCTCAAAGTGTGATGAATTGCAATGCTTTCTGTGTTGCACGCGAATTAATTCTCCGTATACGGCTGAGAGCTGTAAGAGAGATAGGAACGGGGCGAGGGAAAAAGCAGGATTGCTCCAGTCGTGCTTTGGGAAGACAGAACTGGAGTCGAGTTGGGCAGCGACAGCACCCGGAGCTGCTCCTGCTTCCCAGGCAGCAAAGGAATGGAGCTGAGAGTCCTTTGAGGGGTTAAATGGGATTTTTGGATGCAAGCTCCTCGCTGTGACTCCCGTATTATTTCCCGTATTATTCTTAGCGTGGCTCCAGCGTAAATACAGCGAACAGCTTTCTCAGAATGCGTGGGGAGAAAGTGCTGGGAGTTTAGCCAACTGGAGCCAAAAAGAGCAGAGCTTTTCCCATGGCCGTAGGATGTCGGCTGGGTGGGTATGAGGTGACACGGAGCTCCCAAAACTGGAGACTGGTGGGATGTGAGCGGCTTTAGGGGCAGAGAAATGGGCTGCAGAGACCCTCATGCTCCTTAATGGTGGGGTGCAGTGCTGAGAAACGCTGGGTCCAGGCTGGGGAGGCTGTGATCTTTGGGGCAGAGAGGGGCACCCATGGGTGCTACCAGCCCCTTAACGTGATAGATTCCAATTGTTCATTCCCAATTGGCTCCCTGTATACAAAAAATCCAGTGTGGAGAAGGGAAACGAGCGGGGCTCGCCGTGGTTTGGATTGAGCTGTGCGTACATCTATTTATAGTGGCTTGGCGTGGAGGAAATGCCAGGTGAGCGCTCACAGCATCCCGAGGGCACCCAGGATGGATGTGGGCGGTGGGGAATGAGCTCCGCAGCCCCCATCACTCCGCTCCTTTCCTGCAAATCCACCCCTAAAATACAGGAAAACGCAGTGCCGTAGCCAGCCCGTAACTTGATATCTTTTCTTCCACGTCCTTGATTTAATTACGGACCAGATTGGGAATCCGTTACTCCCACGGAGGGGGAAGGGGGGGGGGGGGGGGGGAGCAACTTTTGCACAAAGGGCCAATAAATCAGCGACACCGTTCCCGCAAAACCACATCCCATGGAGCTCTGTGCAAAACCCCGCTCGTGCCGGGGGAAGGCAAACCGTTTCTTTTTTTGGTTTTTAGGAAACGCTGAGATAGGAGATGAGGAAATGACCAAGTTATTATATGACTACGCATCTCACTACAGTAAGCAATCTTTGTTTGGGGCTAATTTTGTGCAAACTGAGCAATAAAAGCGGGGTGGGGTGGGGGGCTGTGATGGGAAAAAGGATTCAGAGCTGTTTTGCTGGAGCTGCTCCGGCTACAGCAGTTCTCATCCTCACCTGAGATTGCATCCTGCCAAGCCAATGGGGTTACAATGGATGTTGATGCAAAATGGGCTCATTGGGACCGTGCTTTCATTCCAGGTGATTACTTATATGCAACTGCAGAATACTATTATGACAACACCACGCTAATACCCACAGTGTACACGGTGTACACATATTATGAAGGTGAGGTGAGTCGGACTTCCTCTTCGTATTTCTGAAAAAATAAAAGTAAAAAGGGTTCTTCCACTGCACTGAGAAATGGATTTGAAATGTTGACTTTCAGCTGTTGGACAACACAGATGTGTTTGGGCAGAGGGCATCCACGCCACAGCTGTGATGTGTTGTCACAGTGTGGGCTATTATTCTTCCTGAACACCCTTCTGTGCACCATCTTGCTTTGGGAAAGGGATTTGGAAAAGATGGTGTCACTCCCCCAAATTCTAAGCAAACTGAAGGTTTTTTGCTTTGCTAAGCTCCTGAGGGGGAGAGTCCCCATAGGGATACTCTCAATGGGGAGACTGTCCCAACTGGGATGCTCCCGATGGAAATGATCCCAACTGGGATGTTATCAATGGAGATTGTCCCAACTGGGATGCTCCTGATGGAAATGATCCCAACTGGGATGTTATCGATGGAGATCGTCCCAACTGGGATGCTCCCAATGGACATGGTCCCAACTGGGATGTTATGAATGGAGATGGTCCCAACTGGGATGCTCCCAATTGTGATCATCTCAATGGAGATGCTCCCAGCTGGGATGCTCCCCATAGGGACACTCCCAAAAGGGATTATCCCAACAAAGATACACTTGGGTACATTTATTTTCCCCAAGGCCTAAGCAAGGGGACAGCACGAAGGCAGAGGAGTTGGGCAGAACATGAATTCTGCCACCACTTTTAGAGCTCCAAACGATGCTGGTTTTGACCCATTTCTTTTCATTGGCTTCCCAGGAGTTTTCAGACTCGGTGGGATTACCCCTGCAGTGCCATCTGCCTCTGCTCCTCCTCCTCAGCCTCCTGCACCTCCTGCTATGATGCACCAAAGGTACAAAGCCAAGCACTCACTCCAAGCACCCCTTTAAGCCAGCCAAATGCAATTCTCCCCAAAGCAGCAGCACTCTGAAGCACCTTTCCACAACCACTGGGCATCCAGCTCTGTGCTAACGACAGCCAAAGAAGCATGAATCACCACAGGAACTGTGAAAAAAAAACAACCAACAAAAAGCCAAAGGGACTTTTGGGGTGTTTCCCAAAGCACCCATCCATCCAACACTCTGCATGCAGCCTCCAGCAAGGGGAACTCCACGATCCCAGCATCCAAACCCCGTTGGCAGCCAGGTGTGCTCTGAATTCCCACACGGCCTCAAGTCCATCCAACACACAATGAGAGGACATGGGAATCACTTCCTAACCTCTTCCCCTCTTTGCAGACACGGCGGCTGAGACGAAGAAAAGAACACCGTCACTGCATTGGAAGTTACATCCTCTGCACGCAGCAGTCATCTCTGTTTTTAGTACGGCTGTGATTTTATACACAGATTTTTATTATTTTTTTTTTCTTTCCTGGCAGATGGATGATGCCATCCCAAGCCTCAGTGCAAACACTGAGGAGCTTTGTAATGACTAGCTTCTTTCCTACTTCCTATTATTCTGTTGTAAATACGAACTCCTGCCAATAAAGTGACTAACAATTGACTTTCTGTCTCAGTTGTGTGTGACAGCATGAAAGCACACTGCTGATTGCAATGCCTGCACGGAAAGCACAGCATTGTTATCCCAATGGGGTGAACCTGCCCGGCCCCAATTCTCTCTCTAAGCAGCAAAATCTCAGCAGCTTTGGGGCTAGGAGCAGATTTTTGCCATTTCCCAGCTCTGTAGATCATGACATTAATGGAGATGTTTTGGTACAGCCCAAAGGATGGTTGTCCTGAGATGCCGGGTGTCAAAACTGTGAGGTCTAATAGAAATTACAGAAATCAGAGAGATGGGAGAAAGCAAAGCTCAGGTTGGAGGGGACCTCAGAAGTCAGCTGGTCCAATCTATTGTGATAAAAGCACATCCTATAGCAGAGCATCCCACACTTTGTGTATCCAAACCTTCAATTCTCGAGTATTAGAGTTTCCACCGTGTCCCTGGGGAGTTGTTGCAGTGTTTGAATGTTATCATAGTGACAAAACTGTCCTCTTAGGAACAACTGGAATCTCCTCCAGTGCCACTGGTGCCCATTTCCCCATCTTTTGTGCACAGCTCCTTGTAAACGAGGAGCGTCTGACTCCTTTGCAGACAGACATCAAACACTGGGACACACAGATGAGGTCTCCTGAGCCTTTTCTCCAGGCTGAACAAGTCCAGCCCCTCACCAGCCCTTGGAGCATGCTGTGGTTCTGCTTTGGATCCTCTCCAGTCCATCTCCAGGCTTTCTGAATGGCAGAGAGTGAGACCAGCATTCCAAGTATGGTCCAAAGAGCATGAAGCAGATGATGATATGCCTTTCCTACGTTGCTGGTGGCACTGGCACCCCATTGCCTTGGCTTGCAGTGACGGATAGCACAGCTTCACCTGCAGCTGCCATGCTCCAGAGGGTGAATAATCAGCCAACATCAGCAGAGCAGTGATGTGCAGCTACTGCAAGGGTTCCATAACGTTCCTTCCTTGGAAGGGAGCTTTAAAGACCATAGAAGCATGGAAATACTGAAGAGGTTGGGTTGGAGTGGGACTTTAAAGACAACAAAACCATGGAATCACATCACAGTTGGGCTGGAGGAGATCCGGAAGATCATAAATCCATCGAATCACAGAATGATTGGGTTGGAATGGGCCTTAGAGATCATAGAACCATGCAACAATAGAAGGGGTTGGGTTGGAAGGGACCTTAAATTCTTTACCCAGAAGGCAGTGAGGCCCTGGCACTGCTGCCCAGGGCAGTGTGGGTGCCCCACCCTGCAGGTATCCCCAAGAACAGTGGGGAGGTCCTGGTGGGCCTCCAGGGGTCCCCCAGAACACAGCAGCACAAGTAGGGCCACGTGGAGGACCGCCGACCATAGAGAGCGGCAGCGCAGAGCGGCTCCAGGGAGAGGAAAGCGACTTCCGGGTGGCCGGGCGTGGCTGAAAGGCGTGGCCATGCAAATATCTTGCAGCGCTGCACCAATCAGGCGCACCCGGGAGCGCGAAAGGGCCGCTGGGAAGGCCAAACGGGTGCGTTCTCGGCTCAGTGCAGTGTAGAAAACGACTCAAAAGAAGTGCTGAACCGATGGGGGAAGAGTGCTGGGGTCTTTAGTTGTACTGAAGGTGTCACGGGGCCTGGTACTCTCCATGCTCAGCAATGCTTTATTGGGCAATGTACACAGTCAAACCAAGGGAAGCATCTTTTTGCTATAACACGGACAGGTCAGGTTGGGGGAAGGCTCACTTCCTGGGTGCCCTTGCAGGGCAGCCTCAAAGATCCTCTCCTGGAGCGCGACTGATGCTGGTGCAGATGCTTCCACGGGCATTTGGTGCTTCATCCCTTTGTGGCCCTGCTCCATGCATTGAGGACGTGGGCACCAACCACCCCCAGCAATAGGGTCCCCAGCACTGCCAGCAGCAGAAGTGCTCTGACACGGCTGCAGAAGGGTGAGGAGACACCTGGGAAGCAAACAAACCCTCAGGGCTCATGTGAAAAACCACAGGAAAGTCAAAGGGGGGGGGGGGGGGGGGGGGGATTTGAGAGCATCACGTGCTGAGCATCTTCTGCCCAACTCCTGCACCCAGCAGCTCAGATTCTGTCTTTCTCGCAGCTGCTGCCATCAGGACATTGCCAGGTTCTGGTGGCAGCAGCTGGAAGGGTGCAGGAAGAGGTGTGAGATCCAAGCAAAGGCTGCAGGGCATGGATGAACCGCCATCCCCCGACCTGCATCCATGTGCAATGCCAATCTACACAGAGCAGCTCGGGTTGAAGCTTTTTCCAGCTGTTAACAGCAGCTCAGACCTCAACAGGAGCTGGTGCACAGCTGCAGGCCAACAAATAAACGCCCTGACGCCCACCCTACTACAGGAGGACCCTGCAAAATCCACGTTTCTGCCGCCACCCCATTTTGTGGTGCCCTTTGGGGATCACTTTTGGGTCTCCCCCCCACTTGAGCAGCACCAGGACAGCCCCGATGTCCCCTCAATACCAACCCTGCAGTGCTGATGCCCACATGAGCCCCAGCTGTGCCGCGATGCTGCTCACCCACTACAGTGACCTTCACCGTCAGGCTCCGTGTTGGGCTGTCCCCATTCGAGGCCATGCAGTAATACTGCCCGTCGTCACTCTGTTGGGTCGATGGGATCTCGTAGCTCCTGTCCCTCCCAAGGACTTCTGCAGAGCCCTCCCGGTGCCAGGAGAAGGAGATGGAGCCGGTGCCCACAGCCACGGAGCAGTGCAACACCAGGCGCTGCCCCTCCATCACCTGTCCCTCCTGGGGCCAAACCTCCAGGGACACCCCCGAAATGGGGACTCCTGTGAGATGTGGGGGGAGAAAAACGGAAGCGCTGGTTTACAACGTAGACACTCACAACGAAACACCCATTTTTCCCCAGTAGTGAATGAGTGGGGACACGTTGGATGTCAGGAAGGGAGAAGTGGCGGTAGAGAGGCGGGCATTGATGGAACCACCCTGCACATCTCTACAAGTGGTAGAACCCAAGGGCTGCTCCTCTCCAGCACCCCAAACACTCACGTTTGATGACGATGGCCACCTGAGGACTCCATTTCTGGACACTGGAGCTTTCCATCCGCACCTCACAGGAGTAGAACCCCGTGTCCATCAGCCCCACTGTTGGCACCTGGTACTCGGAGGAGGTCGTGGGACCTCGAAGGACTGTGCTGTTCCCATAGAAGAGGTACCAGAGGACAGTGTGGGGTCTGTAGGGGCTGAGCTGAGTGATGCAGCTCAGGTTGAGGGGACTTCCTTCGAGAGGCTCCGTTGAGCTGGCTACGCTCAGCACTGGGGAGGTGAAGAGCTCTGGAAAGGAAAAGGAAATGAGGTTTTTCTTCTTGATTTTGCTTCAAAGGTGCATACAAGTTCCCCTGGAAGTTGTCAGGGCTCATCTTCCTTGGGAGAACCTGCGCTGCCAGCAAGGAGCTGAGCGTGCACAAGAAGCAGAACCAGGACGGCTGACCCAATCAATCTCAACCCATGACTTCCACCTTTCCCTCCCAAATTCTCTCCCGAGTCCCACTGTGGGAGAGTGAGAAATGGGCTGCAAGGTGCTGAGCTGAACCCTCACCCTTCATCCTGCAGCTCCCACATGGGGATGATGGAAAGCCCAAAGACTAATGGGGATTCCTTACCTTTGATGGAAACATATAAACCCTGAGATTCCCTTTTCTTTAACGACAAATAGGAGTGCATGTCCGCACTGCAGTGATATCTGCCGCTGTGGTGGGTTTTGGCCTGGGGGATGGAGAGCTGCTTTGCTGAGGTGTAGAGTTTGGTGATGTCAGTTCCATCCCTATAGTACCTCACTGCAGCCAAACTGCCTTCCTTCCATCCCCGGCACTGCATCTGCAGCAGCTCCCCTTCAAACACTGCATGCGATGGGACCTGGAGGATCAGCAGGTCTGCAAGAGAACCCAAGGGTCTCTGCTGAAGGTCCTGCACTTGGCTTGGGGTTATTCCAAACCTCAGCACAGACCAAGGGGTGAATGCTGCCCTATAGGAAAGGGCTTCGGGGTAGAAATGATGGATGAAATTCAGCATGAGGCAGCAGTGTGACTGCAGCCCTGAAAGCCAACCATATCCTGGGCTGCTCATGAGAAGCTATAGATTTCCCATCGTTAGGGGTGCTCAGGGTCAGGCCAGATGGGCCTTTGGGCAACCTGACCTAACTGAAGGCAGCCTTGCCCATTGCAAGGGTTGAAATGAGGTGGCCTTTAGGGTCCATTCCAACCCAACCCACTCCAACAAAAGATGCACTTTGCAGAGACACGGAAGCAAAAAGGCTCCCACCCAAAGCTCAGCCCACAATACCCCAGAGCCAACAGTGCTGCTTCCCTTATGCACGAGCTGTGTTTGTCCCAGGGCAGGTCCAGAACAGCACAGAACAACTCTCAGCACTCACCATAGGAGACATTCAGGGTGATGGAGTTGCTGGATGTGGAGCCGGGGGTCTGGCACTCATATCTGCCATTCTCTTTATACCTGGCATTCTGGATCCTGTACGTGTTGGTTTCTGTGTGCTCCAGGAGTTTGTTATTGTGGTACCAGGCTGTGGGCTGCTGCCCATGCACACGGGGTCCATGGCACCGCAGGGTGACACTTTCCCCTTGGAATATCACACTCCAGGGGGGGTCCATAGTCAGCAGGGCCATCTCTGCAACTGGGCAGGAGGGGACATTGGGGCAGAGCACCAAAGCATTGCCTTGGCACCAAAGCATTGGGATGAGGGAAGAAGAAGGAATGCCCCAGCACACCTCCTCACACATCACGATGCTGCAAGCACAGAGACTCACCAGCAAGGCCGAGGGCTTGAGCTGCAAGGAGGAGGAAAAGATGGGGTGAGAAGCCCCAGGCAGCTCTTCTGCAGTTGCCTGCCCTTGGATGTGAGCCTTCGTTGGGGCTTGGTGAGGTCTGCCAGGCTCCTGAACACCTCCTGGCACCCCCAACCACCCCATAGCACAGCCACAGCATGCTCACACCCACCAGCCTTGCTGGACCCCAGTTTCCTTCCTGCCCAGCAATGTCTGGGACCACCCTACAGAGGAAGCCCTGTGCCTGTAACATGATGCAGTGACCATTGCTCCATCCCAGAATCCCAGAATCACACAGAATCACAGAATGGCCAGGGGTTGGAAGGGACCTCAAGGATCATGAAGCTCCAACCCCCCTGCCACGTGCGGGGCCACCAACCTCCATTTAATACTAGACCAGGCTGCCCAGGGACCCATCCAATCTGGCCTTGAACACCTCTAGGGACAGGGCATCCACATCCCAATCCCCACAACCTCACAGGATAAACAAACCTCCCTCCTTCCCCAAACAGAGCTAACCCCTCTCCAGGCGTATCCCAAAGCAGCGCAAAGAGCAAGCGCCCCATAGACCCCATGCTGGAGATGGAGCCTCCTTGGCCCTCCATCCATCTCCCTGAAGATCAGTGGGGCTTTTTGGGGCTCCTGCTCACCCTACGGCTGCACTCACCCAGGAGGAGCAGGGCTCTGCTCACCGCCATGCTGACCCACACGTCTAGTTCTAGATGCCCCTGCGCAGAGGTGATGTCCCCTGTGTGGAGATGCTCTTCTGAGAACAAAGGAAGGAAATGGGTTTGGTTCACCAATATTTCATGAAGACTAACCGGAAATCTGCGCTGCCCTAATGACCATGTCTGAGAACACCTTTTTCCCCCTTTATAGCAGATGTCCCTCAAACCCACAACCTCTGCAACAACTGAGATGCCTTCCGTGTTCTAGGGAAAATCCATCCCTCATGGGTTACTGTTGGTACTTGTTGCCTGTTTTTTTCGCCCCCCTTCATCCAGAGGAATGGGATTGTGATGAAACCTCCTCACGTACAGCTTTTGCTGCCCTCCTTCCCCACTGTTTTGAGCTCCATCTACATCCAACCCCCGAGGTCACGCGCATTATTTCTTTGGACTTTTTTTTAGCCTTCCCAGAAAGAGATTCTCTGCTGACATCAACGGAAAGAAACCCACTTTTCAAGTGGAGAAAAGTCTTCAAAGGTCACAGAGTGGGAAGAAACTCTACTGTAGGGTCGGGATCTTTGTCTTTTTGTCAACATTCACTGCTTACAAAGATGAACCTCCATGGGGATATAGAGGAGGCTGCCAGCAAACGTGCATCATCAACATGACAACAAAAAGCATTTGCAAAAGATTTCTATAAGTTAAGAACTCAGAATGTTGACCTACTGTTGTTTTCCCTTTGTCCATATATTTGAAAGACAAGCCACACTTTGCAAACGTAATATCAACACAAGGTTCCAAACCACTGCCTGACCACTGGATTTCTACTGGAAACCCATCAGTTTTCTTAAAGCATCACACAGGTCTAACAAGCAGTACTGGGGGAACAAATAGGGTTAAAACATCAAAGCATCCAGGAGCTACCAAAAGGAATGAGGGAAGGGGAATATGGTGGAAGAAACACACCTTGGATGGGGAGCACACAACCGCTACGAGCATCAGCGGCCGAGACGCCGCCGTGAAAAGTCATCATCTCCCACCTCAAGCCTTCTGGGGTGTTATAAAGGAGTAGGATTGGGATTTATGGAGGAATACACGTAAAATAAAAGAGACACCTGCCTGGAGATCATCTCTGCCGGGACTCGAACCCGGAACCTCTGGATTAGAAGTCCAGCGCGCTCGTCCATTGCGCCACAGAGACCTCACCATGAGCACAGCATCGGCACCAGAACTGAAAAATCCCGCACCCCGCATCACTGGGGGGGTCCCCACACCCCACTCCCACCCCACGGCACTGAGACAGCACAAAAACCTGGCACCCAGATCCATCTCCCTTGCAACCAGACATCTCAGCATCCCTTCCTTCCAGTCGGATGGGCGATAATCCTGGGTATGATCCATATCTCGCTCAGCAGCGGGGATGCAGCAAAAACCTGGAGGTAGGATTGTGTCTGCATCCCTGGCAACCTCTCCGCAGCATCTGTGGCTCAGCTGAGGGCAGAGCTAAATCCTGGAGCAGAGTGAATCGCTGCCTCTCCCAGAGCATCATCGCAGCATCCTCATCGCAGGAGAAAAGATGAAAGAAGATTCAGCTTACGATGCCAAACAGTGACAATAAGGAAGAAAGCTCTGTTTGTCGCGATGAAGAACAAAGAAACCTGTGGTTTAAGCAGAGAAATGGAAGAAAATGCAGCCATCGTGTTTTGTTTTGAGCAAGCTGTCAATCAAGGGTTTTTAATTGTTCTCTAAGTGCATCTTCTGTCAGAAAAAAATCAGGTGTCAAAACAACAGGAAACCCTTTTGCATCCTCCGAGCTACTACACAGCACGTGAAGCTTTGCATGTGCTTCCTTGCTGTGATGACCCACATTCTGCATTTCTAAGCCCCACAATTTCTGGAGCAATGCTCACACCCAAAAAGAGGGAGAAATTGGGCTGTGAGGCAACGCGGTCCATGAGCAGAAACACAGCACCAGTGGTCTCAGTGCGTCCCAGGTGAAACTAAAGCACTGGGTTCCACCCTTGGTGATTCTTAGCAGGGTTTTTTCCATAGTCTTGACGCCTGTTTTTCAGTGGGCAAATGGGTTTTTAATGGGCGCTGAGGGTTTGTGCTCTGAAGGGCTGCAGAACATCAGTAGGGCCATTGAGAACCAGAGTCTTTCCCCTCCTCTTTGCTCTGCTTTTCCTTGCAATAAGGCTGCAAAGAGAAGGGAGGGAGGAAAGGGTTGAACTTCCATCAGACAAAACCCTTTCTGCTGCAAGAGATGTCCAGTAAATCAACAGCCCTTGAGATAAATCGCTCTGTGAACCAACTTAGTGCTACAACCCCACCTACACCTTGAGAATGCATGAAGAAAACGCCTACCAGCAGGGCGAATAAGGGCTGAGCTTAAAGACTGCCACCTAATAAATCTTTGACCAAGTAACAAAGAGCTGAGGTTGAGCAGAAAAGAAGAAACAAATTTCACAGAGCTCATGACCGCACTGCGTGTTTCACATTGGAAGAGAGGGCACCAACCAACTTTGGGAGGTGAGTGCCTCACAGGTCAGGGGATGGGAATAGGGAAGAAACTGTTCCTTCTAGCCTTCCTCAAGCTGTTGACTGTCCCTCTGTTAACCCCAAACGCAATAAACCTGAAAAGCAGAGACTGGAGCAACCAGCACACCTGCAGGTCAACTGTTTTTGATGCCAAGAATGCCAACAGAACCATTTGTAGGAGAAGTTGACAATGAGATTCAATCTGACCAAAGCCACATCTCCACTGAGATGAAGAGATGAGGCTGTTCAACATGAGTTACAATGCTGTCAGGTGTTTACAACATGCCCCAGTGCACAAAAATGTTACAGGGACGAAAGAGCTGCAGAAATATCCAAACAAAGCGCAAATCATCCCCCACCTCAGCTTCAGTTCGCTGTAAATGGCAAGAACGTACACCGTGTGCAATGATACCAGGGAGCCAAAATTACTGCCCACCTTATAGACAGCTCCAAATTTCTCCAAATCCTTCCGACTTGCTGCCTATTTTCTTTTTTCCTAAACGTAATGATTTATTTTCCTTCCTTCTCTCCCCAACCATTGAACACCCTGAGCACAGCCCTTTGCACTTGGCTTGACCACTGCATCCTCAAAGCTGCAATGTCATTGTGGCTTTGCACGCAGCACCATCCGGACTCATCTAAAAGACATTCATCAGCAACACCTGCATTTGGCTCCCCTTCGTCATTAACGTCTCATTACGAGACAGAGCCTGAAGTCACCAAGGCGGTGATAAGAAAGACTCCAAGTAGAAACCCCCACATGCAAACCCCCTTTTCCTGCAGAAAGGAGTTCAAAGAAGTGCTCCTCAACCCACCTTCAGCCTGCTGCTCAGGTGGAGCAGGATGTTGGAAGCATTATTGGGGCGTCCCATCTGAGGTCACCACATCCAGCAATGCAACTCGAGGACCAGGGACAGTTCCTGGAGGACAACATGGGTCTGGTTGGCACCATCCCTACTGCCTGGGCATATCTGAGGGGAAAAGATAAACCTAACCCTGGGTGGGACAGCACAGAGCTCAGCAGCTGATGGAGATGGGGTTGCGCAGCTCTCCTCTGTGGCTTGGTGGTACTGCAGACCATGAGCTGAGGAGCTGCAAGCTTCCAGACCTCAGGACTGGGAACACAAGAATCAAGGATAAAACTCCCCTTCTCTCTCCTGCAAGGGCTTTCCAAAGTTTAATGTTAGGCCCTGAGAGCTGAGAAAGTCAACAAGGCACTGCTTGAGTGTGTTTGGGGCTCATAGCATCCTCCCTGCACGCGTTCCTCAGCACACCTGGTCACATTAACACCCCAAGTCTGCCAGAATGCATCTAAACCTGCATCCCACCATTACCCAACCACAGATGTACAGTTCTAGGCACGTTCATGCCAACCTCATGGGCGAGACGGTGTATCTGAGCACCCTGTGCTCCTCAGCAACGACACTTTGTTTTGAAGCACCCAGAAAGCAAAAAGTCTCTCTGCCTTTGCTCCTTGCAGAAGAGCAGTATCAGCAATCTCTGCATGCCACCGACACCGCGTGATCCAAAAACACCTCTGCCTATGATGGAGATTGATGCCTCCAGGAGGACAGTGCCATTTACGATTCATAAATTCAGGGCACATTTTGAAGGCTGCTGTAAGGAGCTGGGATCTCTCCTCCAAGGAATACTGATCAGTCTCAGCACCGTGTCCTCACCACATCGCATTTTATCACGTTTTCTCTTCCAAATCAACCTTTCCAGCAGCGCCTCCCACCTCGTCCCCAGCTCCACGTGGAGCAGGGAGGGCTGTGCCTCAGTTTCCCATCCCCACTTGGCTGCGTGGGTTCAGCCTGCCCGCACCCCCGGTGTCCCCACCGTCCCCAACCCATCGTGGTGGGACGCGTTGGTGCCACCATCGATGCTCCAGCTCTTCCCAAAGGGTTTCCCCATCACTCACTCACTCTCAGCCCGACGCTCTCAGCTCCGCCGTCTCCTCCCAACACTTCGGGACTTTCTCCCGTGTTTCAGGAAAATGAAAATAGAAAAGAAAAACATTTTTTTTCCACCTCCGGGCTCCCCAAACCTTTTCCCCATCCTCTCCCTTTCTCCCTCCAACTTTTGCCCCATTTCTCCCCCCGCTCTTCCTGCCTTTTCTTTGGGATCCGACCCCGCTCTCCCTCTCCGTCCCGTCTCTCTTTGTCCCCTCTCGTCCTGCCCTTTCCGCCCGGGGGGGGGGGGGGGGGTGGCCCCAGAGTTTCCATGGGGATGGAGGCGGTGGTTGCAGGAAAAACACAAAGACGAGGGGGGGGGAGGGAAGGGGGGAAGGGGAGGAGAGGGGGCAGCAGGGACGTGGCACAGAGAGCCGCGTGGGCTCGGGGGGTACAGCTCTCCCACCACTGCACTGCACTGCAACCCCACTTTTTGCTGTAATTCATGCTTCTGGCCTCGTGCTCCTTTCTTTCTGGAGGAATGCTAATGGGCCCTATAGGAAAAGGAAAGAGAAAGTTGTTAAAAGTAACCAGAAATATGTGGCTGTTCCGGATCTTCTCCTCCACACTTACATCAGAGGTTAGGGAGGGTGAGAGATGTGGTTTGGGTCACGAAGAGCAAGCAAAGAGCATTGAAATGCTGTCTGACCTCACGGGCATCTCCATCAGCACATCCAGATCGACTCCATCCCATGGGAAATAATGGGCTGCCACCTAACAGGATGTCACCCAATGCGGTGCTGCCACCACCCACTGTTGGATCGCAGAATCTTTTGAGTTGAAAGGGGCCCTTAAAGGGCCCAACCTCTCTGCAAAGAACAGGGAAACCCAGAGCTCCATCAGGTGCTCAGAGCCTCATCCAGCCCAACGTTGGGTGTCTCCAGGGAAGGGGCATCACCACCCATCTGGGGAACCTGTGCCAGTGCCTCACTGCCCTGTCTGTAATCAACTTTTCCCATCTCTCCAGTCTAAATTTTCCTCCCTGAAACCATTTCCACTCGTCCTATCACACAGACCCTGCTGAAGGGTCCATCCTGTTCTTTGTTATAGCCCCAACAAGGCACTACCACCATCACCCGATGGGGACACCAGGACGATTCAAGTGTCACCAGTTCCTGAAGCAAAGAGGAAAGTTTGGGTGAAGCCAGCATTTCTGGAGGCTGAGTAGGGCTCATAGCCACAACCTATCCATGTCACACCTCCCTCACGCAGATTAACTATTTTATCTCTTAATGCTGATCAGTTGTATCAAACTGTGTGTTGGTAAAGGTGCTTAGCTCTAGTTTCCCCTCACCTTTTTGCAGTCTGCTCATCCCATCCATGCTCCATCCTCGCCTGCAGTGGCTTTGGTTCTTGCCACGTTCCTTTGGCTCTCTTCTCATGCACCTGACAGGGAGGCACTACTGCAGGAGGTGGATCTGAATTACAGCCTGCAAGGTTACAGCCTGTAACAGAAGGGCTTTTAATCTGGAAAGGCACAAGATTCATGTCAGGACACCAGGATGCATTAAAACCATTAAAAATCAAACAAGTTGTAATTATAAGACGACAATCATTGATTTTACACTTAATTCTAACAGCGTGTCACAGTTGTTAGCTTTAATCTGTTAGGATTTCACTTTTCTATTAATTAGTCAAACAAAACTAGGCTAACTGCTCATAAGACTGATGGAGAGCACAGAGGTTGGAGGGTACTGGAGATGGATGGATCCTTTCCCTTCTTCGCACCCCAAGGTCTTACCTCACTTCCATCTCACATTATCTGTTACACCAACTTTATGCTGCTGTAGGAGAGCTCATGAGTAGGGCTGAACTCTATTGGTAGGACTCTACTGGTAGAACTCTACTGGTAGACCTCTACTGGTAGAACTCTACTGGTAGAACTCCATAGGAGCATAGAGGGGATATTGGATGGAAGAAGTTCTTCTGAACTGGACCAATGCTGCAGCAGTGCTTCTCAGAATAGAATTTTGCTGGTTCAGTTTGCCTGGCTAAAAGCCACGAAAATGCCACCTACCTTGCATGGGATTGGGCCAAATGACTCCTCAGAGCAAAGCAGGCTGCATGATGGTGCTACAGAAGGGCAGACCTCCACCTAGGAAATGACTCAAGGAGGAAGGGGACTGCAAACTTTATGTGGGCTTTACCTGTGACATCAATCTCCACGTGTGAAGCTCGTTGCTGCAGGGTGGAATCCAAAGACCTTTAAATTCCAGCCCTGGGTATTTATCTGGGGGGAATGAAGTAGATGTGGTCCTTCTTGTGCAGGCTGGGGGCAAGAAAAGAGGGGAAAACCTGCTATCTGAGATTCTAGAGTTGATGGGGGAAATGGCTTTGGAGGAATGCTGATTTTAGGGAAAAAAAAATTATGCTCTAGATACGGAAGTCATGAAGACCAGAAGGAGAGCACTTCCAGGATTCTGAAGGCTCCTTCCCATCACTGCACACGCTGTGCTTCAGCTGCTGTGTTCCTACAGATTCCCACTTGGTGCCACTGTTGTTCTGTATTTGTCCCCAGTAGCGGAGCAGCAGAGTGGGGAGCTCATGAGGGGCAGGAGAAGAGGGTCAGGACAAAGCGAGCGTAGTTCAACAAAGCAGAACGGGGCTGGAGTCCATTATTGCAGAGATTTCCTGCAGCAAGACCCTTTTTCTTGCAACTCAGGCAGGGACTCCTTTCCATGGTTGAGCAGAAATGGGGAATCCTGAGCCCGTGGGGACGTGGGGTGGGGGACCTTCTGAGGCTTTTGGGCTCTTAGTGCCTTTTTCCCCCTCATAAGCAAGTTTGAATGTTTTTCTAAATTTCCCATTCTTACTCAGAGGATCCCCAGCTACCTGGTGCGTGGTGCTACATGCAGATGTGATTTGATTTTGTCCCCAGAGCGTTCTGAAATATTGCTTGTCCCTGCTGAACGGTTGGCTTAGCAGAGAAGGAGACGAGGCTCAGGTGTGCAATGCATGGATTAGGAGGAAGCATTGAGCTGCTGCAGCCAGGAGAGCTTTGTTGGGCATGGTGGGGATGGGCTGATGGTTGGAATTGATGGTCTGTACTGGTCTTCTCCAAACTTAATGGTTCTGTGACTGCCCCAGGTGTTGCGGCGGCACCGCTGGTCCCATCCTGCTCTCCCCTCCATCTGCTCACAGTGAAAGCTCATAACTGGAAAATATATGTGCGTATGTGGAGGTCCCTTCGGTGACTGATGGTGTCAATAAGGCCTGAAAGAAGTTTGCACATGGCATGCCATCAGAGCTGCCGTTGTCAGGCAGACGAGCGCCGTCTCATAGCAGCACACAGAGCTGAACTTGCAATCGCGTCGCTGTCATAACGAGGTGCTGGATATTAGCTGATGGCTTTTTGGCGTCTGGCCTGGTGGATGTTACAACAGAACAAATAGAGCCATCAGATCTCCCCCCACAGCCTTCCTAAACCGCAGCCAGGGCTTTGTATGGTTCCTGCTTTACAGGGGATGGAAGATTTCATTACCTTGCTCCCTCCTAAAGAGATGGTTTCAGCCCCCTAAGATTTTCTAGGTCTTTACTGACAGCTTAAGCATCTGCAACCAATGAGATATGCAATGCCACTGCGAGGATTCCTTTGCTTTTTGATATATATCTCTGTATAAAACCCAATCACACCGCTGGTGTCGCTCGTCTGTAGAGCTTCTCATTGATATTTGAGCTTCCCAAATAGCAAGCCCATCCTTCACGGCTTATTAATAGCCACTGCTGCCAACTTTTCCCACTTGGAAAAAAAAATAATTAATTAAATAACAGCCCATACATGAATTCTGATTGTCCTGCAAGACAATTGTATGGCTCCTATGGCAGTTCTCCTGGCTCCTATGGCAGTTCTCCTGGACTGAGCTCATTAAGTATTGTGATAACTTCCATCGTCTACGCACAGCTTATCAATCTGGCCTTTAATTGTTACGAGCTGCCTCCATCTCTGTGAGTTACAGAGATTTATGGAAGGTTTGGACAAGGCAAGGATGGGCTGCTCAGCAATGGGTGAAGGTCTTTGAGGTCCCTTCCAACCGATGCCGTTCTATGATTCTATTCAAGACCCGCTGCTTGGGTTCGGACAGCACCAGTGCCCGAATTAACAATGATTTCTAAAGGTGATCTCAAGCAGTCACACCTATTGAAACCAAAGATCAGTGCCAACCCCATAGACGCTCCATGTCTACAAACTCCCTGAGTTTGGGGAGCAATTGGGGGACGGCGTGCTGCGGATATGATAATCAAGCCTCCATGACAGCTCAATTTATCACCACGCGAGCTCCAACGTTCTGACTCCGGAGAACATTCCCCCTTGTCATTGCTTGCTTTTTACTCTCAATGAAAAATCTCCAACGAGATTCCCTTTGACGGCTCTCTTTGCATTCCTGGCGCACGCTCAGCCAGCCAAGCAAGTCTGTAAATAATTGAGCACCCGGCGTTCCCTTCGCGGTTCCCACCAGAACTGGCTCAGTTTGCTCTCGACAGCAAATATTTAGCGAGGTAATCAATCCCCCCCCCCCCCCCCTTCCCCTTCCTCCACCCCCCTCCCCAAAAATCTTCATTTGGATAAGAAAACAAAATGCTTCTCGCAGATCTGGTATCTGATTATTGCTGGCACCCGTCCTGCCTTTCTTAGAGAGCTGTTTGCGGGGTGCCGTACCAGGAGATAATTATGGAGGATCACAGAAGCAGTTCAATTAGCTGCAGCTAATGCTTCCTATTAGCATTTTGCTGGAGCTTTTGGAGGTTGTTTTTTTTTTTTTCAGCTGTAACAGATAAACAAGCTCAAACATTCACATACGAAAGCTGAGACAAACAGAAACAAAGAGTGGGGAAGGCATCAGGAGAACTGTAGAGCAGGAGTCATGCAAGATGTGGGCGACGCTGTGGTTCATCCCTCAGGGCATGGGTGCAACTCTTCAGTGCCCCAACACTGAAAATCCAAACCTCTGGAGCGTTAGATGGGGACTTAGCATCCCGCTCCATGATCTATCTGCCCCCCAAGTGACTCCACGCTGCCTTGTAGGAGGTTTGTGCCTCTTTGGGAGCTATGGATGTCATCTGCGGATGCTCCGTTGTGGATCCCCACCTCCCACCCACTGCGTTGAGTCATTGGCTGTTGCAGGCTCCACATCAAATAATTCATTTCGTGAACCTGTCTGCCTTTACCTTCACATTATCCTTGTCCCCTGTGCCCACTGCCTGTGAGAAGACACTTTGGATCATCATACCAGGATAGTAAATTCAATTTCCAGTGTCAATGAGCCCTGACTGCTTTGTATGAGGCCCACATTTGTGAGCGTTGTCCTGTGGCTCAAGCACCTTCCTTTGATACTTCCACCCCAATTTCTTCTGAGGAAGCGATCAGACACTGCTATGCCCTCCAGTAGCTGAGATCAACTGCACCAAATGTTTTTACACCTTTTCTCCAGGACTGTCTGTCATGAATGCGTTCGGCCCTGCGGCTCCTTCTTTGCTAATTGCTGCAATCATTGCACACTTGGGCTTTCTTGGATCTCATACCCATCTCCCTCTCTCCCTTTCTTCATCTCCTTCCTCATCTACATTCTCTTCCAGTCCTTTTCTGCTCTCCTTTCCTTCCTTCTTACGAGCCCTTTTCTTCCATCCTTCAAAAAACCAATGTTTGAACGGACCTTATGAAATGAACCAGCTGTGTTATCGCTTGGAGTGGAAAGCCAACAGCTATCAACCATCTGCAAACATCTGAGGTGAAATCACGAGCTGCAGGGGGGCTGCAATCTTGATTAAAGACAATGATTTCCAAAATGAAATAATTAAAAAAGCAGACAACACATCTGGGAGCTCTCCATGAGCCGTGGGGACAAACATGGCCTTTCCTGTCACCTCCGTTGGGGAGATGGAGATGTTCTTCTGGGGTTCGTCTCTCCAGCATTGGCACTGCTGCTGGTGGCTGACCACAAGGTTCCCCCATTTTGCCTCGTTTGGTCCCAATTCCAAGAACCTGCTGTTTTTTTTCATCGCATCTCATGGCTGGGTGTTGAGTTGATGCAGAAGTTGGAGCTGTCCATTGGGGTGGGATGCGTGCAGCTCTCCCAGCATCTTTGTCGTCCCTTTTGGTGCATCCTGGTCTTATTGACCCTTGATGTTTGTTGTCATTTCTGTTGCACGCAGAGCTGGGCTTTGCATCTGGAAGAAGCAGAGCTTGGATGTTCAAGGAAGAGTTCAGCACCTCCTTCTCCACCGTCATGGATGTGGGTAAACCTCACAATCCTTGCAGCTGGTTCCTCTTCTTCAGTAGAAATATCAGAGCATCCTCCAGGATGGAGGCAAGGCTCCCAACCTCCTCCCTCCAACATCCCATTTTTCTTTGGTGGTGCATGACTGAGAACCTTTGCCAAGCCCTTAATGATGGCATTAAGACAAAATAATGTCCTGCTGCCGTGTAGAAGGTCTTTGCTCAGGAAATGAGGGAGCAGCTGTGAGGGGAAGCACTAAGGCAGAATGAGATACCGAGTGCCATCTGTGAGCTGCATGGCAAAAGCCTGTCCTGCCCTGGGAGATGGGAGCAAGAGGAGGAAAGAGGGCTCACATCAGGCTCTACTGTGCCCAGAGTGCACGCATCCAACAGGTTCCTGCCTTATTAAAAATAATAAGCCACATAAATTAACTCTTCTAGTGCCCACAATCCTCAGATGAGACATAGAACAGCTTGGTGCCGGGCTGTCAACGCGTCACTGAGCACAACCCTGACAAAAACAGTGCTTTCTGCCTCATCCCTTCCACTCTAATCCCCGTGTGCTTAATCCACACTGGTACAGAGACTCCACTGCAATGTTGTAAATCAGTGCGGAATCAGTGAATTCCTATGAAATCAACCCAAAGGAACAAAGCAGTGAAAGCTGCCCACGTGCCATAGGAGCAGGTCCTGCGGTGGTTGATTGCTGCTCTGGCTCCTGAGGAATCAATCTCTTAGCCAGGCAAAGGGCTGCTGTCAGCAGGTGATGCAGAGCTGTGCAGCCTGGCAGGGGACTGCAGAACTTTATTATAAATGATGGTCATGGAGTGTCCTGATGGGAATTTGCTCTTAGCGGCGAGAAAAAAGCAAAACTCCAAACAAATCCTGTGCTGCTCCAGAGAGGAGCAGTAACCTCGTTAAAGGAGGTGTTTTGTAGTAATAAAGACCCAGGCATGGCATCAGTCAGGTGCAAAACGTACCAAGGGAGGGCACAGGTTCCTCATTCTCTTTTGCAGGTTCCATCAGCAATGGCAAAAAGCCAGCGAGCAGAGGGTGAGAACAGCCTGAGCTGTGCACAGCGTGTCAAATCAGCACCGGAGGGATTGATCAACCCCGTAATAAAGGGCAAATTGGGGAGCACTTTGAATAATTACAGTATATTGGAGGAGAGGCAGGTGGCTGCAGAGGGGGACGCCGTAGCTCAGAGCTGTAGCCGTGTTATCAGCAGTGGGGAACTGTGGGCAGCAAGGTTTGGTTGGGCTGTGCAGTTAAGCACAGGGATGACCTGGGCTCATAGGTTCCTCCTTGACTTTGTATGTTGACTTAACCCCATCTCAGACTATAGAATGAGCAACACTGGGCTCACCACCTGCTCTGGGGTCCTGCAAGCTGCTCTGAACACATGCAGTGCTTCCAGAGCATTAACAGCACTGCATTTGATGGGGTCTCTCAGGAGGGGTTGTTGTTCTCCATGTCTTGGAGGTGACATCAGCTTCAGGAGTGTCAGTGCTGGGCTCCACCAAGGCTTACACTTCTCCACTTCTCTTTCCCATTACTTTTGGGGCATTAGGGTACCAGGACCCCAAATACACTTGGGTGAAGGATACTGCAATAAACCTGAGCTGGAGTTCTGTGGCCCATGGGAGATGTGGGCAGCAAGAAATCCCACGGGCTCCTCACCAAGCCCATAATTGCAGGGTGGTTTATCATGTAGAGAATGCCAAAAGGTGATGCAGTGTGCATGGGCTCCCATGATGTGGGAGCACAGAAGGAGACAGCTGGTGCAAAAGGACTTCAGGTGGCATCGGTTGGGCACCCTCTTAAGTTGGCAAGAGGAGAGGAAAGGCCAACAGGTTGATGAGATCAAACCGTTGCAATCACAGCTGTGATTCTTGCATTTCTGTGCTATCAAGAACCCCGATCTTTGCTGAGCATTTGCTGTTCTGGGCTGGAAGCGGAAGGATAAAAGCTGCTCCCAACAACAAGTATTTACCTGTCGTGGTGCTTTCTGACACCAAACCGGATCCATAGGCAGAGCCAAGTGCAAGTCAACACACTGGGAATTCAGATCCGAACCACCTGGTGAAGGGGGATTCATTTCTCTCAAAGAGGGCTGCCCAAGCCAGGAGCCTTTTGCTCCTCAGCAGCATGCAGGGTGACTGGCTGAGACATTCAGCTTTGCAGTAGAGTGAGATGTTATTAATTCTACCCCGAGATCATTTGGTAATGTGTGGTAATGATGGGAACGATTTGCGTCTCTGATGAGTTCGACCTTGACACGGATTTCACTTGGACTGCCACCAACCAGCTTTAAAGCCCTTAAAAACAAGTTTGCCTGCAGATGGGAAAAGGATTTGTAAACCCAATTATTGACATACCCAGAGAGGATTCATCTTTCACGGGATCTTTGTGAATGGGGAGTGGATGTAGGTCAGCCACGTGCTTTGTAAGTAGGAGCACAGCCCACACCAGAGGGGCAGAGCCATCCTCCCATGGCTTTTTCCCACTCACCCCATCAGCCCTTGACTCAGCCCTGGTGAGAGCACACTTTGCAGTGTCTTTTTTTAGGGCTGGATTGTGAAGAGAATGGCATTTAAAGCCCCACGTTGGCCTCCAAGGAGGTGATGCCAAGTGGCATAGCCAAAGGTGTAGCATCCGAGTACTTCATCGCAGGAGAAAAATTCCACCCTGGGTTTGTGCAGCGTGGATGACTGTCCCTGATCTGTTCCCCATTGCTCTTTCCTATCTATTGATGTACACGAGCATCCTATGTATGTATTTCAGATGCTGCTTGGAGAGGGATCAGCTGCTCCTGGTGATTGCAGGCTGCTGCTGCAGACATCTGTCCTCGCGCAAATGAACCCTACCAAGGCTCTCTGATGACCCAGAGAGAAATTAGTCAATTAATACTCAGCATCATCACAAGGTATGGGCACGAGCACCTTCTGCAGCAAAAGCTGTAGCCATGGAAAAGCAGCTGTCGGGTTTTACAAGCTGAAATGTGAGCTGGTCTGCAACAAAGGAACGGTGCGTGTGGGTGCAGTGCATTGGGACGGCACCGTGTTGGGGCAGATCCACCATCCTGCTTTGCATTTCTGCTGTGTAAAATGGAGGTTTCTTTGGATGTCAAGCAACAAATCTGTAGAGAAGTGACTGGCACACAAAGGTATGGGAACAGTCCAACCGTGGCATGGGGATAACTGCAGATAGATCCATAAAAACAAGCCCACTTTTCTGCCCTACAGCTCCTGGAAAATAACTGTGGGATGATTTTCTTCAGCCTTCCCATGTAAGCCCAATGACAAAAAGCCCCATTTTGTGCATTTCACCCTGGTCAAGCCTGTGATGCAATGTGAACTTTAATGATTTCTGCCTCAAAGGATGGTCTAAATCTCATGGCAACCAAGGAGCGAGGAAAGGCATCACTACAATTCCAGATCTGTGGCTTTATCAGGGCCCAGACCTCCAAAATCCCACCCTCTGACACTGCACACGAGACCACAGCACGGCCCCAAACCCCAGAATGGGCTGCATGTGGCACCTGGAACTCAGGCAGGGTTTTTTAGGATACACATTTGGAAGGAAAGCATCTCTGTGGTGGCTCAGGTGTAGCTAAAACCATGACATCTGAACCTGCAGGAGTCCTCCATCAGCATCTCCATGGGGGAAATGTGATGTTCTCTTCCAGCTCAGCTATTGGTTTGGAGTTGGTTGATGGCATTTCAATGCCAGAAGTACCCAAAGGAGAGTAAAACCACGAGCCTGGGAAAGAAGATATTACTGGAAGGGTGGAAATGCAGAAGGAAAAAGAGGACATAGGATTATACAACAGGTTTGGTGGACAGAGAGAGAACCAGCCTTAGTAGAGAGAGAAACCGGAGGACGTATCTCCATTGGGATATCTCCACTGGGAGACCAACGTTTAATCACACCTTATTCTGCAGAAGACTTCCTTGCTTTTGCCTTGCTCCCATGGCTGCTGCTGCTGCTGCTGCTGGACATTTCCTGCTCAGGGATTCCAGGTGGGACCCACATCCAACATCTGCATCCCCTGGGAAGGCACAGCGAGAGGCGTGGGAGGGGAAACTGAGACAATCCTCTTAAATCCCAGAACAGCCTCAACCTTTCCATCTTCTGGAGAGAGATGTCTTCGGTGAGAGCAGATTAAAAGGATAAATGCTGACAGCAGCACGGGCTGCAGGACCTCCTTCAGAGCCTCTTACGATGCACTCAGCTATCTGAAATGGAATCTGAGCACTTTGTGAACGATGGCCAACAACGTCGATGGGGAATTCATTCAACCCAAGTTGAGTTCAACAACTCAAGGGTCAGAGGAGCTCCTCGGTTGAGTTTCCCCAACGCAGCTGTGACCTTTTGGGGTCTTTCTGCTTCCAGATGTTGGTGGGGGAGGTGTCCTCATAGGCCAACACCCAACACACGTGGGGCTGATTTGGGCTTTGTAGGGTGTAAGGTGACTCAGGAGTGGTTGGGGCTGAACTGAGCGTGGGATGGCCAACGTGTCAACTCGAAACTCTAAAAAATGAATAGATTGCAAAGTGCCAAAGAGAAATATCTCATCGGGGACTGTGCTCAAACGCAGCCATTTGTCAGAGGTCTGCGATGAAACTGGAACAAGAAAAAGAAGTTTTTTTTTTAAAGTTATTATTATTTTGTTTTTAAATGAAAGCATCTCTTCCTCCATTGTCTCTCTCAGAAAAGACTCATGTTTTTTTTCTTTTTTTCTTTTTTCTTTCCTTTATTTTCTTTCTTTTCTTCTTCTTCTTCTTTTTTTTTTCCTTTATTTTCAAAAGGGTTTCTTGTGTGGGAAAAAAAAAATCTCTTTCTGACCTAAAGTGCTCTCAGTATTGCAACACAATGAAGCGATGGCAATTTACAGACATTTGCTAAGAAGTTCGATCCTGTTTCTTCAAGCTTGAGCCTTTTTCCTGGAAATCAGACAAGCTGACTGTGCTGCTGCAAGCAGAAAATATTAATGTGCTAAAGTTAAGTTAAGTGTTCCTCTGCACAGCCCAAAAAAGGGAAAAAAAAGAGGCAACGTTATTCCACGGTTAAGGTCCCGCTCTGCTTCAGTGTCAGCCAGCAGAAATGTAAATCACTGCAGCAAAATAAAGGGTAAAAAGAGGAACAAATTCAAAATGTAATAAAGTTAGGGGAGGCTGAAAGCCGGCAGCGGGTCTGATAGGAATGGGAAAGAAATGGTTTGAAGATATATGGGCAATTATGCTGAAAAATATATACATCTGGAGGAAGGAAATCTGTTTGCTGCCGGACTCTCAGCTGTGAAATGATGCTGAAGTGGTGAGGAGGGCACATCATCCACGGGGCATCGCTTGGGCTGCGTGCCTATGGGGTCACATCTGACGGCTGCGGGATGTCCTGCATGGAGATAAGGAAAGCTGAATGGCCACGGGTGACCCGGATCGGGGCCAGCTCTGCAGGGCTTTATCAGCATCCTGCAAAATCCAGCCCAAATTCTTTCCACGAGTCTAAATAACGCCGTAAAATAGATAGGAGCATTCAATAATTTATTTCTATTTGGGTGTTGGAATGAAATGTAATTCTGTCCTGATAGCAGATGCCAACTAGCTACATCCCGGCCCATTAGCGATGTGATGGAGTTTCCTGGCATCTTGACATGTGAAAAATCATCTTTTCTGGTGCTGCTGAAAGATATCAGAAGTTGAATGTTGGAACAACTCCAGAAGAAGAGGGGTGCAACTTTCTCACCCACCGCCTCAGCATCTTCCATGGGTACAGACCTGCAGCAATGCTATGTTGGAAGGGATGTAAAGCATCCCAGGGCTGAGAGGGATTTTCTTTTCTCGAGTCTAATATTCAACAGCATCTGCTGTGGATGAGCTTGTTAGATGGTATTAAGCCATAGAAACATCCTCGGGCCTGGACAACACTCCAGTGCTGAACTTGGCAGTGGTTTAAGGGCAAATCAGCTTTAAGATAAAGCTGACTGAACACAGAATTGGGATCGAGGTGGGCATCGTGGCAGGATGAAGAAGGGTGGGAGCCCTCCTTTCCCCCACATTTCCCATCTGTGGGATCCTAATGGCAGCTGTAGGGCACGGTTATGTGGGTTGGGGGGTGACAGCTGTGGGTCACAAAGCACAGGGTGTGTATTTTCTGGTGGCGACAGAAAAATGGGAAGGTGCAGGACGGAGCCGGGATGAGAAAATGCTGGACGTGGAGAGGTAAAGCTTGAGGGTTGTGCAGTAACTTTGATTACAGTGTGTAAATACCTTAACAGGAAGAAAATAAGAGGTGCCGAGAGGCTCTTTATTCTAATATGTGAAAACAAAGTGGGATGCAACGGCTGGGAGATGGAGAGAGAGGAGCTGGAAATGTGGTTCAGACAACCTACGGCGAAGATGATTATCTATTAGGATAAATTACCTGGGAAGCAAAGCAGCCTTTATCTTCTGACAGAGGCACACGATGCCCTTCTGGAGAGGGCACGAACGAAAGCAAGTTATTGTGTTATGAAAAACTCTGTAAAAATCTCTGGCTTGTTTTATGCACGGCGTTGCGTTTAATGCCTGGTGTCACCCGGGTCATCCCCAGCGCTGGAGAGAAATGGAAGGGCTCTCCCAATGGTGCAGGGAGGGTGGCTCTTCCAATGGGTCCTTTATCCCTCTCCCTGAGCTTTTTCATTCTGTTGCTGACGTAGGCATGTTTCTCCTAAAGACCTTTTGGAGCGATCTTCCAACGTCTGCCAAGCAGCACTCAACACAGAGCTGGATGTCCTCGGGATGAGGCACGGCTGCATCCCATCCTGGAAGCACCGAAGCAATGGAATTTCCCCACAGCAGAGGTGTGATGTGACAGGTCTGAGCCGATAAGCAATTTCTTTCTTGTTCTGCGGCGGCTGGAGGAGATTGTCACCCACAGAACGTGATAGCAAGGCAGTGCTGATAACGGCGTGCGCTGCCGGAGGATGCAGCCAGGCAGCCCCCAAGGACCAGAGTGGGATGTCCAGACAGAAACATGCTTCAATTTCTCTGTCTCAGACTGAGACATCCCAGATAAAGCCTTTATCTGGCCTTTTCTCCAATCAATACTATGCTTCAGCCTCCTCCTCAGAGCACAGCGGGGGCAGGCGTCGTGGGAACGGCTTTATCACAACGCTTCCTCAGATGCAGGAAAATTGGATTTTCCTCCCCAGTGCAACTTTAGGGGCTGCTCCACGTTCCAGCTGCGATGTTTGATCCCAGGTAGGCTTAGGACGGCAGCCCGGGCAGTGTGGGGATGCTTACAAGAGATGCAGTGAAGTGAAGGCAAAACTACACGATTTTCCCCTCTCCGCCTGAAGGCGTATTTCCAAGCAGTCCAGAGCCTTTCCAGCCCGCCTTACGGTCAGGAGAGGGCAGCAAAACGCTCCTTTTGCAGGGAAGGAAAGCGGGTAAGAAGAGGAGCGTGAGGTCTCTATTTGGAGCTGTTTTGTTGTGACGAATTGAAGCCAGAACCGACCCAGGTTGCTCAAGAAAAACGCACAGAATTTGGAGCCAGAACCCCAAAGCCACACTCTGCTTCCATCAGATGCTGCTGGAAGATGGCCCTTTATCAGGCATCATGCAGCTGGCGCCCAGGTGGTGGATGCTGTGCGTTGGTGCCTTGAGACGCATCCACCCACTCCCTTGGCCATGGCCAAGCCTTGGTGGTGAAGCATCCAGTGGGGTCACAACGCTGCCGCTCTGTTTTGGTGACGTTGGTGCCACTGATGATGCTCAGCAATGGTTCTGACAGGCATCCTCGTGTTCTGAGCCCAGAGCTCGTGGCTGAGGAACGTGCGGACCATGCTGAACCATGTTTCCATTGGCTTTATCCAAGGAGAGCTGATGTGAGCTGCAGGGTTTATCAACAGGGGGAAGGCATTGCCGTCGCATCACCTCTTGTTATGTGTCAGACAGTCTGACCTTAAACAGATTCATCCTAGAGCTTCACAGCCCCTTCTGCTCACAGTGTCATGGCCCAGGAATCCCAAATCTCACAACGATGCACCCAGCTTCCCACCACCGGCTCTCCTGATTTCAGAAGACCACAGATAACATCAGCTTAATTTCTAAAGATCTTATCTTTTGCACCTGCACATCCCCCCCTCCCCAGTCCCGCCACCTCCTGTTCAGTGTGGCTTTGGCCAGGGCACAATTGAATGATTTCCAGGTATGGGTGAGGGACTGTTCCCACGTTTTACTCTGAAGAGGATTTAATGGTGTAAATATGAACTCCATACTTGCAGTTTAGCCTCCATACCCCAGCCTGGTCCCAGGTATGTTTAATTTTCTGATATAGATGTGTTATACCACCACGTCCTTGTGTCCATTCTCAGGACTGCTGTGATTCTAATCAATTTCAGAGCCTTGAAGCCTCTTGCCACTGCTCCTGTAGGGATGAAGGAGCTCCGCTGGTTTGCCAAGCCTACTGGTGAGAGTCATCCACCCACATTTAGCAACCTACAAGGTAGGTGTCTCCAATGAGCTCATCACTTTCTGATTCCTTTATAGCCACTGGCAAGAAGCAGGAGTGAGTCACACCACCCTGGACAGCTGTCCTGGCACAGCTGAGTCACCTCCAGGAGGTGGCCATGGCTCTCCACCAGCCAGCCCTGCTCAAGCGCTGCCCTGATGCTGGATTCAAGATGCATCTCGTTCCCTAGAGCAGGATGTCAGGTCGGATATTAGGAAAAAAATCTCCAAAAGAATGGACAGGTATTGGCACAGGCTGCCCAGAGAGGTGGTGGAGTTCCTGGAGGTGTTCAAGGAAGATGGAGATGTGGCACTCGGGGACGTGGTTAGTGGCCATGGTGGGTGTGACTTGGCTTGGGGATCTTGGAGGTTGTTTCTAATCTTAATGGCTCTATGAGTGGGAATAGGTGGATGGGCTGACGGTTGGACTTGATGGATCTTCTCCAGCCTTAATGACCCCGTGATTCTGTATCCCAATGGACATTGCAGGCTGCTCACATCCTGGCCAGTCTTGGGATCATTCCCACTGATATCCCATCCATCCCATAATAATGAGGGGCTTACTGCCCCTCACAATGAGCTCCCTCACTCACGCACCCCATCTGTGTGCAAAAGCTTGATTTTCTCAGAACAGGCTAAAAACTCAGGTGGAAATCCAGCCATGGCAAAATTCAACTAAAAGGGTGGTAGAACCATCCCGAACTGATGCAACTGAAAGTAGAGCTGCGTGCACACATGGGCTGCTCTGCTTAAAAAATAACCTCGAGTGCTTTGAATATATTTGCATTTATAGCTGAGGAAGAGGTGCTTCCCTCGCTGATATCCTCTGTAAATGAAATAGTTTGCTCAGGACGTTGGATGGAGAAGAGCGAACTCTGAGCTCACTCATCCCTTTGGGATCCTTCTGGGATTTCTGCACGTGGGTGATCCCAGCAGCAGAAGGGGCAGGTTGGAACCAACCCTACCGGGGTCGGTGCTCCAAACAGAGAACAGCCCACAGCACGGCTTTCAAAAGCAGAGCAGCCTGAGAGGCGGTTGGAAACTCATCGGTGAGGCCACAGCTCGGGCTGAAGCCGCGCTGGTGCCTGCAGCTGAGCTCGGGATGCAGATCTGAGCTGCTCCACCAGCAGAAAGCGGTCGGGTTTTCAGATCTGCAAAGAGAAATGGTGATTAGAGCTGAGCCCGTGCTCAGTGGAGTGCTCTGCTCATAGGTAAGTGCTGCCTCTTCCTCTGCTCTTGCTGTTGTCACTTTATCAGCTCGCTGCAATCTGCTTTTTCCTATATTTGACTGCTTATAATTAGCCCGCTGGGTCTGCTATTCTCTCCGTTTCTTTATCTGTTTCCTGACAGATTTGGAGATGGCTCCATTTTAAATATATACTGTGCTTTAAGAAAAGAAACTCTTCTCCAGAGCTCTTTGAAGCTCAGTGCTCCGGGGACAGTGCCAGCAGACAGGCTTTCGGCTCAAAGAATACGTGTAATAAGGGACAATTAGGTGGCAGCAAACATTTAATTATCAAATGGATTGGTGCTTCTCACACTGCCTGAAGTTAAGCAGGTGCCTCATACACAGCTCTCAGATGGGAGAAATGTTTCAAAGCCAAATGAGCTGATGAACGTACGTAGGGCGTATAAATCAGGAAGAGGGTTTTGGCAAAGTCCCGGAGCAGCTTTCATGTTGGGTAGGGGGTGGTTTTGGGGTTAACACAGGGGGCTGCGTGGCAGCGGAGATGGGGGACAGGTCCTGCAGTGGCTGGGGAAGGTCTCAACCAATGGTCCCAGGAGATGATCCTTGTGGGTCCCTTCCAACTTGGCGCATTCTATGGTTCTATGATTAAATGCCATTGACCTTGAGAGGCCAGGGTCACCCCCAAACCAGCGGGGTGCCCCAAACCATGTCATGTCAATGGGCTGGAGCCACCAGAATCTGTCCCACCTCATCCCACGTGTCAACGGCACTCAATCTCAACACGGGTGGCTCTCAGCAGAGCCTTTGCACCTTTGCCACCACGTCCTTGTAACCCAGATCCTGCTCGCAGAGCAGTGCCTGAGCCTGCAGTGCTGGGGCCAGGCAGGATTCTTTATTCCTGAAAGCTTCACCAAGCACTGGATGGGAAAACTCTACCCAAAAAAAAAGGGGTTCTGCTCTGCTCCGCTCCACGCTTCCAGCTCTTCTTCCAGACCCAGCACCTGCCCTTGGGCCACTCCAGCTTCGTGAGGGAGAAAACGGTTGGATCTGAACAGGTTGAGATCCTCTCTCTATTTTCAACAGCCTTTACTCACCCGAATGCCTCCAGGGGTGTTGCACGACTCCATCAGTGCTATTAACCTCTGCAAACACTGTGCTCAGCTGATGTCTGACCTGCCATCGGGAGCCCACGTTGATGTGTTGGCAGCACAGACAGCAGGCTTGGTGTGTCAGGTTACTTCCTAAAGCGATTTCCCTTGTGTTTTCTAGTTCATTCGGGGACTTCTCTTCCCGCATCTGGCACATCCACGGATGGAGATCCTGCCGTGGTGGGCAACACTCCATTTTCTCTCTCCCCCTGCTCCCAATGCTGAATCTCCCCCACAGCTTTCCGAAACTCCCCAGGCAGATGCTCTTCACCCAAATGGAAAACACCACGTCCAAGGCAATTCCTCACTGTTTGCTCAAGCCTTGCTCTGCAGACCCATCTCTGAACGATCTGATCCACGAAGACTCAACAGGAGGAGCTTCAGCTCCTTTGGGGCTGCCAGCACAGTGAGGTCTCTCCTTTTCCCCACTTTCTGCTGGTTCAGATGGACAAAACTCCTGGGAGCCAAGTCCCTCGGCTTGGTGCACAGGGGCACTTGTTTGTGGCTGGAGAGTGCAGCAAAAGCAAGCGTTAATTCCACTTACAGGATGAAATTGGCAGGAGAGCCACTGAATTTTCCGTCCAGCTCTAAAGTGCTCTCAAAGTGATCTAATTTATCACTGCGGCAGAGGCAGCAGCCATTCAGATGCTCTCCCAGCTCTCTGGCTTCGCAATCAGGAGATAAGATGACTTCATGTGAGCGGACGGGTCCAAATTCTTTGTCTTTCTGCTTTTCTTGGGTCCTTACCAGATCCTGCAGTCGCACTTGTGCCTCTCAGCTGCTGCTCCATGAGTGGCTTTGGAGCTCTGGGTGTTGAGGTTTTAATTGCCGTGACTGCATAGAAGAGATGTCCATCGAACAAACAGAGCGCAGCTTTGGACACAGGCAGATAGTCGTGGGATGGGGGAGGATGGTATTAACTAAAAGAGGGGAGATTTGAGTCAGATGTCAGGAATTCCTTCCCCAAAAGCACTGAGGACCTGGCCCTGCTGCCCAGAGAAGTGTGGAGGCTCCATCCTTGGAGGTGCCCAAGGCTGTGGATGGGGTCCTGGGCAGCCTGAGCTGGTGTGGGGCAGACAGCCCATGGCAGGGGGGCAATGGGGGTCCCTTCTGACTCAACCATGCTGTGATTCCGTGGTTCTATGATCTCTGAGGTCCCTTCCAACTCGACCTTGCTGTTACTCCATGGTTCTACGATGTTTAAGGTTCCTTCCAACCCAACCCTTCCTCGATTCCATGATTCTCTTGATTCCGTCTGTCCAGAATGTGCTGCCCATGGTAGGGTGCATGGGGACAGGGCAGGAGGGTTTGGCTCCTGTAGGTCAGGAAGTTTTGTGAATGATGAGAACTCAGTCTTTGTCCTTTTTTTTTTTTTGTTTGTTTGTTTTTTTGCTTTTCAAGCTCTGGATTATGACCTCAGTGATTTTCAAACAACTGGAGCTCCTCTGGAAGGGAGAAGGATGTAAGGAGAGGAAAAAGAAATAGAAAAATATTCCGGAATAAGCAACTTCGGACATCACCCCATTAATTGTATTCAGTGCCTAGAGGGGGAAAGATCAGAAGAAAGAAAGAGAAAGGTGGAAAGGGAAAAGCAAAATTCTGATATATTAGCAAAACTATTTGTGGAAGCAAATAGAACTGCTGTGTATCTGCCTGGGCTGCCAGGAGCAGCTCTGCCTCCCGGATGCCTCTGCCCTCTGGTTTGAGTGGAATGCAGCTGATGGGGGAAAAGAGAAAAGAAAACAACGACTGCTCCCACGGTGATGGAGGGGAAACAGCAAAGCCTGCAGCCCTCAGGCAGCTGCGCTAATCAAACAATTCTCTCCGGGAGCATCCAGTGGAAGAATGAGCTCAAAATGAAAATAAAAACCACCCCAGACCTGAAAGAAAAGGGTGCAGGGGGGCATAGCTGCGGTTACTCTTGGAAACTACAGTGAAAAGTCTGAAAAGTAGTGTCAAATGTTAAAATGAAGTGGTTCCGTAGCGCGTCTCCATGGGATCCAACGTGTCTCCATGGGATCCTACACCACGTCTCCATGTGGTCCCATACCGTGTCACCACGTGTCCCACATCTTCTCATAGAAGGGGACCTCAGCCTCTTCTGTTGGGAGCGTTTCCTGACCCAGGCTAGGCATCCTCAGCACGTGGAGGTGCTGGAAGGTCACCCAATCCCCCCAGCGCAGCTCTGATGTGGCTGAGATGGGAGCATCCTGCCTGCTGCTCCTCAGCTGCCATTACACGGAGGTAGAGCACATCGTGAGCTCTTTCGGCTTTCTGGCTCTCAGAGAGGGTGAGAAGTCCTTGTGACTTTGACCTGGAATTGTTTCATGAACTGACAGAACATCTGCCTCTCCCCAGGCGCTCCCAGACACGGCAGATTGCAGGGAAGCAGCTCAGGTGCTGGAAATGGGGAGGCATTCTGAAGGCATTTCTTAGCAGCACCGCGCCCGATGTCACTCACCTCTCCTCTGACTCTATACAAGGAGTCACAGCTGGTCACCAAAGCAGATCCATGCCTACAGCCATGGAAACGGGGCTCTTCCGATGTCTCCTCCAGTTCTCTGCTCAAGAGAGAGGAGAGAGCTGCTCACAGCCACACAGCCCCATGGCTCTGCTGACACCCAGAAGTGGGGCTGGAATAACAGCACCCAAGTGGCAACAGGCTCTTCTTGAGCATCTGGCTCCAAAACCCACCAAACGAACAATCACAAGGCACAGAGACCACAGCAACTGGGAGAGCATTGAGAAGCATTTCTGGGTGCTCCTGCCATGAGATCACAGGTGAGCAGCTGAGTCCCAACGCCTGGAACCTTTGGATCATTCCATCCGTGCAGAGCCCAAGACCAAAGGCTGTCAGATCATCGCCATCTTCACAGTGGGGATGGGTTGATGGTTGGAACTGATGATCTTAATGGTCTCTTCCAACCTCAGTGATTCTATGACTTACTCCTAACCAGCTGGTCGGGCACGTGGCGAGCAGCCATCAGCAGAGATGTGCTCCTCTGGTCCAAGTACTCCACTTTGGATAGTGGGGCTCAGTGTTCCCCACTTCTCTCAGCTGCCGCAGGGTGTGCTTGCACAGATGGAAATGTCTCTTCCATGGACAACTGTGACAGAGCAGCCCGTTCCTGCTGCACGCTCCATTGCCCTGAGCTGTGAGTGCAGCACCTGCAAGTTGTCTGCGCAGAGATGGGCCGGGCTCAATCATCAGGCAGAGCTTCAACGTAATTAGGAGCTATTAGAGCCTCGGGTTGAAGCTTTTGGGGGTAATAACAATATGTAGGGGCGTAATCAGTGATGCACTGCACTTTGCATGCTCAGAGGACCTCATTTTGAGCACCCACCTGCAGCCCCCCTTGGCTCTGAGCACCTACAGGAGTGGGTACCCTCTGCCAGGAGGGTCACACCTCCTATTTGTGTGCTGAATGCCATCTGCCAAGAGGAGAACCAAGGCAAGGAGAGGATCTTGCTGCTTCCAGGACAGCGGAAAACGCCCTCGTGCACTGGGATGAGACAAAACTGAATGTGTGGGCAGGTCTGGGCCATAGGCACAACGATAAAACACCTGAGAGAGAAGCCAGTGCTTGGAGAGAAATGTCGTTTAGACATTGGAGCAGCTCCCGACTTGTGCATAACTCCTCCAGAAAGCAGCCGGTGCCCTCTGGACACAAAGGCCAAAACTCATGGTCTAATTTCTCCCCCGACAAGAAATAGATGGAGAAGGAGAGGACGTCGTGATAAATCACCGCTGCTGCGAGGTCTCTGTTGGTGCCACACTGATGTCCTCATAAGCAAACGAAAGGAGTAAGACCCAGCCAAAGGCAACACCGTTGTTACGAGGTCTCCTGGATGTGTGCAATGAGGTTGTGCTGTCGGGGGAAGCACAGTGCCGTCATCTCTGCTCTTCTGTTCAGAGCAGCAGTGACACAGAAACCACAGCTGCCCCATAAGGTCAGTGGGAAGAGATATGGGGTCTCCCTCAGGATTGCAAGAAAGAGCTCAGATGCAGTAAACCAGCAAAATATTCCGAGGTGATGACCAGGGGCTTCTCTTTATACTATTTGATAACAATTGATTGAAATTATATGTGGGAGTGCATAAGTAATATGAAAACCAAGAGGGGGATTTTCTGGGGTATCTTCCTGGGCAATGGGGGGAAGCCTTCCCCCAGCTGATCCATGCCCTGAAAAGGAGCAGGGAAGAGGGGGACAGGATGGAATGGAGCAAAACAAACAAAAATCTCCCAATGGGAGTCAAGTGAAAAGGGGCATCTGTGGGTGTTTTGTCTGAAAAACAGAGGAAATCATCTGCAGAGGATGAAACCCCACGTGGATAAGGCGAGAACTGGTGGACTTCAAAGTGTTCCTCCTCCCTCTGAGACCTCCCCCCAGATTCCCAGCACTGTGTACATGTGCCAACTTCTTCCTGCTCAGGGAAAGCTGAGGAAAGGGGGTCCTTTACCCTTCCTATAGCATTTCTCCTCCTTCAGCTTTAGGAGATGGGCACCACAGAGACCCCCAATGGCTGGAGCAAAAGGACAATTTGGGACACAGGAAAAAAGGCACAAAGCTTTTCTACTTTTTTCTTTCTTTTTTTTTTCTGTAACCACGTGTGGGTGAGGGGGGCTGGAGCGTGAGATCTCAGAAGCAGAGATATCCCTGAGACGCGCCAGTAGAAACACGTTCATCTCCCGATAATTCCTCACTCATAATTACACTGAGACCCGACAATGCACTGGGCTCACAGCAGCATTGCTGGTGCCCCAGTTCTGCAGTCAGGCGATGCCCACGGAAGCACCTTCTGGAAATTCATCAGATCATCCAAAGATTTCAGCGTGCAAGGCTGCAATTTCAACAAGGAAAGAGAATGGAAATGTCAGAAGACGTCAACACTGCGGCAGCCACTGGGATGCGGTGGTGTGGAGCCCTCCATGGTGGTTGATTTGGGGACGGATTTTACTGGGGAGCTTTCCAACCCAACATCAAGACTTCGTGGCAATGGGCTGATGTTTGGTCTTGACGATCTTTTTCAGCCTTAATGATTCGGCGGTTCTAATGATGCTGGGCAAGTTGGTAGCGGCCAGGTTCCACAGCCAGGAGAAATCATTGCTGAGGCTGAGCTGGGGATCGGTGCTTCTCCAAGATTGCTCAAGCAGGGGTGCAGCGCCCAGAAATAGGTCCTGGTTTGGGGGAGCTGGTGGAAAAGAGGTCACTTGCACCAAATCAAGTAGGGTGACGCCAAACACGCATGTCTCTTTTGCACGAGGCTGACGTTTTACCCGCTTTTTTCCCCAGTACGCTGTGAAAGCAGTGCTCATCAAACACTCACGTTGCTGGTTTTCAGCAGCGCTGCCTGGCATTCTCTGTGATAGGAAAGGCAAGATAGATCTGCTGAAACCTATTGAGACATTTCATCACAGATAGGCTCAGCTGGGGAACAGAGCGCGAACCGGAGGGAAAAAAACGTTCTGATATTTATGTCTGTGCATCTGACGAGGCTGGGGCTGAGGCTGGGCGTGCACACTTCATTTTGCCCGTAAATTTGTCACTTTAGAGCCAGACAATTTTCAACACCGCTGTGGGGTCGCCTCTGTAATCCCGACGTAGAGGAGCTTCCCAAGTCGCTCCTAAATCAGGCGTTGATCACGGCTCATCTGAAGCAGCTATTTTAGAGGGGGACCCCAGGGAGGGACTCCTTTCACTGTTTGTAGATGCTTAAACACAGCCAGCTGTGCTTCACCCGGGCGCCCACATCCCCTTTGCAGCGGTGGGTGCAGGTCACGTCATCCCAAGGCACGTGTCTAAAATAGCTTCGACGAATCTGAAACGAGCTCCGCTCCCAGATGCAATTTGGAGATGTAAAAAGATAGCAAAATCTATTGCTTCCTTTAGGATGTGTTCTCCTGATACGTTTCCCCTCCTCGTTAAATGTTTGAAGCGTATTTTGAGCCTGAAATTGCTTAAAACCCTTCATCCTTGCATCTCAGTACATCTCTGCCTGCTGTATTAAATATTCCTCCATTCATATTCTCCGCCAGGTACATAAATGGAGTGCACAGCCAAGTAACTTCCCAGCCTTTCCCTTTCATTACCTCCTTTCATATTTATGCCGAATCCTATTGAGGAGATGATGCCTGGAACCCTTCTTCTATTATGATGGTTTTTAGCTTCTTTTTTTCTTTTCCCCACAAAATGGAAATGGGGAAGGAGCTCCGGACTCAACTTTTGGAAGTTTTAGCCACTGGGATTTGGACTGAATGGGCATCAGAAGGAAAATTTGCCCTAAACCTTACACTGTAGAAGTAGAACGCCCAATATCTTTGTTTTTACAAGAATTTACTGATGGATATAAAGCAAAGGAGGCATAAGGTGGCTTCTTGCAGAGCCACGCTCTAATTTAGTCTAAGGCCTTTTGTCCCACCCTGTGTCAGCATCTCCAGGCACTTGGTGTGCCCATCATTCTCGTGCCATTGGTGCATTTTATGGCATCTGCCCTTGGTTTGGGCTGGGTGAGCGCTTCGGATTTCCACTCCAAGGTGAGCGCAGCCGGAGATAAATCAGACTGGAGACAGCGGGACTATTTCTGCTCAATGTTGTAAGTCAGATTTGGGTTTATTTCTGCGAGGATTACCGAAAGGTGATGCTTTCTGTAAGTCCTGACTCAGCCCAGAGATGATCTGAATGGAAAACACATCGTAATGGCAGCAGAGCCTGCAGTCACCCCACAGCAGTGGGACAGCCCAGTCACATCCTGACGCTGTGCCTTAAGCTATGTGCAAAGAGGGACCAAAACTGAGGAATGCAAAAGGGTTTGGAGGAAACACAGAGAGATGTCACACCTCGAAAGCCGGTTGCCATGGAGACAGGCTCATTTAACCCTATCAGGGTCAAGCAGCCCTTCTTATACGAGCTAATTGAATTAAAGAGATGGAAAGGAAATGCAAAATCAGTTGGCACCGATTCACGCCGTTGCTCAGGCTGGGTGGGATTCTTGAGGATGGGCTTCGGTTGGGTATCCACGCACCGTTTATAGGGTCATCTGCAGGCAAAAGAATCCACTGATGGGATGGATTGGAGAAGGAAGACCAAAGGCAGAGGACGCTGTGGGTAACTTGGCACTTCAGTGCTGTATCATCTTGGGATGAGAAGCTCCCAGCTGTGCTCAGTGCTCCTCCTGAGCCGTGGGTACCGCTCCTTTATCTCCCTTCTGGATTTGAAATGTGGATAAAGCAAAGCTGGCAAGGTAATTATTCCTCACTGTCAAACATTGCTCTTGGTTTGCTGTCTGCAGACAGCTGGAGAGTGATGAATCCCTTTGTGTTCGCATCAGCCTTGGAGTTGCTCCAGGAAAAGGTGCAAACAGGGAAGTTTCGCATTAACGTGACCCATCAGCACAGATTTCGCTGCTGCTGTGTCTGAGCCGGAGAAGGGAGCTCGTGTGAAAGCAAGAGACCCAACCTCAAAAAAAAAAAAGCAACACGGTGTTGAAAATGCAAATCCCCAGCGTGGAGCAACGGTGTTGCTCACAGAACCCCCAAATCCACCGCGTCCTTTTGAAAGCCTGCTTCACACTGGTGTGATTTTGGCAGTTCTCTCCTCTGCAGCGGGGTCACAGGGAGCTGTGCTCCAAACCCGACCCACTGCTCCCACCACTCCTCACCTCCCGTCCCCATTCACTCCCTATATGTGGGTCAAAGCTGCCATCTGCTCATTCTCTCCTTCCTCTCTCTTGATAGCTCTGACCTGTGATTGTTCTTTTTTTCCTTTTCTTTTCTTTTTTTTTTTTCCTCCTATCCCTGCAGGAACACAGAAACCCAGAATGGCTGAGGCTGGAGGTCACCCATCCCGCTTCCAAGCAGGGAGCCCACGACCGTGTGTGTCAAGCTTTGTGCACGTCACAAAGATCACAGACCCCCACAGCCTCACTGTATTCAATCAACCCCACTTATTTTATTCTTATACCTAAATAAACTCACCATATTATGGTGTTTGGTTTTTTTTTGCTCAGGTGATGAATGAAGCCTGATGGAAACTGCCATTCGTCAGCCCCAAGGTGTAGCGCTGAGCACTGGCAGCTCAGGACCCGTTTTTGGGGCAGGTTTTGCTCTCTTTCTCATCTTTTCCTGCTTAAAATAAACAAAACCAACAATCTTTCCCTCCCCTGAATCTTGTCCAAATCCATTCCCTGGCCCTCTGCCTCCTTTCTGAATGACTCCATGGGAGTCCTTGAGTCTCAGCATTATTATATTTTATTTATACAGCACAATAAACGCGCGTGGCACTTTCCAGCATACATCAAACAGCAAGGTCCGTTTTCTGATGAGTGTACAATTTGATTCAGGGAAAAAAACACTGTACATAAAACAAACAGCCTCTCAGCCTGGTGAGGAGAACCGAGGGCACTTTGCTTTATTTCTTCAACCCCTAAAACTGAAACAAGCAGGGGAAAAGAAATAAAAAAATAAAATAAAATCACGGTTTGTAGGCACACATTTCATCTCACCCAACCCCTGGGTGGAAATGGCTGAAGCTCTGCGATGGCTCCAGCCAAACACCAAAACACTTTTGTGTGTTCTGCCTGCTGGAGAGTCCCGCGAGAAGGCATGGTGCAAAAGGAAACCAAAGGGGGTTTCATAGGGTCATAGAATCACGATTTCTCTCAGCATCCTTGTGCTGCAAGCCCAGCGAAATGCTGGATATCAGTTAACGAACTGGTTAATTTTGGAATCAGCCTAAGAATGCCTACTGATAAAGGACAGATTTGTTTTGCAAAGGCTTTCCAAAGAGTGCTTTCTTCGGGCACGGCTACACTCACCCAAACAGCAGTGGGTAAATGCACAGCTCAGAGGAACAAATGAGCAACTCAGTGCCCAGAGGCATCGAGTTTCCCCACCGATGAGCTTAATCCAAAGCCTTTTCCTCCCTGAAGCAGCTGAAAATCCCTCCTGGGATTCCAGAGATCCTCAGCCCTCCCCTCCCGACCTCAGAACCGCTTTGATGGTGCAAAAGGCTGGCAGCCAACCCCGGAGATTTCAGCAGATATTTTCCCTTTGGTTACAGCAGAATCCACATCATCAGCACCGGTTGCACCGCGGCGAGATGTTGATGCGGTGCGGCATCACAGAGGTGACAACGCTACAGCAGCGCTGGGATTTCTGTGCAAGGAATTGTTCATTTCTGCGCCGTGCTGAACACGTCCTCAGAGGTTGAGCTGATCAGTCTAAACCCATTTATTTTGTCTAAACTACTTTTTTCTTTCCTTTTTTTTGTTTTTACTTCATCTGGAACACAAAGGGTTCACGCCGGAAAGGCAAAAAGGCTCGTGGTGGCTTACAGCTCCATCGTGGTGGCCTATGGCCAACTCATTGCCTACGAGCAACTCATGGCACAGAGATGCATCAAGGGAGGGTCAGGTGGGTATTAAGAAAAGGTTCTGCAGCAGAGGATGGTGGGCATGGAACACGGGGACACCGCTCTCAGATCTTGGGTTTGGATTTTAGGTGCTGGGTGGGGACAAAGGGTGGACTTGATTCCATCCAACTTGGGATTTTCCACGGTTCTATGAATCTTGCCTACGTGCACCAGGGCTTTTTGTGGTGCTCCTCATGGCAGCACATGATGATGCTGTGTCTCTGCCCAAGTGGGAACAATATAGCCCAGAGAGCTGCTCTCCACAGAATAAACCTCTCACGGAGGAGAGCCAGGAACACGAGCACTTCAGGAGCTGCTTTGGTTGCTAAGGGACATTCATGTAGGAAAACCTGCTGCAGAAGGGAAGGGCTGGTTTTTCTGCGCCCATTTCATTTGCGCAGCTCACCTTTGTGTCATCCATGGGGCAGGATTTACCCTGCCCCAAGCAATACAGAAGCACCCAAGGTCACGGTTCAGCCTGCCCCGTATGCGGCGCAGCCTACAGAGCTCCTCACAACTCATTTTCAATTAAAAATGCTTCATGCCTGCTGGACTGGGCAACACTTCAACCCCACAGTGCCCATGAGGTGACCCCCGCTTTGAGACCCAGAGCAAATTGAGGTGCTGGAATGGTGACCCCAAAAGGGATTTCTCTGTTGGTCATCCCATATTCAAGGACCAAAGGACAAATCTGCCACATCACTGGGAAAAAAAGACCCAGTGAAGAGAGTCTGGATGGAGTCACAGGGATCCCTCCACCTCTCCATGTGTCCCATGGGGGTTTTCCAGCAAACGCGTCTTCCTTGCGCATCTGCTGATGGGAATCCGCAGCGGAGGGAGGGCTGACGGCAGCGCAGCTCTGATCCTCTCACCTCCTGTCCATCTGACTCCTCACCCCGTGCCTCCATCCGGAAGGAGAACTGCTGGAACTGCCCAGGGCTGAGGGCAGAGCTGGGTCCCCATGTCACCGCGGCGGCCACCAATCGGTGCCATCTGCCGCAACGCGACCGCGGGGCCACGCGCTTTGTCAGCTGAGATTTTGAGCACATACTGCCAAATTAGTTACAGAAATGTAATCACATCCATCCACCAGAGAGACTGCGAGCAGCTGACAGCGCAAAGCAGAGGTGTGCAGGAATGCAGATGGGCTGGGACGTGGCCCCGACGCCGCTCAGCGTTAATAGTTGGGAGATGTCCCCGTTGGAGGCTCTCGTTGGGTTGGAGAAGTTCATCTTCAGTCTCTGCCACTCGAGGAGCAGAGAGGATTCCATTATCCCCGTTATCAGGAAGCATCTTCCTGCTGCTTTTTAATTGCAGAGCAGCAGCACCTCTCACAATGCCTGGCTTGCTCCGCCGGGATCACCAAATTAACTGTTTCCATGTGGGAGTGAGGCTGTGCCACAGCTCGTATGCCTATTATTCCTAGTAGAAATAAATAATAATAAAACAGTGATTTCTCTCCATTCCTCCAGACAGATGCTGCTCCGCAGAGCTGTCAGTTTGTCACTCAGCAGTGGTTTCCAAAGGCAACCACGTCAGAGTGGTCCCAGGCAGCGCCTGATGGGTTTTTGATACCAGGCTGAGCTCCCAGGCCAGAGGCAGAGATGCTCCTCGTGGAAATTTTCATTATTCATCAAATCATAGAACCAATGAGGTTGGAAAACACCTCTGAGGTCACCAAGCCCAACCATCCCCACTATGCTCACTCACAGAATCCTTGAATTATCAAGGTTGGAGAAGATCCACCAAGTCCAACCATCAGTTCGCCCCCCTGTTCCCACTCACAGAGCCATTAAGGTCAGAAAAGAATTTCAAGATCCCCACTCCATCCCCACCACGGTCACTAAGCATGTCCCTCTAAAAAGCCTAAATCCTTTGGCTTAATTTATGAGCTGGAAAGAAGTCTGTGCATGCACCATCCTCTGCCCTGGTTCCTGTGTGACCATCACGGGCCCCCCCATCCTCTTCCTCGCCATGCACCACGAGAACAGGGGTGTGGGGAGGGGTACACAGTGCCCTGTGCTCGTGGGTGTGTCGGTGCAATGCACCGCAGCTTCAATCTCAACAAAAGAAAAGAGCCCAAGTGCTCCTTTGGTGTCTGTCTGTGGCGCTTTTGTGGGGCCTGGAGGAAAGCAGGGAGGGGGAGCAGAGGAGCGCAGTTTGCATCCCATGGCTGGGAGCTATCAGGGGGTGAGGCAACGCTTATCACATCGGAGGACAACACACAGAGCACGGGGCACTCTGTGCTCCCAGGCACACACACACGGATGCTTTATAGGGCAGCAGAATCAGCATTCACTTTACCACTGACCTGGATTGTGACGGCGACGGAACTCCGGCTCCGCTCCGAGCTCATGGCAACCGACGCACGCTGGAGGCAATGCCTCTCACATCGCCCCACTGAGCGGTGTGAATGGGGTCAGACGTCGGGTGGTGGAGTTCCTGTGCTCAGCCAAAGTCCTTTAGAAAGCAGAATGGGAACAGAGCAAAGAGGCAGCGTCCAGAGAGCGAGTCATGGGGGGAGGTTAAATTAGCAGCTCAATTAGCGCTGGGTTTTAAGGGTTGAGTTTGCTGGTGCTGTCCGGGAAGGCAACATGCAGCTTGCACTAATTTGGCCTCTGTCAGGAAGAGGAATCACCAGCAAGTGAGAAAAAGCCCTCCTGGGATGAGGAAGCGGTGAGGTGGCCGCGGTCATTGAGCAGCAGGAATCAGCTCATATCATTCACAGCATCTCCTGGGTGGGTGTCCCAGGGCGCAAAACGCTCTGACAGTTTGGGATGTGAATTTGGAAATGTTATTTCTCTTTTTTGTTCCCCCCCACACATTTTGGACGTATTGTTGCAGCACTGCACATCTACGCCCTCCAGGTTCAGAGTTTCTTACGGCCTTCAACATCAGGTCCAAATCAGTGGTGCGGAGGTGTGGTTACTGCTTTCTTCTCATTGATCCACACACCCAAACGAGGGCCTGGGGGCTCCTCCCAGCACACTGCCCATGGGGTCCGTGCTGATCTGTGAGATCAGCATACCCAGATCATCCCAAATGGCTCTAAATGCCTCTGCTAATGGAACTCCCAGCCCTGAACACTGACCCGTGGATACAAACCAGGTCAGGCTGAAGCGCTGATGGGCTCAATCTCTGTCCAGCACTGAGTGCATCCCCACTGGCTGCCTTGAGGTGCTGAGACCCCCAGCGCTCAGCCCCAGCCCCACTGCAGACTGATGATCACTTTCTCCACCCTGTGAACTGAACGTCTCTGCAGATCTCAATGGATTCCGAAGGGAATTTAAGACATCCACACTTCAGTTGCTTGCGCTTAGCACGATGAACCCCTCCTCCAATGCAAAACACGAGAGCCTTCACCTCTCTGCACGCATCTGCTGTGTTTTCCACGAACAGTCAGAGGAATAAAATGGGAATGAGTCATGGAAAAACTTCTCCCCGCAACACAGGAGAGCAGAAATGCACTGCACTCGGCTTCGCTACCAGCATGGCAATGCCAAATCAAAGCATCAACCACACAAACCGGTGTCAGAGGCGCTCCTGACCTTCGCCCAGCAAAGGTCCACGGGGGCCTCAGCAGAGGATGCTCTGTGCCACAGAGTTCTCATGCTCCACCCTCCTGCCCCAGCGCTGGTCATTATCTCTTTCTGTTGCTCTTTACAGCTGCTGGAATAGCTCACTGCTGTGCGGGGTTTGCTTGCTGATGCCTTTGCTGGGCTTCCAGCACATCCAGCCCTTCCCAGGTCTGAGTGTCTCACCTGTGCTCCCGATCCTCAGCCACAGCTATGCACAAATTACAGATTTTGCTTGGGATGCAGCAAATAATGGCTGCTCGTAGGAACTCACCTTTTGCTACGGAGTGCCCAGGTGTTAAATGGCACCGGGTTGCATTAAAAGAGTTTAAAAACAACGCACCGTCACACTCGATCCCACCTAACCACGGACGTGACCATCTGCTCCGGTTCTGCGTGCCGTGGTGACTCAGTGCTGTCACACCATAGGACTTCCCCTTCCAGCCCCATTTATCCACATTTTGCTGTATCAGAGGCTTCCCATCTCTTTATCCAGGGATGCATCTCACAGAGGGGGGGTGGAGGAGCCCAAGCCTCTGAGCTCTGTGCGATGCTGACTCCGCTGGGGCGATGGGGAAGAGATGCTCCTTAATTCAGACATCATACCCAAACAGAAGGAGCACAGCTCTACCTCTGAGCACTTTTAGCAGCGGTTTTGCTGGGATTTTTCTCTATTCAGTGGTTTCTTTACAGCATACAAACCTGCAGAGCTTTCCCTTATAATGTGTTTATAACCAGCCCAGAGCTCCCTGATGTCTGTGTAATGAGCCCCATGTATGTATAATTTAGGATATGTTTAATCTTCCTGCTTTAGTAATAAAAAATTTACTCTTTTGGTTGGTTTGGGGCTCTTTCTAAACTACCATCACTTTTTGTTTCTTCCAAGCTGACCCAGAGATCCCATCTGGTGGAGTCAGGCCGTTCCAGTCGGGATGGGGATTAGTTGATGGACTGGAGATGACGACCTTTGTTGGGCTGAGACTGCATCTCTCTGTTATTCCCTATTTTTTTTGCTTCAAGTCCTCTCTGTGCGCAGTTTGCTTCCCTCCAACCCGAGATGGATGGAGCGTGGATTTAATGAGGTCGTGTTTTCCCACCAGTTCCATTTGCAGCCATTTAATGTTCAGCTCGGAGCAGGAGATTGAGTTAAAGGCTATTTAAAAGTCTATGATGCAGACAAGCATTCTACCCACTCCTTGTTCCTTTACATATTTGTTAATGAGCCTCTCCAGGGTAAAGGTGAGGTTTATGGTTCGCTTCTTGGAGGAGAAGCCAATTTCATCATCCTGGGTTGCGCTGCTCTGATACTGAGATGCTGCTCCCGACACTCAGAGGGTGTGCATGTTCTGCAAAGGGGTAAAAAACAAAAATTCTGGCAAATGTGGTGTTCTGTGCTTGATGGAGATACTGAGGATGGGATGAGCATCTCTGAATGAGGACAGTTCCCCATCCTGCCTGCTGCATACGAGGGACACCCGGAGCCAGAATGGAGATGTCTACTTGGTGTCTTGCACAGTTCCCAGATAAATGGTGACGTCAGGGGCTGCCCTGGTAGCTGCACCTTGGTAATCTCCCAGCCAGGAGAGAGAGGGCCTGGAGGAGTTCAGTTCCTGCATTGGCACTGATGAACACGTGCACCCGAACTCCTCCATGGTCCCCAAATGCTCCACAGCTCCCTATCTCATGCTGGAGATGTCCCCCACTCACACACATCTGTAGGCCCACAGCAGCTTCATGGAACCTTACAACTGTAGAATGGTTGGGTTGGAAGGGACCTCAAAGATCAATTAATTCCAAGCCTCCCACCCTGGGCAGCGTTGGCAACCAATAATTTGGGCTCCAGATCAGAGTGCCCAGAGTCCCTTCCCAGACCCCATTTACAGGGTTGGCAGTGGAGGTGAGGGCATCTTATGGACATCCCTGCATACCAGAGGCCTTCTGAAGGTAAGCAGCTTCTTTTCTTTCTTGCTGTGCCCACAGTTGTTGCATTTGAGCAAACTTTCACTTGTTGCAGCCTTGTTCTGCTGTCATTGCTGTGCTTTCCATTGTGTTACACCTGGGGGTGGTGCTGGCAGTGCCGAAGGATCCAGCTGGCAGCAAAATGGCATTGCAGTGCCTGGTGATGAGTCCAGGAGGACCTGTGAGCAAAGTGCTCTGGGCAGTGCAGTCCTGGAGTCACACCAGTTCCATCCCAGTGTCTCCACCTCCTCCATATCTCTTATTCTGCCCTATCTACTCCCAGAACACTCAGCCTGTTGACACACGGCACTGCTCTGAAACCCCGAGCCATGCAGTGTGGGAAACCCATGCCTAGCATCCACCAAGGCCCCACGGTGTCCCACCCCCAGCTCACAGCTCAGATCTCCGTGCACTGTTCCCGTGGAGGATGATGGTTATGGCCACCCCTACTCCTGGGGCTCTGTAGTTTGAAGGCACCGCGAAGGGAAAGCTCTCTGCCACGTCCCTTTGGACCCTTTGAAGCTCTTTTACTCCGCGTTCTGTCTCTGCTGCTGTCAGGTTATTCGTTTTTTCTCTGTCAAAACCTTTTTATTCACTGGAAGTCTCAGCAGGGTTCTTCGCTGGTTAATATTGCTGATTAAATTCCGTCGTCTCCAATGTAAATATTCAGAGTCTTTCCCTTCTTCCCACCATTCAAACACACGCACAAGGATGGTGTAGGAATTAATTGGAAGGGACTGAATCAGAGCAGGGCACGTGCAGACAGAGACAGGTTGGGACACTCAGGAATGCCACCAGGACCCCGGGCAGCTCCCAGGCACTGCGCCTCCTGCCCCATAACGTTGATATGGAGTGCTGTGCCTGAAATCCAGTGTGGGGAGGGAGCAAAGCGAGATGATGGTGAGAAAACCCCTCTGTGCACAGCGCGCCTTTCATTGCGATAGCAGCACTTGGAGCTGCAGGGCAGGTGAGGGCAATGACTCAGCCTTGGAGCTCCTCCAGCCCTGATGCCTCCAAGAGAAGAGCTGGGGGAAGAGCTGCCCCTCCTGGCTCCATTCCTTCCCATCTGAAGGATTCTTCTGGGACTGAGCTGCTGACTTCAGCCCTCACCACCCGCTGGGATTTATGAAGCACCACTGAATATTTCATTCAGTGCAAGGATCTGCCCTGAGGACCTGATGCTGGAGGAGGCAGAAGCTGGAGGTGGTCTCAGACGAGAGCCAGGCTTCTCCCTAAAACCCATTTCTCTGCAGCTTACTGCAATAATTCCTCTCCTGCTTATGGGAGAAAGCAGACGCTCCTTGAAGGGTTTTACCTCTCGTGTCAATGGCAGAGCACTCCTAAAGAGGGTCATAAATCTCAGATGAATGCTGAGCAATGAGAGCGAAACGTGCTGGGGGCGGCGGGGAGCGGATGTCACCCCTCCAAAGCAAGGGATGGATGTGGATTGTAGCAAACCACGCCCTGCAAAGAGGTTCAGGGGGATTTTGCTCAGCTGGTGCCCGTGGGGCAGCATCCTTTTGATGTAAAAACCCAATCTTGGGCCATTTTGCTAGAGCCCAACAGCTCGTTTTCTGCCCATCCTCCTCCATCAGGTCGTTCTGTCTGTCTCCGGGCAGAGGAATGGCATTCTTTTCTCTGCTGTACGACAGACCATAAATCCTGGTGAGTATCGATCCCAGTGGCCAAAGGCTGACATTGCTTTGCCAAAAGGGGAGTGCAGCATGGCGTGTCGCTCCGGCGCGACGCAGAGGAGCTCTTATCGATTCCGCTCCGCGTCGCGAAGCCCTTCCCCTTTCCTGCATTAAGGGCTAATTTTAGGCTGAGATGATGTGATAATGGGGTTGTGCTCATTGTGCTGCGATTCCCATCCACCCCCGGGTGCCACCACTGCGTCCTCCGCTGTCCCCACCTCTCCTGTTCTCTCCCCGGGGGTTCTGCGTCCCCTCTCTTCCAAAGAAAGCACCAGAAATATGGAGGAAACTCGTCCCCCATCTCTTCGTGCTCTGCTCACTCCAACCTGCTCCATCTTCACTGCTTTCCTGCTCCCCTCGAGCAAGGGCTGGGGCTTAAATGCAGCCCCAGGAGGTGCAGAGGAGGAAAAGCTGCCCATTGACATGGCTTCTCACCGCTCTACCAACCAACGGAGCTGCAATCAGATCCAGCCGTGACCCAAAGACGTTGCGTGGGTTTGGTGCCATCCTGACCCCAACCACGAGGAATGCCCAAAGTCTGCAGGTCAGGGAGGGGGAAAAGCATCACCTCAACTTTGCAGAGCTCTAGAAATCTTCGTCGTGGGAATATGGGACATGAGCCACTTGTCATTGCTTAGACAGCAGCCGGACTTTAGCCAGACCTGGCAGCACTTTGAGACTGAGCTGACGATGTAGGAATCAGCACCAAATGCTCCAGCTTCAGCCTCTACTGAATCTTCTGCCACTGCTGAGCCAGAGCGGTGAACTTCTGCTCAGCTCTTTGATTCCTTCTCCTGCAAACAGCTCCGTGGAAAAGCTCCGTTTGCAATTTGATCTGAGAACAGTTAATTATCATTACTGGTAGGGCATCATATGCTTCTGATCTGTGGAAATCAGAAACAAGGCTCTTTGTCAGGGATGGAGTGCATCTGCTGTCCCAGACCTTCAAGTATGGCGAAGAAGAACACGCCAGAATGTCTTACAGCACATTGCTGGAGTCACTCTTCCATTTATATCTTTTCCTATTACCGGTGGGACCATAATTTGAGTTGCCCACACACAGCAAAGCTCCATTTTTTTTTTGGTCTGTGGACAACGAGGGGTTTTGCAGCATCCCAGCCCAGGGGCTGCTGCTGGAAGAGGTTAGAAGTGACCCAAGCACAGCGAGACTAAGCAGAGATGCTGACTTGTGGTGATTAATTGAAGAACTTAAAACCAGCCATCCCTGGTCCATCCATCACCATCTTAACAGCAGGCAGCAAAGGAAGGGTGTAAGAGCAGGGAAGCATCCTTCCCAGCCCCCACCAGGCTGTGGCTCGGGGATTCCCCGTGCCCAAGATGGTATCTCCAGGTTTAATGGCCCTTGATGCATTTCTCGTCCATTAATTCATCCAGCTGCTGTTGAGCCCACGCAGGCTGGTAGCATCAGTTGTCCTCACCTGACCCCAGGCTGGGCATTTCCTTTGGGTTGTTCACAAAACTGGGACAACCTTGGAAACCCGGAGTGCCCCTTTTCTCCTTGGAATTCTGTCTAGGTTCCGGTTGAGGAGTGTGTTGGATGCACAGGGGATGGAATCCAGCCAAGCAGAGGCAGTGTGAGGAAGTCTAAAGCAACTGCAGAAATGCTCACCTTTGTCCCATCCTCAGCCTCAGTCCATGCTGCTCTATAGCTCCAGTGAGGTTGGATCACCCGCATCCTCAGTTATCCTCGTTATGTGCATCTCTGGAGCTCTTGGGTTTGCTCTTGGTCCAGGCTTGTGGCCATGGTAGGACACCAAGCAGATCATTTCTGCAGAGTTTTCATCCCAAAGTGAGGCATAGTCAGGCCTGTGAGCACCCTATGAAATCCCAGAGCCTTGGAATCACGAATCCTAGAATCTTGGAAGCACAGAATACCTCAAGTTGGAAAGGACTCCGCAAAAATCAAGTCCAACCCCCACTGGTCCTCCCCTCATAGCAGGCTTGGATGAAGCTGAAGCAATGCAGTGGGACAGGGGGGGCTCACACCTGGGATAGGGGGAACGGATTCACCCTCGTTCCCATATTTCCTTTTGCACACTGTATCTTCCAGCCTTACAACCTCCCTGGCTCTCTATTTATATCAAAGCAGCATGCAAGCAGGGAGCAGCGAGCAGACCTATTAGGGAGGGCTAGGCTGCTATAAATAGTGCCATCAGTAATTAGCTGCAGTAATTAGCTTTCCTATTCGTTAACTGGGAATGCACATTAACGAGGACTGGCAAGATGAAGACAGAGGTACTGAAGCCCACCAACCGGGGGGTTTGGGTGATGTTAGAGTGCTGCCATGCTGCTCCCCAGCCAGCTGTCCCCACCAGGACACAAACGAGGACACAGACATGTTGCACCTCTTCCTCTCTCCGGTCATTTTATTAGCTCAATTACAGTCCTCCAGAACACCCAGGTTGCATGCGGCGTGGCTCAGGCACACTTTGCTCCCTGTGGATGCATGGAGCGGATGCAAAGCCCCCGGCACAGCGGGTCCCTGAGCCCTGGGTTCCTGCCAGCCCACCCACCACCCGGCTTCCATCCGCCTGTTCCCATCTCCCCCTGCTTCTGGCCCTGGTTCTCCAGCTTGCTGGGTTCTCTACCCTGCTGTTCACCGTCTGCTGCTCCCTGGGGTTGATGCTCATGGGCACCAGCCCGGCCACAGCCATCTGAGAGACTTGGTGTTGGATCTGTGGAGATCAGAGCAGAACCCACAGGGCTATTCCATGAGATCCCAGGGAAGAGATCCTGGTGAGCAGCTCCTTGGAGAAGGACCTGGAGGCCCCAGGTGACCAATGGTTGACCAACAGTTGACTACAAGCCATCAGGGTGCCCTTGTAGCCAAGAGGGCCGGTGACTAAAAGCTGACCAACAATGATTGACCATGAGCCATGATGGGGAAAGACTGAAAGCCTGCATGCCCAGGGCATGTAGGGTGCTGTGGGGATGCCCAAGCATCAAAAATAGGAGCCAAAAAGGTTCCCTTCAGGTGCCTTCTTTCCTGCTTGCCTTCACATTGTCATTTCCACCCAAGGATGGAGGTTCTCACGGTGCCACCAACGGGTTCCATGGCATGCAGCCTATGGAAGGAAGCAAGGAAGGACACAAACCTTGGGGAATTTGGCTTCCCTTTAAGGCAACGCTCAGTTGAGAAGGGTGTGTTGGAACTGCAGACCCACCAACAGTATCAGAGGAGACGTTTGGCTCCCAGGGCATATCTGTATAATGGCACAGTGTTGCCAGGAGTTTCCCAGATCTGCAGCTGTTACAGAGATCATTTGTTCCAAAATTGCTCCTTTTAGAGCTGCTGAAAATCCCCTCTTCTTAAGGCACTTTGTTTCTCCATCACATCAGGAGCTCACGCTGTTGCTGTGTCTTAATGCCTCTCCTATGTTCCCTATCTCAGCCCAGCAAACCCAGCTTCCTGCTCTCCCTTCCCAGCAAAATTCTGGGGATTTCCACACAATTTTTTCCCCACTGTCCCTAACGTTCCCTTTCCCAGCTCTGCCCCCTCACTCTGCATTATCCCCACACGCGGCTCCCGAAAGAGCTCCGCTCTGTTTGTCTAAAAGGTTTTCAGGCTCTGAGAGGGGCTCATCCATCAGCTGGAGATTTGGCAGCATTCCTGGGACTGTCAGTTCCCAAGAACAAACAGCTGCAAAGGCACCATCCTCTTCCCGGAATCGGGGAGGAGCACACATGGCTTCAGCCCATTGCAGAGAAACAGCCAAGCAGCAGAACTGCTGCCCTCGAGCCAGCAATGCTCAGCTCAGGGGGCTGCTGCTGAACCGAATCGGTCCCCTTACATCCCCTGTTTGTCCCCTGCTCCCCTCAGGAAGCATCACCCCCATCCCCATGGTGTGCTCAGAGCTGTGAGCCTGACAGCTCGTGCTCCAAGCAAGGACGCTGGATGGGCGTCCTTAGGGGACACGGATGCCTGGAGCCACACGTGTGACCAAAGCCTTCCCCGAGTGCACCCCAGGCACAAGCCCTCCCCGCGGCTGCTCTGAGCACACCTTGCTCCACGCATCCTTGCTCCCATCCCATTGCTGGCACCCGGCCGTCTGCTGGCTCTGCGGCTCGCCCAGCCAGGACATCTCTCTGTCTCAGGAAATTAAATGTGGCTGGGGCTGTTCTGCAGCACCGATAGCTGCTGGCGTCACTCGACCCATCACTATCAAACCCTTCTGCATCCCTTGCAGCCAAACCCAGCACAGAACGGTGCTCTTGAGCACAAAACCTCCACGTGCTCATCCAGGGAGCACCATTCAACTGGAACCAAACCCAACCGGAGACGGTGCTACGGCCCATCCAGCAGCTGACCTCAGTCATCTCGCTCCAGCAGGCATTCGGCTTCTTTATCTGCAAGGAGACATCAGAATATCCACCCCCTGCCCCTGAGTGCAATGCCTTCTGCTTGCAGGGAGAAAGGCACAGACCCCCAGGGGCATGGGATGCTCCCAATAGGTCAGGGCATGGCAGACCAGTGAGCTGGAAGCAGGAAGGTTGTGCCACTGGGCAGCGTGCATTCCCATGGAGGACTTTAGCATGCTCTCCTCAGGGAGGAGCTGTGCTTTTAGATATTCTGCGTCCGAGGGAAAACCACTCATCTTTTTTTTTCATCCAGGCAGGTCCCCTTGGTGGCGGCTGCTGCTTCTCCATCCTCGCAATGGATGCTTTGCAGAGCACTGCTTGCCTCCTACCCCTCTGCAAGACAGCAGGGTGAGACCAAACCGAAACTCCCTGTGCCAACAGCATGGGCTGACACCAGCTCTGGCCTTTGGAGAACTTCGCAGCTCACTGATTCCCAGCACAGCTCTGCTCTCACCGCTGATGGGAAGCTCTTATCACCCCCATCCTCCCTTCACAGCACTTTGCTTCCGTCCCAGATCCTGCTGTGCCTGCCAGGATGATTGTTTTGATTTGGGTTTCTCCATGGCAGCTCAAGAGGACCTGCACGGACAGCTTGGCACCAGGCAGAGCTCTCACTGCATCCCTTCTGTGGGCCCTTGTATCAGTGCCTAAGAAGAGAGGGTAAAGAGTACAGAAGGGAGACAGAGAGGCCCCTGCCTGCAGGAGCTGGACATGGTGTGGTTGTGGGTCCTCCAGGAAGGGTCCCCAGCTCAGAGAACAGCCACGGTGCTCCCTGGGGACTGGGGAGTCCCAGCTGGTACAGCCCCAAGGATGCTCCGTGATGCCAAAGTTCCAGCCAATATCAAACCCCCAAAACACTTACTGCTCTCCCTTCTTCCCCACAAAGGAGGATGCGGTGGGGTTGGACACAGTGAGTGGGGAGCAGAGCTGAGGAAAATGTAACCACACTTAAAGAAATCACGCAGCATCTGTGCGCTTCTGGATGGCTGGAGGTGATACCCGTTTCTGCACGAGGGAGTTAAAGAAACCCTTTTTATTTCTCTTCCATCTGAGCTGTCTCCTCAAGATATCTCGGCTCAGCATTTTAGTCCATGTCACAACACAGCTTGGCTTGTGTTGGGTTTAAAAGCCCCTTGGTTTCTTTGGAAGGAGAGCAGATCAAGACAGATCGTCTCAAAGCTCTGGCCAGCTCTGCCTTCCCATTTATTTGAACCAGAGCAATTCACCTGTCAAATGAGAGGTGCCCAGAGCAAGCAGAAACACTTTTCAGCCTCCAGTGACTGTAAAAGAAGTCAAGGCATCGTGCTGAGCGCCCACGGATCTGTCTATCCGTGCACACCTACACACAGAGTCTCAGCTTGGAGTGGATTCGCCTCGCCAGCCCTGTACCACACCTGGGGGACGGATCCCCCCTCGAGGAGACTCTTCCATTGCTGTGCTGATTCATTTTCACCCCTTTTTCAGCTTGTTGATCCCCAGTGTTCTTGGTTGGTAGAGGGGGGCACTGTTATTTGGACAAGGCTCATCCTCAGCACTGGGTTTCCATTGGGACCCAATGGGGCATGTAGGCAGCAGCTCTCCAGGAGCTGCACTGAGCCCTTCCAGCAGGAATTAACCACCAAAATCTGCTGGCCTAAAGTCAAAGCAGCACTGATCCAAAGGGGAGCAGAGTCGCTGCACCAGGAGGGCTGATGGTGCCGAGTGCCGTCGCTCCAAAGTCACCGCATGGAGAAAACCAACGTGATCCAGTGCTGATCCGAAGGATTTCTGCTCCAAAGGAGGAGTCCATCAGCTGGAAGTGACACAACTCTCTTTGTTCAGCGCTACAAAGCGCTGAGATGGAAATGTTCGCTATAAATACGGCGGGGAAGCAAACAGCATGGAGGGAGAAGACCTATTTAATCCAAAGCGCAAATTGGCACAAGAATAAATAAATATAAATTCACCATGAACGTAGGCTGAAAATTAATGGGATTCTAACCACCAGAGAAGTGGTGTGCTGAAACAACCTTCTGACAAGCAAGGAGCCGTACTGATTCTGGGATGGCTTTCGAGCCATCCGTAGTTCACCAGAGGACAAGGGCAGTAGTGGACAATGTGTTTAATGCCTTAGAAATCCGTATATACAAACAGTGGAAGCAGAACAAACAGGAGGAGCTCGAATTCTTCCTACAAAGCAAAATTCTGATTTAATTGGCATAACAGGGGCTTGTTGGGATAAGTTCTGTCTGGAATATTAATATCCAGAGGCAGAGCTTGTTGGGTAAGGGCAAGCGAGGAGAAAAAGGAGGCAATGGGGAGCACAGGTACATCCCCTGGGTATGCACTGCAGGAGGAAATGGTCTCTGAATAGGAATTGGAGAAGGAAAAGTGGGCACTGCCTGAGCAGAGGCAGAAAACGAGGAAAAGGAAATAGAGCTGCCATTCTAACGGGAGGTTTGCAGCGTCATCTGTAAGATGGAAGGTGGTGGCAGCGAGGGATTTCAGATGCTTGGGATTGCTTGACAGGGATCCTGTACAGCAGGCATTGCTCGGCAGATTTAATGAATGTGTTGGTAGAAGAAGAGGTAAAACAGACAAATAAAAACCCGGAAGCTGTCTGTCTTTGCTTCTGGCCAAAAGGGAAGGCTGACAGGAGAAAAGCAGCCTTGGAAATGGGTGAAATCAGTGAGGATGAGCCCACGGAAGGCAAACTTTCCCTGGTGCACGCCATGGATGCCAGCGTGGACACCGATTTTTCAACATCACCGAGTTTGTGTGGAGCTGAAACATAGGAAAGGAAAAGCGTTGCGTGGGGATTTGGGCTGGATGGTTAAGAGGAAACCAAGGAATGTTGGACAAAGCCTGGGGGCCCCTCAAGATGAGCCACAAGCTCGGACTCCCCAACAACTGCTGACAACAGATGGAGGATGGCGGTGCCAAAATGGTGTTGGGAAGCGACAGTCACGAGCACGAGGCTCCCTTTGCCTTTTGCCTTTGCTAAAAAGGGAATTACTCCCGCGAGCTCCGGGGATAGAAGTGTGAAATCTTCAAGGAGATGACAGGAGGAAGGAATAGATTGAAAGTCCCTGGGTGAGCTGGGTTTGGGGTTGGAGAGCTCCTGACCTTGTAGTTCTGAAGCGTGCAGCCTCCAAAAACCATCTCAGCATCACAGGGAAGATGCCGTTTGCAGGGATTTCCATAAAGCTTTTGACACCATCTCGTATGACATTCCTATAAATGAGGTGGAGAAAGGCATCTAAGTTAAGCTCCTCTAAATCAAGTGCAAAACCAGCTGGAAAATCTACTCAGGAGATCGCTGAGCTCAGAATAGGGAAATATATCAAGTGGAAATCTGGCCTGGGCTTAGCGCTATTCAGTGTTCTCATACCTGGCTTTCAGGACAGCATAAAGGCATTCCTTATTAAATCTGCGGGTGGATCAACCTAAAAGCCAGCATTAAGGATTCAGCTTCGACCAACCGTGAGAAATTTGGCAAAAAATAAAAACGAAAATCGAGTTAAATCAATAAAATAGGCTGCAGTTCGGGAGGGAAGCGTGCAGGTTTCCGTGCCTGGGTAAAATCAGCCCCTTTCAGGTTTACGGATTGGGGAACGAATGGAGCGGTGACGTGGCCGTAGGTGGGACCACCCCACATGGGAGGCAGCCGTGCTGTGCTCCTGCAAATTGCATCATGCAAGAGCATCTAAACCTGCTTCCCAGGTGGGATCAGGCAAACATCTGCAAGGAATGCTCCTTCCCTGGGCCCGACCCTTTGCGTAAGAGCTTCTTTGCGGCTCATCTCTGGTGTGTGCACCCACTGCCTCTCCCCTTCCTCCTTTAAGCCTGGGTATCGTTCTTCAGAGCTCTTGGATCTCCACTCCTAGTAATTTTCCTCTGAATAATCCCCGGAATGCACTGACTTATTTTTAATGGCATTGTGATGGTCTGAGCAGAGATGCGTCGCATTAACATGTAAATAACACCATATTAATCTCAGCTACAAGGTGGATGCGAGGCACTTCATAAGGATGCCTTCTCCCACAGGGATGACAAAGTGTGTTTGTTTCTCTATAATTACAAGCGGGAGAACACCTCCACACTTCACACTTCAGCTCTGCTCGTCTATTTATTGCAGTTTTGGCAAATTCATATGTCACTGCACAGGACCCTCTGGTTTGGTTTCTCGGCTTTTTGGCTCAGCTTTGTCTATTTTGCTGTTCTGAAGATTTAGTGGCTGGGGAGGGTTTATTTTATTATTATTTTTTTTAGCTCTCTCCAACTCTCGGTCAAGCATTTGTGTCCCCTCGTGAAGGGCTGCAGCCCTTCATCATTTATCCGATGAAGGGTATCTTAGGGAGACCGAATTAAGCATTCCTCCTCAGCATTAAATCTGCAACATATTTCAAAGACAACTTATTTATTTATTTATTTATTTTTGTGCCTCCTGCAATACTGCAGAGAAGAGGAATCCTTCATCTTTAAGATCCTGGGAGCCATTTCCTCAAAACACAGAGGGAAAAGGTGGAAGATGGGATGTAGATCAGTCCAAGTATCACTCACGGTACCCACGCACCATTTTTGGTCCTGGAGCTCATCGCAGCAATAAGGTGCTGCCATACATGTGTGCCTTTAAGGTGCATTAAATACAAAATGCTGCAGGAAAATGCAAAGCAAGACAGAAAGGAGCATCTGCAAGGCTTCAGGTGTCACCAACCATCTCTGAGGCCACGGCGCCAATGCAGGAGCCCCAGCTCTGGGGGTGAATCCCCACCTCAGCACAGCCTTCAGGATTTTGGTCAGTTTAATTCAGCATCTGATGCTTATCCGCGTGCTTAAAGCCACCCCGAAACAAGTCAGCAGTATTGCTGGAGTTTGGACCTGGTAAAGTTTCTCCAGAACAAACAGGAGCCCAGAAGAATCTCAGGACATGTGATGAGGATTCACCTCCCTACAGGCCCTGACCTCCTTGAGGGCCTCCACGAGGGTCTCCATGAGGGTCTCACTGATGACCTCCTTGCAGGATCTCCTTGAGGGTCTCCTTGCAGTGCCTTTATGTCTCACAACGCCAATTTTGGGGTACAGGACATCCTGCCAAGGACAAAGAGACCAGAAAACCTGTAGGACCTCTTCAGGGCTTTGGATGCAGCCCCAGGAAGCTGGAACTGAGCGGGGCTGCACAGACAGGGTTCTGTTGGACCGTCCCAAACAACACTGCACCACTGGGAAGCACCGACCCTCCCAGCTCACTTCCTTTTCCTGCAGATGCGTTGAGCTCCGTCAGCTCCAGCACAGATCTTCACACCACTCTGCACTTAATTCTTCCCTGTGAAAACCACTCTCGTCTTCACTCCCCATCCTTTAGCGTGTTATTACACCCTGTGAACACCCTTCCCCTTAAACCACAGCCGCTAAATTTCCTTCAGAGCTGCTACAGAAGAGCTTTTCCCACACTGCTGCAAATCCAAATGCCCGCTGTCACCTGCAGCCCACTCGTCAAACAGCTGCTAATGCCTTCGGGATGCTGCAGGAGCACGTTGGGTGAAATCCCTGCCAACACCACCCAGTCCCTCAAGGTTGGTGATGCTTTCTGGCCACCTCTTCCTTTTTTTTTGCCATCTACACGATTTCAGGCAGCTGCAACTGCTCTGATGAGTCTTTCTGCAAGCTTTCAGACCCATCTGTTCCTGATACTCCGTGCCTCCCTTCGTATCAGAGCCTCCAGAGTTGGTATTTAACACTCCTTAGCTTTCCCCGATTCCATTTTGGTGTAAATACCCACTTATCACGTTTTCCTAAGGAGAAGCTATCAGGGGTTTCCAGTTCCCCTGCACTGAAACGCTGTGACCCTTCTGTAGGGAAGGCAGTGGAGAGCTGGAGAGGCTCTGAAGCCGATTATTTCTCGTGTGCCAAAGGGCAACGAGTGGGTTAAAGCACTGCTGTTCAATCCCATGGCGCAGAGACCTCTTGGGGTCTCTCTGACAGCAGTGCCACCACCTCCAGGAGGTGACATTAACCCCGTGTGGACCTCTGTCAGCACAGAGCAGCTCTCAGGCCAACAGGCATCTCCAAAAGCAGGAAGGATTCCCCCTAAGACACGTCCTGCCTTCACCCCTCTATGCTGGGTGCCTCCTTCCAGCTTTCTTGCTTCCCAGCAAGGCAAGAACGGAGGAGATGGACGAGGAGGTGCCAACACAGGGCCTTAGGAGTGCACAGGGAAACTGAGGTCCTGTGAGCCCTGATGTCACATCATCAGCACGGATGGACCTCAGCGGTGCCTATGCAGAAGGGCTGGAAAACATCTCAGCTGCCACCGTGAGACCAAAGGGATGTTTTCTCCCCTTCAAAAAAATGCCACCAAATGGATTGGCAGCTCCTTTTGGAGTGATCTTATGACCCGGATTGCTGCTGTCTGTAAGGAGGGGCACCCTTTACTTCACAGAAAAGAAAGAAGAAACCCAGGGGAGGCTTCCAAGCCTTCAGGATGGGAAGAAACACAAATCCCTTCCAGCGAGAAATGCTGGAGATAAGTGGGAATCCCTGTCCTGATGGAAGATAGAAAGCTGAGCAGACTGCCTGGGGCTGCCAAGGCAGATCTAGGGGGGGAAGTGAGGAAGTGAGAACGGAGCCAGGAGGTCCAGCAGATGGGAAGAAAAATATTTCGGTGCCAATATTTAGAAAGGTAAATGAGAAGAGTTGGGTAATTACAGGGCTGTCAGTCGGACGGGGAGCAGTTGGCCGTTCCATTGGAGTTCACGGGAGGCAGATTTCATCACCACGGCCCGTAATCCTGATGGAATGATAGATCTGGGTGATAAACCAGCGATTTAACGATAATTAAATGTGAAGAGCGTTTCGTGCGTGACGTTGAGCCCGTGAAATCCCAGCGATGAAACCAACATCAGCCCCAACGGAATGGGCCGGGAGCAGCACCACCTCTGGGTCCCCACCTGCCCTGCATGTGCCACCACCGGGGGGTCCCCAGAGCATCTCCAGCACACACAGCTCTGTGCTGAGCAAACAGCATGGAAACGAGCCTCAATCGCATCCCCGGGATTCGTCTCAGCCAACCGTGACCGCATCCAACGCCGGCATCTCGGCTGTCACCTCGGACTCTGTTTGGGAGCAGATTGCATCCAGGCATGACATGGAAACAACACGGAAGGGCTGTGCTCGGATCCAGGAGGGAGAGGGGTGCCCGGTGTTGTGCCAGCACTGAGGTTCGGCTGCACAATGGAGCGGCTTCAGATGTTTTGGGGTCTCGCAGACGTCCCCACGGCGCTGGGAGGTCATACAGAGGGTCTATGGGAGACTCGTAGCCAGAGATTGCAACCTGAATTCAGATGTTGGTGTGAAGGGAATAAAACGGAGCCCTCGAGGTGGGGTGAGCGACTGGAGCGAAGACGCACCTGCTCCCCAACACACAGACAGTTCTGTCCCCTGTGCCGATGTCTGTGACTCACTTTGCCTCCAGCACAGAACTCCTGCAGGTCTGCATCACAGCCTCCGTCCTTGTGGTGACTTGTTTGCACCCCAGGACCTCTCACATCCCTGGGGTTCTCATTCTGGGCAAGCAAAACCCCAGCACAGCCCACGGCACAACCCCACAGCAGGCTTTGCACCTTTCCAGCCTCCTCTTGTGTCAGCCACAGCTGCAGGAGCTGATGGGAACAAGAAATGCAGCTGTTGCTCAGAGCAATGGGAACCAGCTACCGCTTTCCTTGCTGAAATTCAGAGGAAAAAAAAAGCAATGTTAGCCACCTATATCCATTGCAACCCAAATGTGCGGGGCTGGGATGCGTGCGCGTTGCCCATCAGTGCGGGGGGATCCGTGCTGGGCACAGAGCAGGGATGGATCAGACTGCCCAGCTCCCTGCAGAGATGCACACATGGCACAGTGCTGTGCCAGGCAGCCTCTCCTATCTCCTGTAGGCAGACCAGCCTGCAGGTATCCCTCTTCCTGGGCACGTGTTCAAAGCTCTGGGATATTGCACACATATTTTCTCAGCTCCACGTGACGGCGCATTTGGAGCGCTCCGAGGGAATCTGGCTTTGCAGGGCACAGGGACTGCAGGAAGGTTTTTTTTTTGTTTTTTTTTTCTGCTTCCAAGATGGCCTCAGGGAAGAATTGGTCGGAAAGCAGCTCCTCAAGGCACGGTGTCATAGGCTGCCGTGGAAATTCGCTCTTCAGAAAGTCGAGATGGCACAGAGCGTTGCCGGACGATGCTCTGGGATGCTGTGACTGCAGGCAGTGCGTGGGCTCACAAAGGAGACATCAATGCAAGGGATATCACAGCAGCAGATGGAAACCTGGGCTGGGCCCTCAGCAAGACCAAGCACAGCAAAGAAAAGACAGGAACATCACTGCTGGCAAGGGCAAGTGCCAGAATACCCCGACCTCGAGTTCCTGCTCCAGCCTTCCAAAGCCTCTCGTTGCTGGCAGAGGAGTGACAAATCCAATGGCTGCAGGCAAAGCTCTGCCACGTCACAGCAACCCAAAATCTGGGGCTGCACCCAATGCCATCCTATGGGATGTGCCCCATTTCTGCAGCAGGAAAACAGCCCGAAGGGAAGGCAGTGGCACCAGAGACTGGAGTGCCTACCTGGAGTGCAGCTCAGATCTCTGCCAGCAGTACATCATCAACGGAGAACAATATCAGAGAGGAAGCAATTAAGCTGCTCTCCCTTTTAATTTCGCCACTGATGTGCTCTCTAACACAGGGCTCTCACGTGGAGATGTGGAGAGCCATAGGTTGAGTGAGGGGTAGGATGGGTTTGAGAGGTGTTTGTCGGTGTTGGTTTTTCAGGTCAGCTGAAGTGACTGCGCCTGAGGGTTCATTTGTGGTCAGGAGGTTTATAGATCCATCAGCACACGCACACAGCTCACACCAGGAGCTCCCCAAGGACCCTGCAGGTGCAATCTGTGTCCCTAATAAGCTTTAGGCATGGGGTCTATTACCTCTTACTGGAGGGAAGGGAGGAATAAAACCTCAATTTCCAGTTAGTCACAGAGATCTGATCAACGCATTCGCGTTAACGATCTGTAGAGTGCAAATGGCATGAAGTCTAAAGAGACACAAAGAGAGGGGGATGCTATGGACTGTGGGTGCCCCACAGCCCCACCCTCAGCCTTTTAGGGCTAAGGAGCACTTTTGTTTCTTTCCGCAGTCTTAACACCATAAAGTCCCAGCATATAAATGGGGTTCACCAATGCTGCTGCAGTTCAGGCTTTAAATAGTGGGAGAGAACCGTGCCATATCCCTACCTG
>JAPSGF010000156.1:236248-248814 GCA_035772895.1 Perdix hodgsoniae
AAACCAAACCAATCCAAACTCAAACCAAACCCAAACCAAACACAAACACAAACTAAACCGAAACCAAGCCCAAACCAACCCAAACCTTAACTCAGCCCCCTGCTCTGTACCTCTCACCTCCACTCCTCCCTCTGCACCGTTAGCAGAAGGTCTCTGGGCTGAGCCCTGCCTGGCTGAGCCCACTGAGATCTCCTATTTACTCCAAGCGAAGGGCTCACTTTGAAGGGATAAACAGCCTGATTAAACTCACAGCTCTTCCTCCCGAGCAGCGATTCTCTTTGAAGGATACAGGCAAAGCCAGAGCAAAAGCAATTGCTAACAGCAAATCCACTGCTGACTCCTCCTGGGAGAGAGGGCCCTGTGCAGAACGGGAGGAGGAGAGATGGAGCGGAAAAGCTCGTGGAGCTTTGCTTTATATCAAGTAATCTCATTATTGCAATTTCAGAGCTAAATGGTAAATAGGCAGAGCTGCTGGGCAGGAAGCAGGCTGGGTCATGGCTCACTTCTGCTGATACAGACATGGAGCTGCTCCTAAATGCTCTGCCCAGACAAACCTTCCTATCCATTGGGTATCAGTGGGGTCACGCCATTCAATCCCTTCAGCCAAGGCCAATTCCAGCAGTCCTGGGGCTGCTAGGAAAGGCAAAGAGCTAATTAATATCAGTCTGTACAGGTGCACCAACTGACTGAAAAGGAAACCTGGCGTGTTTCTCAGTCTCACACTTCCCAGTGTTTGTCCGAGGTACAGAGAGCACCAGCATCTTCACACAACCTGCCAGGATTTGGGAACACTGAGAGGGACCTGCAGTTTCCAAAGAGATTTGGTGTTCTCCAAGCATCTCTGGGGCACTACAGAGCCTCAGTTGGTCTTGAAGAAAGAGAAGGGCTCTGGGTGGGCACAGCCCTGTCCCAGCCCTGGCTGAGCACAGCCCCATCCCAGCAGCCAGCCCATGTGTTGCAGAGACCCCAGGTGGGCACAGCCTTGTCCCCATGCATTGCAGAGGCTCCGGGTGGGCACAGCCTTGTCCCCATGCATTGCAGAGACCCCAGGTGGGCACAGCCTTGTCCCCATGCATTGCAGAGGCCCCAGGTGGGCATAGCCTTGTCCCCATGCATTGCAGAGGCTCTGGGTGCGCACAGCCCTGTCCCCATGTGTTGCAGATACCCTTGGTGGGCAAAGCCTTGTTCCCATATATTGCAGAGACCCCAGGTGGGCACAGTCCTGTCCCCACTTATTGCACACATTCAGCCCATGTACTTCCTTTCACATGTGCTCCCCTCTTTTCCTAAGCTTGAATGCAGCTCTGAGCAGAGCCCAGCCCATCCTGCCCCTCTTTCAGCTCCCACCAGGAGCTCAGCACCTGCAGCACTCCCCAATTCCACTCAGTGCTCTCCATTTCCAGACAGATTAACCACTCTTTTCCGGACAGATACACATCCCCTTCTTTTGTGCTGCGTTTCCACACCGTTCGCTGGAGTTTATATCTTCATCACTCAGCGTGCAGCCTCAGGGCTTGTTTACCACGCATCAAACCCTCTTCTGAATAGGGAATATTTCCTTCCCTTTGCGTTTTATCTGTTGAGCTCATCACCCGGAGCAGCAGCACTAAGAAGCACTGGGGAGGGGACAGATTCTCGTGGTGCCCTCTGATGTTCTCCTCCTGTAATCTGCTCCAGAGGAGCCCTCTCCATAAGGTGGTCCCCCACATCAGATTTAACACAGCCGTGATGATGCTCAGCCCCTCTGCTCCCTGCAGAACGCAGCAGGTGTTCCTAGAAGCTGTCCTGGAAATTAGAGCACGAATAATACAGCTTGTTTGCCACGGGCAAAGATGAGTTCTCTTCTTTCTGGTGCCTCCTAAGATCTCCGTTCTTGTCTTACAGCCCTTTCAGGATGCCCGTAGAGGGGAGAGGTTCTTATCAAACATCCCAGCTATCAAAAGGAGGGGGATGTGTCACATCCTACTGCGCTCTCCCATTCAAGTGCATCAATACAAAACCCATAGACACATTCTGGTCCCTATTCTGACCACAGATCAGAGCAGAGCTGAGCAACAGCACTCCAAGCGTTGTGCACTCGGTGGGGGGGGGGGGGGGACCACAGCTCTGCCCTCGTGGGCAGCACCTCTCCCTTAAAACCAAGCAGAAGGACCTTTGTTCCTAGCAGCGCCCAACTGTGACAAGGCTCCCCGTGCCTCTCCACGAGCAGCACAAGAGAAGAAGAGATCCCCTTTCATCTCCCTGCTCTCCACCTGCTTTCCCCATGCATCACCTTTGCGCCCACCCGTATCCGTATCCCACCAATGGAGAGACCCCATTGCAGCAGTGAATCCTTCCCACCCCCGCCCCCCCCTCCTCCCCCCAGCCACTTGCTAACGCTGCCTTCTTCCTGCCCCCCTCGGCCGCCACCCAAACAATAGGAAGATGGAGTGATGCAGCAGGGGATTCCCCCTCCCTGGAGACTTTCAAGGCCGGGCTGCTTCAGGCTGTGGGCAAGATGATGGAGCTGGGAGTCCCTCTGGTCATGGCAGGGGAGTTGGGCTCGATGACCATTCAAGGTCCCTTTCAACCCTAAGGATTCCATGGGGCTGCTCCCCAGGGCCGAAAGCCAACCCGGTGCACAACAGGAGGCTGCATCGAAGTGTCCCAAATCTGTTCCTTTGTTTGCTTCTTTCTACTTTACTCTCTTTTTCCCACCTACGAAACTTCTCTTGGAACACCTCCACTTCAGCTTCAGTTCGGCACCGACGGGTCCACCATCTCCCTCCTGCTCTGTGCCACATCCCACCATCAGCTGCAGCCACCAAATGCCTCTACTTATGGCACAGGTCACACTGTTATCCCACCCGGTGCTCTCCCTCCCCCTTGCCCACCCGTAAGGCTGTAAGACACCACTGCTTTGCAGTCCCACATCGCTCTGCACTCCTCCATAGGACAGCACAGAGGTGCCCTTGGATGTCTCCATCAGTTCACCCACGGGGTCAAGCAGCTCAGCGGGGTCCAGCGTGGGCTGCTCTCCCGTTCCAGGTTTCTCTAGCCCGAAACCAAGAGAAAAGAAATGGCTTGGCAACTAATAATAGAAGCTGTGAAGAGTTAAAATGTCCCAGGAGTGGAAGGAGCTTTGATTCATTTCTTCACATAAAAAAGTTTCTAATTATACTGAGTCTTATCTCAGAGCTGGAGCGGGTTCATAACTCTGCCTTTGTCCTTGATGTGCTCAGAGGCAATGGGCGGCTCTCGGACAGCACAGGGATGGAACTTTTGGGAAGTAAAGCATTTCCTGGGAGTCCTGCAGGGAGGAGGGGCTCCCAGATGAAGCTTTGGGAGCTCTGGAGGTGGGGTTGGGGCAGAGGGATGGGCTGAGATGGGGGCGTCCTGGTGTGCACGGCTGCAGCCACGGACCTGATGGCCCCCTGAGGTCCCTCCCCACCTGATTCATCCTATGGGTCTGATCTTGATCTGAGCTCCAGGAGCTCGGGGTGTGGGGCTGGGATGCTGGCACGGCACGAACGCACCCATGGAACCCCATCTTCTCACTGCTGTCAGATCCATACGCTGCTCAGCCCTGCATCCCCAACCCCAGGCATCCCCTGAGAGCCCACGCTGTGGGAGGAGGCGCTCACTCTCTCCCTTGCTTTTATGCAATGCCCGAGCTGCAGTTCAATGCAGAAAGCAGCAACGTGAGTGACACGCTGCAATCAGAGCCGTATTTGAGGGCCAAACCTTCTGCTGTGGGATGTGTGGATGGTGAGGGTCACAGCATGGAATGAAAGCTCTGCCCCTCAGACAAGGAGCCAGTGGAGCCCTGTCCTCTCCCCAGAGCTCACAGTCCTCTGGGTGGGGGCACAGTGCAAAGGGTGTCACACTGGGGAACGTCAGGAACGCATCAAAAGACACTAAAATCCGCCAACTAAATGCCTTTTCTGATGCAGTTCCTCCTCTTTGAGCCTTCTTCTTTCGCTCTCAGCATCCGTCCATCACGGTGCTCACAGCAGAGCAATGGGTTCTTCCAGCAAAGCCCCACACAGAGCCATTATTCAGCATCACAGCAACGCAGCCTCATGGGGAGCATCCCCAAAAGGGCTCACTGATGGAGACGGCTGTGACCACATGCATGGAGCAACGACCTGCCACCCAGCAAGCCTATCCAGAGATGCTTTTCAGAGCGTGTTCATACATGGAGAGAAGCTGGGAATGCTCTCCCTCTGAAACACAGCACTGAAAGGCTCTGGAACTCTCCCAGATGGTTTTATTTTCCCTGCAGAAGTTTGCCATCTAAAAAGGTACCCTTTCAAAAAGCAAGGATCCAAAGTTTTAGTCACTGATAAATATTTTGGTGCTGGCTTTCCAACTGTGACTACTCCAGTGAGGAAGCAGTGTCTGTCCTCATCCAGGGGTCGGTGCGTTCTGCTCAGAGCATTCCCAGAAAATCTTGCTTTTCCCCTCTGTGAGCTTCAGAGCGGTGCCAGGATGGAGGCAGCCGTAAATTCTTTGGGATGAAGTTGATGAAGATGAGTTCTTTGCTCTCTGTTCATGGACCCGTTGCCTCTCAAGCATTCTGACCCTGGCACTGTGCTTCCTGTCCCCCCTCCAGCACCGATTTCTCCATTTTACTCCCCGTGGGCTGAAGATGAACTCCTTTCTTCTGCTTTAAGCCGCTCTCCTCCCGGATTCACCACAGGGCTCATTGCTCTGGGGCTGTGGGATTTGTGCCCTGCACCTCCACGGAGGGGGAAACCTCAGCCACGCTGCCCCTCTGTACCACCATCTCTGCACATGGGGGTCCAGGCCCTCTCAGTCTCCTGCAGCAGCTGTTCCATCCTGTTGGCCACTTTTGCTTCTTCTCAACACCTCTTTCTAACTGAAAATCAGAACTACAATCGCACAGGGATGGGGGATTAGGGGTCAGAAATGAGCAGGGGGGTCTGCAGCAAGCGGGCAATTTGGGCTGGATGGCTTTTGGAGATCCCCTCCAACTCAAACAACCCGTGGGTTGGGTTGGAAGGGACCTCAGAGAGCACCTGGTTGTAACCCCTCTGCCATGGAGAGGGTTGCCAAAAGCAAATTGTGATGGGGATGCTGCACCTGGCTGCTGCTCAGGGTTGGGATTTGCGTGGCTGTGCATACCAAACCCTGCTGTGCTTTGCAGTGACATTTAACTGCGTGCTTTTTCCTGGCGTTTGGAAAAACAAAGAAAAATTCAAACCCAGGGGAGGATCCCCGCATCCTGCAGTTGAATGCTGACCCGTTTTTGGAGGGTCAACCAACTTGGCAAAGAAGATGAGCTGTAAGGAAGAAGCCATCATGGCGCTGCGAAGCGCCTTGAGGGCGAGCAGAAGGGAAAGCTGAGATCAGTCTCAGGTTCTCCCATTCTTTTCAATGCCACCAAGAATATCTGAGGGCCACGAGGATACTCAGAAATCATCAGCTTTAGTGAGAGCTGTGCTCGTGGGATCAACGCAATCTAAAATACTTTGCCACTGGAACAGATTTTGGTGGCCGCATGCGAGTCATGATGCATTTCTTGGAGCAGAAATGTTCTCTGCTTGGTGCTTTGCACAGCGCCCAGCCCTTGGTGGGCTTCCCCCCAAAATAAATGACCATGTGGCCAAAAGGAAGCGGGACAAGACTTGAAATTCTACCATTCTGTGACTCCGTGGTTCCGTTTGCAGAGGGCAGAGCTACAGGAGGTGCACAAGGGCTGCAGAATGCTGCCTGCTCTACATGGGGGGATGGATGCCCGGTGCGCTTTTGGCTTTCTGGTTGACGCTGAATGTGGAGATGTGGATTTCAGAGCTTGGAGCTGTGCTGGGTCCAACCCAGCATCACCCAGCAGCGCTTGGGGGAGAGGAAGCAGACGGGTTGGTGCAACCTGCTATGGTCATCTCTTGGAGATGAGACCTCATGAGGAGCTGCGCAGTGGAGTTGAGAAGAGCAAAAGCGATGGAGAACAGAGCACGTTCCCAAATTAATCCCTTGCCTTGCAGGTCTCCAGGGCTCACACAGGGGAAAGAGCAAAGCGTTTTGTTGCCCAGGTTGCCACCGACCACCCCGGACCCCCGTCTGCCTCTGGCTGATCCCAAACACTTCCAGTGAGACCGGGGCTGGTGGAGGATAAAGGGCATTTTTCGTATGAAGCAGCGAAGGCGCACCGAGCAGACACAAGAGTGAGTCATTAATTACAAGAGAAGGAAATTATTTCAGCACTACCACACAGATCCCAGCGGCAGCGGAGCAGCCCGAGCCTCCTCAGGCCATTTACCTCTATGGCAGATGGGGATTAACATCCTTCTAAGCCCAGCTAAGGACTCCACAGTTAAGGGTGTAGTTTGCGCTCACTTCTAAGCCCGATTTCACAGCCTACATTTCTCCAGAAAACCATCTTTACAGTTGAATTTCACAGGCGTTATCTGTGGCCAGAGCAGAATTTTGGCAAAATAGGAGATGGAAGGAGGAGAGAGAGGAGAGCCTCCAGTCCAAGAAACGTCTTCTCTGCAGACAGCTTGGCAACGAGTTCCCTGTGATAACGATTCCTCGTGGCCAAGGAGGAGATCAAGGCAATGAGAGCCAACCCGCCCTCATTTTGGGACAATTGGGGACAAGTGGGACCTGCTATGCAAAGAGGGCACGGCTCAGGACTACGGTTAGGAGTTTTGTGATGCCGGAGCCCCACGCTCATCGCTTAGCTCCAGCATCCCCATGGTTAACCCTCGGCACATCTCCAGTTTTGAACCCTTTTTCTTGCTCGAGTCCCCACTTCCTTTCAGCCACTTGACCTTGCTGAGTCTCTAGCTGGGATTACTCAGTCTTCCACTGTCAGGAACCTTCCGCCCGTGCTCTGAACTGCAGATGAAAATCAGGACAGTTTTTGGTCCTTTCTGGAAACACGTCAGGCTCTCAAAGCAGACTTTCCAGCTTCTGAATTCTACTTTTCCCTGCCCTTTGCAAACAGGATTTTTCAATGGAGAAGCAGCGCAGCTGGATGCAGCATCTGCGGGATGGAATGAATGAAGAGACGGTTTCCCTTTCTGCTCTCAGCCAGGATTTCACTGCACAGATGCCCTTCTAACAGCCACCAGCTCCCACCCCGGGTTGGTCACTTATCCTTCACGACCCTCAGCTCTCTTCTGTGTTTTCTCCTAAACAACAGCCCCTGTTACATCAAGGTGTGTCGTTTTGCAACGAGCTGCACTCACTGGATGCATCCTGCTCAGCATCCAGCTCAGCATCCCGCTCAGCATCCCTCCCCATCAGCCACCCCCTTGGTGCTCTGCTGGTTATCCTCCATACGAAGTGTAGAGAAAGCAGCTCTGGGGTTTGTACTCACCAATAATTAGGGCACAAAACCACGATGGGAGCAGCTGCAGCTCGCTGGCGCACCCAGCTCCACGCACCAACGAGGACAAGGCAGGTGGTGCACCTGTGTTTCCCAGCACCTTTCCATCCAGCCACTCTTTCTACGCACTCGCAACCCCGCAATCCCCTCTGCTGCATTAATTTGTCTCCCACTGAGCCCATGGCCTCAGCAGGACTCCATCTCTGGAGCTATTTCCTCCCACCTCATTCCTGACCTTTCCGACAATTATTTATGTTCGCCAGCATTTATTTTTTGTCCCCATTGCATGGCTGCTTTCTTTTCCTTTGGTGAAGGACATAATCAAAAGCATTTGGGGAATCCCAGTAGAGTCTATTAAACAAATTGCTCTCATCTGGCCCTTCGAAGAGCTCTGCTTTCTCTCCCCCAGTGAATCCTGGGCATCCATTTGCTTACAAATACCATTCTCCTGTATGAGGGAGCAAGCCAATACCAACGTAGGCATCTCCAGATCTTTTCTGGAGCTCTTTTTTTTTTAACATCTGCTGTATTTCAGCCTTCAGATGCAAGGCATCGAGGAGAGAGCACTTACAGAGCAGCATTTCTCATTGAGCATCCTCAGTTGTGGCTTTCTTGGGAAGTCTGAATCAAGACATCCCAGCCCTGATGGTTCATCATTGTCCATTTTGTCAATAGGATCCATAATCTCTCTTCCAGGCTTTTCAGCGTTGGACACATCCTCTGATGAGCCTCCACAAAGGTTAATTACAGCACGGGAATCTCCATGTTTTCTCCTACAATCAACAACAATGCAAGCAATTGTTTCAGTTCCTCCTGCAATGGGCTCATCTCTGCTAATTGCTCCTTTTATACTCTGATCATGCGCTGGCTCCGCCGGCTCCTTGGCGCACGCCTCATTTCTGATAGATTTCAGAATAAAACCTTGACTCTTCTCTCCTGTGGCTGTTTCTCAGATGCTGTCAGCTTGCTGTTCAGGCCAGGAGCTCGGCGGTGCAACCCCCCAATTGGATCCAGCGCCGCCATGGGTCTGGCCTTCCTCCCCACGAGGTTCCTTCGGGATTTGACATCTCCTTTGCCCTCTTCCTTTGGTTTGCATCCCTTCTGAGTACAAAATCACTCAGCTCACGGTGCCTTGGGGTCTGCCTGCCATTCCCACGTTCCCAAATACACCTCTGACTTCATTCTCATACATTCAAGACTTCATTTAGGACCTGCCACCCCCACCGTCCCATTTCCAAAGGGTCTTGGAATCTAGAACACACCTGAATTTCACAGCTTTCTTCTAGCTTATGCAACTGAGGCGAACTCTGTGCAGCAGAGGCGCCCACATCTCCTACAGAAGGTTTCAATGCGCAGCATCAACACGTTTCGTTCCATCTGTAATCCAACCAGGAGTTGCCACGCAGGTCTGCGGGACGAAACTTCTTTTTCACAGAGCAGAACTGGCAGCGAGCAATCCATAATCTGCTGCAATCTGCTCTTCCCAGAGCTCCAGCCTATGTCACAGGTGGGGCACAAGCTCAGGTCAGCAGCTCAGAGCTCCGCATCCAGCACTGCCGTGCGCTTTGGTGCATGTGCCACCCCTCTGTGGTGCAGATGGGACAGCACCGTGCCTTGGCAAGGCCACCGGCATCACCAGGAATGGGGCAGCTTGTTGTTCAGACCCACAGAGTAGAGAAAAATGTGAATTCTCATCCCTGGGGAGCTCTGCTGGCTCGTTTTCTGGTAGAGCTGCTGGGGATGCAGCAGCTTTAACCATGCAGAAGATGTTACAACAAGCAGAGCTGGCATGTAAAACAAACAAACAAACAAACCACCAAACAACCAACTATCTCGTTTCACAGGGAAGCAAAACTGAGATACAGATTTGCCTGTTCAGTGGCTTGATGTTTGTCTCGTGTCACAGGCTCAGTCATTCAGGAATAAACCTTGCCACGCTCCCTCTTCCTGCCCCTTTGTCACGAGCCTATGGGCAGCAGCTCCAGTGCTGTGGAGGGGGATTCTGCTCTCACAGGAGCTGCAGGCACAGCTCCCATCCAACTGCAACCAGAGATGCTCCTCCACTGCTCCCCTGGTCTCTCCATGAGGTTCCTTTCCTCATCAGTCATCCAGACAACATCGGGGACCCTTGGATGGCACCAGCTTGGCTCTGTGCGCCCACCTTCTCCATGGATCCTGCAGTGCCTTTACACTGCTTTCACAGACACGGGTAGGACACACGGGGACATTCTGACTCTCTGGTGATTGGAAATGAACAAATCTCCATCCTGGATTGATCTTTTGACCCTGATTCTCACCCTGTTTTGATCCACGTTACAAGGAGATGGATCCATGGACCGCATCCATTGACGCGCCCACTCCTCACGCTGCGGAAAATGGCCAAAAAATTAAAAAAAAAAGAGAAAAAAGCAAAAGATTCCCTCTCACCCTCTATCACAGATGTCTGCCACTCTCCCTTCAACCCACCACGTCTGCCCCCTAAGCTGTTCTGTATTGAGAAGCCAGCTCTGCCCTCCTCGCCAGCTGCACCATCCACACCCCATCCACACCGCCCTGCATCCTCTGAATTCTGCTTTGCATCTCTTTGAATGGAATGTCATCTGCCGTTTAACACACGAGTATCATGGGACCCTCTTCAATTTCTTGCATTCAGCCCCGGATTTGGCTCTCCTGAATCATTTCTCCCTATGAATCGGGCCGCTCAGTCTTCACAGCCCTTTCTGGAGCCAACGTGAATGCAACCATTGCCATGAATACCAGCACAGAGGTTCCAAAGGCACCCACAGCCGCTGTGAAAATGGATTCTGCTCTCTTGTTGTGCCTCTTCCCCCTTCAGGAAGTTTCTTTGCAGGTTACCAACGTGGGAATCCCCTCCCAACGCACCACTCTCCATGCACTGCTGTGTTATAACTGCAGATCATTTCCGCCTCGGATGCGCCTCCGATCTTTGATTTCCCTCTCTAAGAACTGAATCGAAGCCTTCCCCAATCTGTATCCATTCAAGCATCTAATATAATTATTCTACACCATTGTTTCTAACAATCAGAGGCTGTTGGAGCGCTAACTTGGTTGCTGTACCTGTGCAGGACTCCTTTTACTCGTTGACTCCAGGCAGTAAAACACCAACCTGTTTGCAGAGGAAAAACTACAACGCTGCTCTCCTTTGGCCACCTGCATTCAGCCTTTGCAGTCTGCTCTCAAAAGCCTTCTACCAACTGCAGAGCATCCCTGGATCTCCTCTTCCCCTGGGTGCAAATGCAGGAACCTTTTTGGGTTGGCACTGCAGTGGAAAGGTGAGGAAGGTGCATGGAATCCCAAAGGCGTAGATAGCAATGGCAGACCAATGTCAGCAAGGAGCAGCTGAGGCCAACAAGGAGAGAAGAGGAAACAGAAGGACCTGAAACAAACACACCTCCTGCCATCGTGTCCTCGCAGAGTCCTTCGCCTTCAATTCGGTGTATTCGTGTACAGATCCAGGTCCTGTGTGTTACTGTAGAATAAATTAAGAGTTCCCTTTCCCCCTTGTAAGGTCATTCACCAGTTGCTCTGCGAATGAGTCATCTGTGGTGCCTAAAACTCATTTTCTTATCCAAACAGAGGCAGATTTGTCCAGATATTCCTTTCCACGTGATGACAAAAACTCCCTTTTCTGTAGAATCACAGAACCCTTCAGGTTTGAAAAGACTCTTCGATGACCAAACCCAACCTCAACCCAACCCAACCTCAACCCAACCCAACCCCTCCATGCCCACTCATGGCATCATGGGATCATTAAGGAGAAGACCCACCTAGCCAACCAACGACCAATCTCCCTATTCCCACCCATAGAACCATTAAGGTCAGAAAAGACCCCCAAGACCCCCAACCCATCGCCCCACCGTCGCTGACCACGTCCCCAGGTTCCACGTCTCTGGGGGCGGTGGCTCCACCACTTCCATGTGGGGTGAGGAAACAGAGGCCGGATATCTCAAATCTTCCAGGAATTAAAGCATTTTAGCCAATAATTAACTCCACTCTCTGCATTCTCGGGTGATTAAGCAGTATTCAGTAAGAGGGGGGTTCTGGAGTTGTTACTGCAGCAGCGCCTTTGCTATCTGCTCTGAAGTTCCAGAGTTGCCAAGGAGAAAATTCTGACACATTGGCCTTTTTTTTTCTTTTTTTTCTCATTTATGCCTTTTTTTTTTTTTTTTCCCCACCAGCTTTCTCTAAGAAAGCTTTCCTTTTTGTTTTTCGATTGGCACTTTGCATCATTTTGTTTGTAGGTGTTTGAATGCATTGTTTTGACACGATGCGCGTTTAGACTCAATACCTCATTAATTGGGGCGAATTCTATTCCTTTGCGATAAAATAAAATAAATAAATAAAATAAAATAAAATAAAATAAAATAAAATAAAATAAAATAAAACCATCCAGGATGAGATCCTGCAGCGTCTGCAGCATTTCCTACACCCAAAGCAAAGCAAACCCATCGTAAACCCTCAAAACGAGGATGGAGAGTCTTCGGGTGGACCTTGAAGAGGATCCCAAGCTCTGCTCTACCTCCACAGCCCACAAAGAGTGAATTTCCAGCCTCAATTTGGAGTCAGCTCAGGGCTGTGCTGCAAGCCAGGAGCTAATAAATGTCACTGAGTAGATTAGAAGCAGCCATTTGGACTTTGGCCATCAGTCGGAGCGGAGCGGCCGCAACACTTCGCCGCGTTCCATCATGAATGAGAATGGATGCAGGGGATGAAGCTCGTTTGTAATTTAAATTTAAAAAAATATGTATAAGAAATCACCCGAATGGGTCGAGCCACCCCGGGACGTCGCTGCATCTCAGGTGTCCTCCTCCATCCACAGGTTGTTTTCGTGCTCCTGATGGGAAGAGCTGCTAACGAAGCTCGGATGCTTGGGTGCCGTGCTCGGGTGCCAATAAGCAAAGCCCTTAATGCTCTTAGCAATCCAACAGTCGAAGCAGATAAAGGTCAACTGGTGCTCCAGTGACCTCCCAGTCCTCTCTGGTCACTGTGCCTTCAGAATAGCGCCATCCACCGTCCACCCCTCAAAGCTGATGGCATATGTTAAGCATTTCTTGCAGCTTGCTTTGCCTTCCAATCATTCCAATGTCTGCACAGCACAACAAGGACGTTCCTGTTGCACTTGGGGCTCTGTAGGCACTTCCCCATCTCCACACCCAACCCATTGCATTTGGGGTTTTGTAGGCACTCCCCCATCTCCACACCCAACCCA
>JAPSGF010000156.1:257552-273870 GCA_035772895.1 Perdix hodgsoniae
GTGAAAACCCAAACAATCGTTGCATGGAAGCATTGGAAGCCTCATCGTGGTGATGCAGTGGGGCCGAGTGGGAGCTGTAATGGGGCCGAGTGAGAGCCACAGTGGGGTCGAGCTCCCCTGCACTCCAGGGGCTTTGGGGCTGATGACACTGCAGGATTTCTCTCCGGGATCTCCATTCCCCAACACAGACGTAACGACCCCCAAAACCTGACCGCACACCGGAGCCGTCGCGATGCTCCCTCATGGATCTCCCATTGGGGCTGCTCTGCACATCGCTGCCCTCCGGGGCTGGGCTGAGTTCTCCCCCGCAGTCATTCCACTCTCTGGAGCTGTGTGAGCCTTTGTTTGCACAACGCCCTGCATTTACCCGTGGGAGATGCTGTGTGCCAACATCAGGCTTGGGGTTTTTCCACCCTTCGGGCGCAGCGTGTTGGCACGGCGGTTGTTGGCACCCCTTGGTTTGGTGGCCGTGGGTCCCACTCTTTTGGGGACGGATGTCAGTGCTGCTTTATGCACGCACCAGGATGACCCTGGAGATGAAACGGTGGGAGTCTCATGGTGTCGGCATCCCGTGTGGGACCCCTGGGATGCGTGGATGGGGATGGAGCCCTGTCACCGCGTGCGCCAACGGTCGGAGGATGATGGGGTCCCTTGGCGTGGCAGTGCCGTTCCCTGGTGTGTGCATGGATGCCATTGGGGCTCACCGTGTGCTCCCCATCCCTTCCCAAAATGGGAGCAGAACAACTCCTGTCGGCCCCATTACGGATGGTTCCCTGAGGGTGCGGGGCTGGAGATGAGTGGAACCCAACCACCCATAGCGGAGCATCCGAGCGGAGGGGAAAAGGCACCGCTCAGCGGATTTGGAGACAATGCCCTGGGATTAAAGGCTGCAGAACTGCTCTGCTGCATACCCAGACAGTGAGGGGATGCCATAATCCCTTGTTTTTGGCAGAGTCCAAAGCGTGGGGTGGGGTGGAGTGCATCTGTGTAGGCTTGGATGTGCTGGAGGGGCAACTCAGGGTGCTGTGCTTGGTGCATCTCCATCCCAAAACCCTTTGGAAGGGATGCAGGAGGAAGGAAGGGATGACTGCCCAGGATTCCCTGCTCGTGTTCTCGCCTCTCCAGGGGTGTTGGAGGGATGGGGGTGGTTACATCTGGGAGTCCCCTGGTGCTGGCACGGCCCTCTGCCAGATGGAGGAATGTGCATTAAGGCTCACGCTGCTGTTTGTTTGTGCTGGGTTGCTTCTAACCTGGTTTTACCCCAGTGCGGAGCATCACGCAGCCATCCGGGTCCTGGCAGGAAAGCAACGACCCCAGAGAGAGCGTGGAGGCGGTGGTGCAGGACCTGTGGTGCTCGGGGTGCTGGGCTCTGCATCCCAGTCCTGGTGCTTGTAGGGCACGGTGTGATCACGCAGATGCAATGGGGAGAGCTGTGCCCGCTATGCGAGCTTCCGCTCCGTGGGACCCCCATCTCTGTGCCTTTCTTCGCACCCCAAACCCAACCCCATCTCTGGGTCTCTGCTTTAACACTGCACCCCAGGATGGGGGCGGCGAGCAGCAGCTCCCCACTGCTGTTCCTCACCCAGCTGACAGCGGGGACCATCACATTTCTCACCGTGCTTTTGGAGCACAGCGCAGTGTGGGGCACTGCACCCCGCGGATCTGTCTTGCAGAGGCTGATGCTCCCAGTGTCACCAATGCTGCACTGCTCAGAGCGATCCCATCGCCGCGGCACTTCGCTCGCTGGGCAGCAGAGATCCTTAAAACAGAACTGTCAAAGCAAAGAGCTCGTTTCCTTGGCAACAGTCGGAGATGGGAGTGTTGTTTTTTAGCTCCTGCCCCTCGGGCCGAGTGGTTTTTGGCTGTTTGTTGGCAAATGGGAAGGAGAACCCCTGGAGGGGGTCACCCCTCGCCGTGTATGGGGTGGAAGGGGGGTTGTGGGAGGCTGGAGGGGCAGTGGAATCCTTCCAGTGGAGTGTTTTGGGGGAGAAATTCAATTGGAAATGGGGAAGGAAGAGAAGGATGCCTTGTCGGAAGCCCATGAGGTCCGTCTGGGCGATGCTTGGGGCTGGGTGTGAGTCGGGGGGGGTTAGGGCTGCTCCCAACCCACCCTGCGGTCCACTGTGTGCAAAAATGGGGAGGGGGCTGCTGTGGTGATCCATGGAACGGCGGTCACTGTGGGACCATATTGTCCCAGGGCCTCCATCAGCCTTTGGGGGCAGGTTGGGCTGCTGGCCCACAGGAGCAGCCCTGGTGCCGTGGGGTGATGATGAGAGGAGCCTCCTACGGTCCCACAGCTCCAACTTGTTTTCCTCTTCTGCTGCTCCCGCAATCGATCTGTGGATGCATTTCAGCTACTTAACCTTGACCTGATGTCACACATGGCCAACAGCTCCCACTTCCCCACTGCAGCAGAGGGGCCCCGCAGTGTCCACAGCACCACCCGGCTCTGCCCTGCAGCTCTCAGTGCTGTGAGCAGCCCTGCTAAGCTTCGAGTTTCCACCTGTTGGGATTCGGGCTCTCCTTTGCTTTGCCCTTTCCTGGAAGCTGCATCTGTGCTTGTCTGCCTTCAAAGGAAGGATGGAAATCGCAGCGGTTGGGGTCAGGTTGGTTCGGGTCACACTTGAAGGCGCTGTGGCTGTGTGTGCGCTCATGTGGATGCTGGGTTTGCTCACCTCTGCCTCTGTGTCACTGCTGGATCTCACCCCGTGCCACAAGGACTCACCCGTTGCAGAGCTGGGAATTGTACACAGCCCCATCTATGTGCCCTACAGTTCCCAGCTGGCTCTCGGGGGGGGCTGTTTGCCTCCACTCCAGCGGATGTTCCATTGAACCCCCTGCTCCGTGTGAGGCTGGGATGGGAAGGAAGCTGCCAGAGGGACAATTTGGCACCAAGAGATGCAAACTGGGATGGATCCGTCCCCTTCACTGCAAAGCAGAACTTGGGAGCTTTCCCAAAGCACCTGCATGCCAGAGCTCCTGCAGCAGCACGTGGGGACGGTCCCAAACTGCTGGCACGGCTCTGAGCCCCGAGCTCCATCTGCTTCCTCCCCTCCTGCTGCACGGCACGGCACGGAGTCGTCCCACCTCGGTGTCTGAGCGCCATCAGAGCATCGCTGCCGATAGAACAGCAGCGGGTGATGCGTGCAGGGGTGGTGCTGAGGCCGTGCACGGAGAGCAAACGGGGGCTGGGCTGGCGGTGGCACCGCGGAGCGAGCGGAGATGGGGACAGCAAAGGCGCCGAGGGACCTCCTGGTGCAGGAGGAAGGCTGCGAGGAGGAAGAGGAGGAGCGGCGCTGAGCAGATGCATCGAAACCAGAGCAGCTTTTCCTCCTCCCATAACAAAAGCTGGAGTGTGTGGAGCAGCCTGGAAGCCGGGCTGTTGGGCATCCCAGACTGTGGATTCGCGCTCAGCTCCAACCAACCCGCGCAGCAGATGTCGGAGCTGAGCAGTTTGGGATGGATTTTTGGGGAGCTAAGAGAGGTGGGAACGCGGCTTTTGTCGCTCGTAGCCGGGATGGCAGCGCCCTGCAGAAGTGCAGGGGTTTCATTAACGAAGCACTGATTATTTTTTAATTATTATTATTTTTTTCCTGGGTTTTGGTGCGTTGGCAGGGATGCAGCAGCTCTCGGCCAACAGCACTGCGGTGCTCTGGGGGTGCAGCCGGGCTGCCCTCTCCTCCCCGAGGGTCCCATCCGGCTGCTGGAACGCTTTTATTGCCGCAAAACTGCGTCTCCCACCGTAGTCGGGTAGAGGAGGAAACGTGGAGCTGAGGATCTGCTTCCCCCTCCTGGAGATGTGGGAGAGGAGCGCTGAGCGCTGTGCCGGTGATGGGCAGCGCGGGGCGGATGGGTGATGTCGCACCCGTGCGTCTTTCCACCCCAAAACCGGACCGGGTTTTTTGGGGGGGAAGCTGTTGGGACCCGAAGCGGAACGCTTGCAGCTGTCGGGGTGGGGATGCGCTGCTCTGTGCTGCACTGAGAGCTGCTGGATTCGGGTGTGATCTCAGCATCCTCCTGGCGCTCGGTGTCCCCGTGCCCTCCCAGGGATGGCGGAGCTGAGGGGTGGGGAGGCGGCTTTGCCCCCATTGCGTTGGATCAGGACGGGGAGAAGCTCGCGGGTCCCCACGGCATCGGTGTCCCTGTTCTGTCAAGGGCCAACGGGTTGCAGCCGTGCTGGGTTTTAATTAAAGCGAGCCGTGCCCATCTGCTGCGCCAAGCTGTCGGTGCGGAGGCGAGCGGGGATGTGGGGCACTGCAGCTCTCTGTGGGGTGGGGGACAGCAGGGGAGTCCCCCCTAGGGCACCCTATGGAAATCCAAAGGGGGGTCCCATGCTCAGAGCAGGGGTCCCGAGGTTGGGGTGGAGGGGAGGAGCAGCTCCTGTTGCTCCCCAGGGGCAAAGCGTCGCAGTGACCCCGGTGTCGTCACGGGGATCCTGGTGCCATCGTGGTGACCCCATGCCCTCCTGCTGCTGTTGAACCCCTCCCCAGGTTAATACCTTAATGAGGCCGGCGTTGTGGCAGGTGATGGTAATTGCGTTAATTAAAAGGTTGGGTCTGTTGTCTGCTGTGTGGGTGTTATGCCCCGTCCTTGATCGGAGTTGGAGCGCTTTGAGTTTGGATAACAGCGGCTTGGAGCAGCCTAATCCCTTAATTAACAAATTAAAACAAGCCGACGGCCATCACCCTGCCCAGAGGAGCAGCAGTGCTGTTGTCCCAGGCCACATCCCCAGGGTTGGGGATGGAGACCCTCCTGAGGACTGCGCTCAAATGAGCTGGAGCCAAATGGGCTGCAGATGGAGGAAGGATGAGCAACAGCACCAATAAATCTCCACAAGGATGGAGGTGGGAAGCAGAGGCTCTTCAGCAGCTGTTAACCCCGGCAAGTGGAGAGGAGCAGTGTTCCATCAGTGTGATGTAGGAGCACCAGCAACCCAGGGATGGAGCCTTGAACCCTGGGAATGGTTTTCATCCAGATTTAGTGTCTTTGGAATGTTGAAGTTCTTGTGTGTTGCAAAGCTGCTGTGGGATTTGTGCGCTTTCCAGCCTGGAGTTCACGGAGTTGGTAAGGTTGGAAAAGACCCCTGAGATCATCAAATCCAACCATCAGCCCACCTCCTCTATGCCCACCTATAGGGTCACTGTGGTTGGAAAAGAGCAACGAGGTCATTCAGTCCAACAACTGACCCATCTCCAACCACCAACCTGTGTCCAACCACAGACCCATCGGTTCAACACAGGTCTGGGAAGCTCAGCATCCTCGTTCCCCTGCCCTGCTCGGCCCTCTCCATCCCTTCCTGCGACAGCTTTGTGGAATTTACAATGTCAGCAAAAGAAAACGTTTCCCTCCATTGTTCTGGAGAAATGGGAAAATGGAGAAATTCAGTCTGCTTCTAAGAAAAGCTTCTCCCAGCCAGCAAGCATTGTGTGAGGAAATGGGGCCGTGAAATGAGGATTGCACTGCGGGCTCACAGGGTAGGACCAGCCTTGAGGTTGAGCCTTGAGCCCTAAATACGAGTGCTGAGATGTAAGACAACCATCTCCACATCCAGGATGTGATGGAGGTTGTGTCCGACCTCCAGCCTGGGCAAACTGACATCTCCCTTCCCCGTGGGGCAGCACGGCGCGGCGGCTGTCCCAAAATAGCTGTCCTTGGGGCAGGTGGGGTTATCTGATCCTCCTGCTGCTCCTCTCTGCCCTTGGGCTGCTTGGCAACGACGTCTGTTCGAAGGAAACGCGGGTTGGGAGGGATGTGCAGAGCTCAGGAGCCCGTCGGATGGATATAGGGCCCAAATTTGGGGGTGAGAGCCCAAAGTGCCCTCCGTGAGCTCTCCTTTCTTGCATGCAGTGAGCCAACCCACGACGTCGGATGAGACAGTGGTGGCTGGTGGCACAGTGGTGCTGAAGTGCCAGGTGGAGGACCCCGATGACTCCTCGCTGCAGTGGTCCAACCCTGCCCAGCAGACCCTCTACTTTGGGGAGAAACGAGGTGTGTGTGCAGGGTGGGCAGAGGGGAGGTAGACTGGGGTCGTTCATCCCCACCTATGGGGAGCGTGATGGCATTTTCACTCACCCCGCCGTCCCCTGGTCCCCCAGCCCTACGAGACAACAGGATCCAGCTGGAGAGGTCCACGCCCAATGAGCTGACCATCAGCATCAGCGATGTGGTGCTGTCAGATGAGGGGGAGTACACCTGCTCCATCTTCACCATGCCCGTGCGGACCGCCAAGGCCCTCGTCACCGTGCTGGGTAAGCAGTGGCACCCACTGACCTCCTCTCCGTACCTTCCCCATCTGCAGGATGCCCTCCAAACGGCCCTTTATCTCTTCTATCCCACATCCCAACCCTCTAATGCATCCTCGTCATCAAATCATAAAGGTTGGAGAGGGACCCATCAAGGCCAACCATCAACCCGCTCCCACCCATGGTATCATTATGGTTGGAAAAGATCCCCAAGGTCATCATGTCCAACTTTCAACCCATCCCCACCATCGTGCCACTCAACTTTGTCTTCTGTCTCTCTGTAGACAGCTGCACACAGAGCTAATGGGTTGTTGGAAAAGACCCCCGAGGTCATCGCATCCAACCTTCAACCCATCGCCACCACCACGCCCCTCAACCACATCTCATGTCTCTTCATCTCCAGACAGCAGCACGCACAGAGTTAATGGGTTGTTTTCTTTCTCACCCCCTCCTCTCCCAGGAATCCCTCAAAAACCCCAAATCTTTGGCCACGAGCAGCCCATCGATGAGGAGAAGATCGCCCGGCTGACGTGCCGGTCCTCTGGCAGCAAACCTGCAGCACAGCTCCGGTGGAAGAAGGGCAACAAAGAGCTGAAGGGTGGGTGATGGGGGGCTGGGGACACCATGGGGGCAGATGGGGCAGTGGGGGCTGTGATGTGTACCCAGTGCTGGACAACCCCAGCTGGACCATCCCATTCTACTGCCAACGATGGGATGTTGGATGGGTGTCCTCTGCTCATTGTGCACATCAGCCCCAACCCTCTGTGGGGACATTCTGTCACCTCCAAACACCTCCTGTCCCCACAGCTGAGGGCACCGAGGTGGTGGAGGACTCCAATGGGAAGACCTTCACCGTCAGCAGCCGGGTGGAGTTCCGTGTCACCAAGGAGGACAACGACGCCGAGGTGACCTGCACAGTGGACCACGAGTCCTTGCAGAACTCTGAGAGGTCAACCACACAGAAGCTGCAGGTCCACTGTACGTGGCATGAAGGGACCAGGGGAGATGAGGCCGCTTGGGGATGGGGATGGGGCCAAAGAGAGGTGGGAGAGGTGGGGGGGAGCTCACAGTCACCACACGTGGCCCCGTGTCTGCACCAATATAGGTCCAATGTGCCCCATCCACATGGGGATGCTGCACAGTGTCACCTCCCCTGCCCATATCTGCCCCCTGGGACCTCCCTGTCCCCATCATCCCATCATCCCATCATCCCATCATCCCATCATCCCATCATCCCATACCCCTCTTGTCCCCATCTCCCCCAGTCCCTCCTCGGGAGCAGGATGGGCGATGTGGGAACTGATCACCTGTGGATGCTCTCACACCACACCCATGGCGTGGTGGTGTGATGGGGGATATGGGGCAGGGTTTGGGGTGCCAGCTGGGGGGATGGGGCAGCTCTCTCACCCCACTGCTCCCTTTCCAGACAAACCAACAGCAAAGATCGAACCGCACCCGCAGTACCCACGGGAAGGAGAGAAGCTGCAGCTGCAGTGTGACGGGCAGGGCAACCCCGTGTAAGGACCCCCAGCTCTCCCCGCTGCCCCTTCCCACCCATTTACACACCCCAAATTGCTGCTTACCCCTCCCTGGGGCTGGGGTCTCAGCTCTAAGCTGAGATGCGGGCTCACATCTGTGATGCCCCACATCCCACAGAGGGCAATTTCCTCCCAAACTGGAGCACCAAATAACAGAATCACAGAAAGATGGAATGAGTTTGGATTGTTGGGGGGGGGGGGGGGACACACGACACCTCAGTGTCTGCCTCGGATGGGTGCAGCCCTTCTTTTTCACCCCCTGTGATGCTGTGGGGGGGGACCCAACGGTACCTGACCCCATCCCACCCCGCAGCCCCCAGGAGTTCCTATGGGAGAAGGAGGGCAGCGACGCTCCCCTGCAGCTGAGCTCCGACAGCATCCTCATCTTCCCCTTCCTCAACAAGAGCGACAGTGGCACCTACATCTGCACGGCCACCAGCTCCATGGGCAGTGTCATCGCCAAGTACAACCTGGACGTCAGCGGTAAGGCAGTGGGGTGAAGGGGAGGGGGGACACTGTGGGGGCACTGCCCCCTTCAGCACCACGGCCCCATCGGTTGGAGCATCCCCTGCTGCATCCAGAAGGTGCCTGCGCCGTGCTGAGCTGTTGGATGGGGTGCAGAGCTGAGCTCCCATTGCAGCCTTCTCCTGCCCTGGCCGTGCTCTGCTCGCTGTCACTGTGCCCCACTGGTCTGCATCTCCCCCCACATCATGGGGTAGCTCTTTTTCTGTGCTTCTAGGTCTGGATTTGGGGTCCTCCTCCTTTTCTCCGTCATCCTCGTGTCCTCTCCTTGCTCTCCACCAGCTTTGGGCTTTTCCATCTTCCAGCATCCCTCGTGCTCTGGCCTTTCCCCTTCCCTCCCCTCTCGTTCTTGTTGCCCCCAGCCCCATCCTTCCCCTTTTGAAATGGCTGTGGCTGACAGGAGCGCATGGCAGTGATTTGGTCCCACCCCACACAGCCCATCCTCAGCAGCCCCCTGCCTTTGCCCGCCCCATATCCCCATCACCCCTGGTGCAGGGTCCCACTCCTGAACCCACCCAGTGCCCACCCACCATCCCCCAGGATGCCATGTGCCCCCCACTTGCTCTGTATCAGCCCACCCAGCACCAAATCCAGGCATTGCTTTCCTCCATTTTCAAATCCCCATCCCCAGAGCCACAGGGATCTTGGGCACCATCAGCAGAGCAGCCCTACGGCCCACCCACCTCAGCCAGCAGAGGTGGCACCCAGCGCTGGGTGACCCAGATGTGTCCCATGGGTCCCTCATGGGGTGACCGGAGCTGCTGGCAGGGAGGACACTGGAATGGTGTCCCCAATGTGACCCAGAGGCAGGAAGAGAAATGGGGTGGTGGAAGGTTCATCCCTGCCAGGGTCCCACCCGCGGGCTCTGTCCCTGCCGGGGGCTGATTGCTGTCCCTGTGTTTTTGTCGTCCTCCCCAGATCTTTCCCAGCTCCCCACCCCACATGTTCACTCCAATCCAGCCCCTCCGCCGGGCCCTTCCCAGCCCATCTCTCATGCTTCCATGGCCACCGCTTCATCCTCCACTCCAGCTCCCATCCAAGGTACCGTACGCTCCATTTCTGTCTCTTTATGGACCCGCTGCTCCTCAGCTGGAGACGATGTCAGGAGGATGGTGGCCCCGTGCTGGGTTAGGGACACTTTGCTACGTGCCCAGCCAGGCTCTGAGCCCTGCCTGGTGGCATGGGGACAACATGATCCTCCCCATGCTTCCATCCCACTGCATCACCACTGCCGTGCGAACAGCTCTGGTGCTCCCATGTCCGTCCATCTGTCCCATGTGTCCATTCTCCTCGTCTTCCCCCGTTGTTTTTTCCACCTTCTCTTTGTCCAGATGTCCCCTCTGAGTGTTCCCACAGCCCTGTGCCCCCACTACGCACCAGGGGATGGTGACAGCAGAGCCATCATGCAGCGCTGGTGCTCACAGTGGGCAGAGCTTTGCCCATCCTAGGGCACTGCTTTCCCCCCACACTGCTTCATCCCGGCTCCGCTCCTCCCCACCTTCTGCCTCCTCAGCACTGCACTGAGTGGGACCTGGGGCGGACCACAGCATCCCCTCCCTTCTCTCTGCTTTCTCCTCCTCCATCTCCTGGGCAGATGCCAGTCCGGTGCCATCGACTTCTAGCACATACCACGCGGTCATCGGCGGAGTGGTGGCCGTCATTGTCTTCCTCCTGCTCAGCCTCCTTATCGTGCTGGGACATTACCTGATCAGGCACAAAGGTACGGGGATGTGGGACAATGGGAGGTGACAGCCAGCAGAGCCCCCCAGGGTTGGGTTTAGGTGCTGCTCTTCAGCTCTGTGCTGACCTCGAGCTGCCCAACTCCACCTCCATTCCCCATCTCTGTGCTGATCCAGCAGTGGACGGCCCCACCTCCATTCCCCACTTCCATTCCTCCTCTTCCTCTCCCCTTGGTGCACCCTCAGCCCTTCAGTGCCCCACCGATCGATCCCCCTTTCTCCTCTCCCTCCCCCTCCCATCATTTCCACCTCCCCACCCCTTTTCCATCCCCCCGGCAGGTGTGTGCATAAGACACGGGGAGACCATCACAGCCAGACCGCAGCAAAACCCACCCGAGGTGGTGATGTGTGAGTAAGAGCCCCCCATCCCCACCCCACCTCCTCCTTCTGCAGGAACACCTTCCAGGGGAAGAGGGACGGAGGGTCAGGGTGGGCAGAACGACGCAGGAAGGCCATTCCCCCTCTGTTGTAGAGCCAACAGCATCAGCTGCTTTGGGCAGCCCAGTCCCCAGTGGGGTTTTCCTCCATGCAAAACCCACTTTTTCCATTTCAGGCTAAGCCCAAAGGATTCCTCCCAGCCACGGTGGCCCCGTTGTGCCATCCATCCCACGTCGGTGACGTTGTCCCCTGTCCTTACAGGTACCTACTTGACCCACGAGGCCAAGGGCTCCGATGACGCTCCGGATGCCGACACGGCCATCATCAACGCGGAGGGCGGCCAAGCGGGCGGCGACGACAAGAAGGAATACTTCATCTAAAGGGCGTCGGAGAGGGTGAGAAATGGAGCCAGCGAAACCCGATGGAAACGGAAACCAGACCACAAACCCCACTCAACCCAACAGATTTACTCTCGTGCCCGGCACGGGCAGACGGATGGACGGACAGACAGAGGGATGGCGGGACAGAGAGCAGAGAGCGACCGGCTGAGATGTGATGATGCTTCTTCTTGAACTTGTACAAAACGTTGTTACTACGAACAGCGAAAGCCCCGTTTGCTTGCTTGCACCTCCAACCCCGCGCCCGGCGCTCGCGCGAAACACAGACCAAGCAGTGAGTGAGCGACGTTCCTTCTTCCTTTGGACCTTTGCTTTGGTTTCGTGGCTGCTCTTTGCTTTGGGCCCTCGGTTGGGGTGTTGGGCTGGGGTCGATGTAGCTTTTTCCTTTCGTTTCTCTTCCATTTTGGGTTTTAGTTTTTGACGCCCAAGGATAAAATCAGCTCCGGGCTCTGCGTCATCGGTGCTCCCACCAAGAGTCGGGACCTCCCCTTTGTCCCCGGTCCATAGGGATGGGGTTTACTGTGGACCCCTGTATCCCTGCCCTGATTTTATCCTTGGTGGTCCTCATCCGACAGTGTCTGTTGGGGAGGTGAGCTGTCCTCGTGCCGTCGGTGTGTGAAGGGGGTGAGATTCCAGGGTGGGAACTGCTGAAGCCCCCGGAGATGCTGGGAGCTGGCGGGCACCACGGTTGCCCCGTTTCCCACCCAGTGGGAGGGGGGAGGGCAAATTGAGGGGAAAAAAATGAACAAAAAAGCCCCAGTTTGCAAATTCTCAGATTGGAGACGTCAATTCAAACCATCTATTGAGATGTTCAGTGCTGGGCCATCACCAACACCTCCTCGGTGGCCCCGGGAGCCTCCAGAATGGTGTTTTGGGTCCTGAGAGTGACCCCTTTGGTGCAGTGGAGATGGCCCGATCTGTGCTGCACACTGGGACCGGCAGCTCTGCGCCCCAGCAGCAATGTGATCTGTGGGTTCCCTGCTCCAGGTGCTCCTCAGGGCTGTCCCTGTCCTTCCCGGCCCCTTCCTATGGTTGATGCTGAGCTGGAAGAGGCCTCGTTGGCTCCAAGGGTGGCCAAAACGTTTGGGTTTTATGTCCTGGTGGTTTGGGGTCTCCAAATAGGTTTGGTGGGCACTTGCCCAACCTCCAACCTGGGGAGAAACCACATCTCTTCCAAGACAGATGGGAACCAGAAGCTTTTTTCTGATTTCCTCATCGCGTTGCTGGAGTCACCATGCTTCCCTCAATCCTACATCTATAGGGCCATCCCTCCCCGGGTGCTGGCATTGCATGGTCTGGATGTGAGGGGCTTGCAGGAGCACCCCATTACATTTCAGGGTGCCCAGAGGAGCTGAGCCTTTGTTGCAGGAATGGGGTGGGGTGGGCAGCCCCATCTTGGAGGTAAAGGAAGAATTGGGTCCTCTACCAATGTGGGGTGAAAGTGTTGCTCCCACCCAGAGGATGAGGAGTGGAGTGGTGGGTAGGGATCGGGGTGGAACAAGAGATGTAGCCACAGCACGTGGCTTTGTCACTCCATCAGCCAAGCATTGGGTGCCTTGAGAGGGATGCACGAAGCCTTCACCACCCCCTGGTGAGGAAAATGTATGGGTTCCTCACTGCCATTCCTTCCCTTCCATCTCCTTGGAGGAGGACATTGGTCATGGGTCCCAACAGGAGGGGGATGCTGGTCATGGGTCCCAAGCGGAGAAGGATGTTGGCTGTAGGTCCCAACAGAAGGAGGACACTTGTCATGGTTCCAATGGAAGGATAATAGTCATGGTCCCGGTAGAAGGAGGATGTTGACCATGGTCCCAATGGGAGAAGAATGTTGACCATGGTCCCAAAGGGAGAGGGATATTGGCCATGGGGCCCAATGGGAGGATATTGGTCATGGTCCCCATGGAAGGAGGATGTTGGTCAGGGTCCCAATGGGAGAAGGATGTTGGCTGTGGGTCCCAACAGGAGGACATTGGTCATGGTCCCAACAGGAGGACACTGATCATGGTCCCAGTGGAAGGAAGATGCTGAGCATGGTCCCAACGGGAGCCCTGAGCTCCTGCCATGGGACACACGTTGTCACCAGAGGTCACACTGCCGACACGATGCCGTTCACTTCACTGCACACACAGAGCATGCACAGCACGTGGGCTTCTCCGAAGGTCTTCACCATCCACTCTTGATAGGCTCAATTCTTTCCAATTAAACACAGCAACGTGTTTAAGTACGGTACCATCTCACTGCACGTCTCCACGGTGCAGATCGGAGCATAGGAGATGTCCCGAAGGTCCAGGAGGGATTTGGGTCCCTGGAAAAAGGGCTGTGGGGATTTGGGGTCAGGACTCAGCCATGGAGTGGTGGGGCCGTGGTTGGACAGCCCCCATGTGAGGGGTGGCAATGGGGACACAGTTGGGGACACCGCGTCCTGCAGGAGGTGACACTGGGACTGTGCCCCTCACTGCTGGCACCCAGTGGAGCTTTGCAGTGTCACCACATCCCCGGTGTCCCCTCCCAAAGCATGAGGGCTGCATTGGCCCCATGGCCACCGCGTGCCACCAGAGCACCGGGATGGGGACACGGGGCACTGAACTCTCAATAGACCACGAAAGCCATATTAGTGCGGAGCTCTGAGCGCCGTGGGGCGGCCGTGGGGCGGAGGACGGGCTGTGTTGTTGTGCTGTGTTCTTGTATGTACATAAAGGGAGACAACGAACGTCGGTGTTACTTTATAACCTTTCTAATATCCTGTGCTAATCTCGGAAAAATAATCCTATAAAATATATCTGGATTACACACCTTCACCCGCCTGCTCATCTCTGCCTCCGCACAGGGGAGAGGGAATGGGGGGGACACAGCTCACCCCACAGTTACCTCACAGCCCCCAAAACCACCCAGACCCCCATCCCATCCCCATATTCCCAACCCCTAAGGATGGGTGTGTTGCCCATAACCCCATTCCTCACCCCACAGCAGGGATTGCAAACCTGGCACGGATTTTGCCCCGCACCAGCAGCGCTTCCAAACAAAATTCCAAAGGAACTGCAGTCGTTCTGCCAATGAATGATCATTTCCTGCACCAGAAATTAACAGCGCCGCTGCTCAGTGCCTTTACTGGCAGCAGCCGCCTGTTTCCTTCAGCCCTGGCGGAGGGAATTGCTGAAGTGGGGAGGGAGAAAGGGAGGCAGGGAGTTGGGGCAGCCTTTATCACGGCTCTGCAGCCCTTCACCCCGCAAAGCAGAGCCAGAGTGGAGCTGAGCACTGTGCAGACAGCGCTGTGCGTCCGTTGCTGAGCCCAGAGGCGTTGAGGACACATCATGGGCAACTGCATCCCGGGGGTGAGTCCTTCCCATCCTGGGGGGTTCTCCAAAATTTTATTCCTCTCTTAGGAGGTGACCCCATTTCCAGCTCTCACACCCATCGCCCTCCTCCCTTCCACCTCAATTCCCCAACACCATGGGGTACCCAGCCATGACCCCATAGGGTATCCAACCCATGGAGTACCCAATACCACCCCCATGGGGTACCCAACATCACTCCCATAGAGTACCCAACCCTATTGAATACTCAACCCTGACCCCATAGGGTACCCAATGCCACCCCCATAGATTAACCAACATCACTTCCATTGGATACCTGACCCTGACCTCATGGGGTACCCAGCCCTGACCCCATGGAGCACCCAACCCCACCGGATACCCAACCCGATGGGATACCCAACGCCACCCCCTCTGGGTACCCAACCCAGACCCCATAGGGTACCCAACCCCACCTCCATGGGGTACCCAGCCCCACCCCCACTGGGTACCCAACCCAGACCCCACAAGGTACCCAACACCACCTCCATGGGGTACCCAACCCAAGGGGCTACCCAACCCCACCCCCAGAGGGTACCCAACCCCACCCCCATAGGGTACCCAACACCACCTCCATGGGGTACCCAACCACCCTATGTCCCCCAGCCCCAGGTGAGTGCATAGCAACGAGTCTCAGAACTGGAAAACACCACTGAGTGCAAGAAAATGGGGTTTTCTTGAATTGGGGTGAACCCACACCCTGAGATATCAGCGCTCCCCACACTGTTCCTCCCTGATAACACGTGGCACGTGGCCACCAGAGGGGCCAACTCAGTGACATCCCACAGCACACGGCACCTTCTGTGCTTCACAGAGCCCTGAAATCGTAGCAAACAGAACCTCCCTGCACCTTCTGGACCTCTTCAACTCCACCTACAGTGAATACTACATGGACAACGACACAGACAGCAACGACGAGGACTTTGCGGCCGCCGAGCCATGCCACAACCACTACTGCCCCTTCTTCCACCGCGCCGCACCACCATACCTGATTGCCACCAGCACGACCTCCCTGGTGGCCACAGCTGCTCTGCTGCAAGCTCTGTTCCTGCGTCCTCACTCCTGGCCCCAAGGCCGCACGTTTGTGGCCCAACTGGCCGCCTGCTGCGGGCTGTTCGCCATCATGTTGCTGCCGATGGCTGCGGGCATCTTATGGGGGTGGCAGGTGGGCGAGGGGCCGTGCAGGGCTATGCTGCTGCTGTGGCAAGGCAGCGTGTTGGCACAGGGGCTGCTGCTGGGCGCCGGGTGCTGCAGTTTGTGGGGCCACGGTTGGTGCAAGGCGGTGGCGCTTTGGGTGACGGCGATGGTGATGGCGGTGCCGGCGGCGCTGAGCGGTGGCATCGTGGGGACGGAGCTGAGCACGCAGTGCGTGCATCGCAGCGTGGATGTGGACTCTGCTGTGCATCTGCTGCACCTCACCGTGTGTTGCTGCGTCCTCCTGCTGCTGCCCGCAGCGCTGCTGATGGCTGCGGTGCTGCGGGGGATGTGGGGTGAGATGGGGAGAGGGTTGGGGTGGCTGTTCTGGGTGTTGTGGGCTCCCCATGGGGTGGTGATGGTGGTGGAGGTCCTGTTGGAGGCGGGGGTGATGCCGGCCAACTGCAGTGCCTTTGAGAGCTCTGATTTTGCACTGGGGCTGAGCGCGGCGCTGGGGGGGCTGCACTGCTGCCTCACGCCCCTCATGCTGCTCCTCAATGCCTTCTGTGGTCACAAAGGGGGGAGAGGGTGCTGATCACCCCAAAAGGACACCCACAGCCCCGTCCCACGCCCCCATGGGTGGCCCCAATGGCCCTGGGTCACATTACTCCTCAGCACTGCTTCCCCTGCACCCATCGCTCCCCCTGCATCCATGGGTGCTGTTGGCCTTTAAACTCCCTGTGGGTGGGTGGCACTGTTCCCCCGGGACCCCACAAATGCTATTGCTCAGCACCCATGGGTGCCCTCCAAGCACCTCAGGAGTGGTTCTTACCTTCCCTGACAAACCCTGACCCCAGCACCACTCGGGTGGGAGGTTCTATACAATAAATGTCTCTGCAGCCCCAATGCCCACAGCCTGGTTTAATGCCTGGGGGGAGGGCTCTCCTTCCCCAAAAGAGGCCTCATTCTCACACCCCACTGCTGCCCCACGGCTGACCCATGGAGCTCTTCATAGCC
>JAPSGF010000156.1:324379-336229 GCA_035772895.1 Perdix hodgsoniae
AGATTCGAGCAGAAAAATGGGGATTTGAGGGGAAAAATGGGGATTTTGGGGGAGAAAAGTGAAGATTCGAGCAGAAAAATGGGGATTTTAGGGGAAAAATGGGGATTTTTGGGGAGAAAAGTGAAGATTCGAGCAGAAAAATGAGGATTTGAGGGGAAAAATGGGGATTTTTGGGGATAAAAGTGAAGATTCGAGCAGAAAAATGGGGATTTGAAGGGAAAAAAGGGTATATTTAGGGAGAAAAGTGAAGATTCGAGCAGAAAAATGGGGATTTCGGGCGGAAAATGGGGATTTTTGTGGAGAAAAGTGAAGATTCGAGCAGAAAAATGGGGATTTGGGGGGAAAAATGGGGATTTTGGGGGAGAAAAGTCAAGATTCGAGCAGAAAAATGGGGATTTGAGGGGAAAAATGGGGATTTGGGGGGCAGAAAATTGGGGCCCCTTTTAGCCGACTTCCGGGCTCTCCACGCTGAGTCCGACTTCCGCTTCCCCCCCCCCCCCCCCCTCCCCCCCCCTCTTTCATTTCCGGTGTCTCCGTGCTGACTCGGCTTTCCGCCGGCCCGGAGGTTGGTTTTCCGCCGGGCTCCTGGGGCGGCCGGGAGGAGAATGGAGGGAGGGAGGGAGGGAGGGAGGGAGGGAGGGGGGCTGGTGTTGAAGCGTCGTACCTCGTTGTTGGAGCCGGGCGGCTTTGGGGTGCGTTTGGGGGCTCCCTGGTTACACCGTGTGGGCTGTGAGGCCTCCAGCGCCCGGCCCGGTGTCAAGGCCGCAGCTCGAGCGGCTGTGCCGCCTTCCCCGTCCGCCCCGCGGGCGCTGCGGGGTTTGGTGAGGCGGTGCCACGTGGTTCGGAGCGGGGAGCACCGGGGGTTGAACGGCGTGGGGTCAACGCAGACAGCAAGGAGGCGATCCTGGAGGCGGTGCTGGCTGTGGTTCCGGTGCGAGGAAGGAGTGGGTTTGCTTTTGCGAGGCAGCCATGGAGCGCTGCCGTGCTTCACGGCGGCGATTTGTGGTGTAACGGTGTGATAGGACTAGAAGGAATGGCTTCCAGGTGCCCCAGGGGAGGTTCGGGCTGGATGCTATGAAATACTGCTGCTCTGAAAGAGTGGTCGGGCACCGCAATGGGCTGCCCGCGGAGGTGGTGGAGTCGCCGACCCTGGAGGTGTTCAAGGAACGTTTGGATTTTGTGTTGAGGGGCGTGGTTTAGTGAGAGCTGTTGGTGAGAGGTGGGTGGATGGACTGGGTGATCTCGTAGGTCTTTTCCAACCTTGGTGCTTCTGGGATTCTGTGAATGAAGTGTTCGTTGCTGAAGTGGGGGCAGCTATTAGCTGCCATAACTTCTGGGAGGGGTTTTGTCACTGGGAGTCTTTGCTGATAACTGAAGTGTTGTAAATGGGAGCAGCGCCCACCGGGGCTCTGAAAAGGGAGAAAACTGCCTTCTTTTATGCCCTGTGTGCAGCTGCTGTGTCCTTATTGACATTCCTAGACGAGGGAATTCAGGTATTGCAGAGACATGCACAGATCTGCATGGAGCAGTGGGTGTTTTTTGTGCTCTGTGAAATCCCTTCACGACAGCACTGTGAAGCGCACAGCTGCTCACATCCTGCTCTGTGTGAATGCCAGCCTTGCCTTCAGTTGTCCCGTTTGTGTTTTCTTTGTTGTGCAATTATTGATGCCATTCTGTCTTCCTTTGCCTCCAGATGAAGCTCCTGATTCTTGCTGTGTTTGCCCTCTTTTACGTGGCCCGCTGTGAGGAGGGTGCCAGGCTGCTGGCCTCCAAGTCTCTGCTCAACAGATATGCAGTGGAGGGCAAAGACCTCACTCTGCAGTACAACATCTACAACGTTGGCTCCAGGTAAGCCTGCTCTGTGCTTCTCATGTTCTGCGTGTGTGTCTGGAGGACCTCTGAAGCTTTCTGGGCTCCATGATGCACTGTTATCCTCCTCCACCAACTGGGAGCTCACCAGAGTGCACAAAGGCTGAGTTTGCTTCCTCCTTCTGGTGCTGTTGTCTCTGCTTTTGCTGTGTCCAGCTGTCTGCCTGGCATGGAGCAGTAACTCATCTCGTGATGCTCTTCTAGCCGTTCACACAGAACCTCTCTTTGCTTCGTGATCATTTTCTTTGTGTCCTGTTCCCTTTTTTGCAGCTTCAGTTTTGCTCTCCTCTTTCTGAAGTCTCCTTGTAACACACCAGTCCCATCCCCCTTGCTTCTCTTTGTGCCTTTTTTCACAAATCACTTCTCCTAGCAGCTGAACCATCATTGAGGGGCTGACAGCCCTTCATTCAGTACACCACTGAGCTGTGACTCGCTTCTTATCCCGTTTTTTCTTTTCTTGTTGCATTCAGTGCTGCTTTAGATGTGGAGCTGTCGGATGATTCCTTCCCTCCGGAGGATTTTGGCATTGTCTCTGGGATGCTCAACGTCAAGTGGGACAGAATTGCTCCGTATCTTTCCACATTTTGGATTTATTTTCCCTCCCAACACTCAGTTTTGCCCCTGAACATCTCATAGTTCTCGTATTCTCCTTCAGTGTCATGGAAATGACACCATGCCAGACCTGGGCTGAGGTGTTGGGTGCAAACCTCTCCTCTTGAGGATGCCTTAAAAAGCAAACAAACAAAACTTGCTTGCAGACAGACCCAAATCAGTGTGTAGTTAATATGGTTGGGGAAAAAGGGGGTTGGTTGGGTCAGCTTTGAGTGGTTCTGGGTACCTGTAACTACAAAGAGCCCTTTTACCCAAACTCTTATGTTCCTTTCTTTGGAGTACCACTGTTTTCGTTAACTTGTGGCCCTCAGAGCAAGCAATGTGTCCCACACTGTGGTTCTGCGGCCTCTCAAAGCTGGATATTTCAACTTCACCTCTGCTACCATCACCTACCTGGCACAGGAGGGCGGACAGGTCGTGGTGAGTGATTCAGCTGCATATGGGATCTCTCCCCACACTGAATGGTGGAGCTGCCTTTCTGTGTCCTGTTTGTTAGGGGATGCTGCACGTCCCTACAGTCTTAAATTCACAAGCTTTGCTGTGAGGAGGAAAGGTGGCAGATCCTATTCTTCTCTTGCCTTTTTCAGGTTGGTTTCACGAGTGCTCCTGGGCAGGGAGGAATACTGGCTCAGCGTGAGTTCGACAGGAGGTTCTCCCCTCATTTTGTGAGTATCTGTCAGCTGGGGATTGAAATTGCACTGTGCTCAACCCCCACACACAGAGTGGGATTGCAGTTAATCCCTACCAGTGGTCCAGAAGGGCATCGCTGAACAGGAGAGTGGGTTTCATCCCAGCTCAGAGGAGCACTGCAGGATTTCAGCAGGAGGGAGGGCGATCCGATGGTCTGAGATGGAAATGTGTGCAATTTGTTTTGACTTGGAATGATTTCTTTCAGCTGGACTGGGCAGCCTTTGGTGTGATGACTTTGCCCTCCATTGGGATTCCACTGCTGTTGTGGTACTCAAGCAAGAGAAAATACGACACCCCCAAGACCAAAAAAAACTGAGAGTGGCCCCATGGGTCCGACACCCTCAGAGCTCAGGAGAGAGCAGACAGAACAGCACAGAGCAGCAGGTGTGTTCAGATCAGCAGCAGCAGTTCCTGCAGAGTGCTACATTTCAGCCCTGTTTGTGAGAGGGAGCCCCTGCTGGTCCTGCTGTGCTTTTTTTTCTCAATCTTATTGCAGTGAAGAGTTGCTGGTTTGGGTTTTCTTGTTGTTGTTGCTCTGGTGAGGGACAAGGTGTGTGGAGGTACAGAGGATTTTGTAATAAATGCCCTGAAAGAAGCCTGCCTTTCTGTTACTGGGAGGTGCCTCCAGGAGCAGCTGAGAGGTGTGCAGATGGGGAAAAAAAATCCATACGTTATTCCAACAGGAAGAATAGAACAGGAGAAGCAGTGGAAGTGTGGGGAGCAGAATTGGTTTTGCAGGGTTCATTCCTTTGCTTCCTGCAGGACTGATGCTTGGCACAAGCTTGCCCAGCCACCCCAGCCTGTCATTCAGTGCTTCCCTGCTGTGAGTGAATCCCAGTGCAGCTCCGGGTTGGATGTGGCTTTGTGCTTTTCCTCTGGAGGTGCTGTGGTTTGATGAGGAGTGTTGCAGGGGGCAGGATGAGGTGGGGAATGGGGAGCCCTTGGAGACCTGTAGGGCACGTGGGGAAGCCTCTAATTCACCCAAGAGCAAATGGAGGAGGTCTGGGAGTACTCTAGAGTGCCCTAGAGTACGGCAGGGGGTACTTGGAAGTGTCTGTTGTGTCCTAAGGAACGACTACAAGATCTGGGATATGCTCTGGGGTACCTGAGAGCACACTGAGGGGGTCTCAGAAGGCTTGAAGTCATCCCAGAACACAGTGAGGAGCTTTGAGAGTGCTCTAGGATGCTGTGAAGTCACCAAAGCACGGACAAGCAAGCTCCAGCATTGCTCTCAAAGGCAACAAGCAGGCAAATCCTGGCAGCGGTCGGCTCAGCGGAGGGAAAAGGAAACAGCAGAGCAGGAAGCACGCAGCTGAAGTTCCTTCTGGCACACGTTTGCCTCCGGATCCCACACACAGGATTTGAGGGATCACTGAAACTGATCTTTTATTTTTATTTTTTTTTTTTCCAAACAAAAATCTGCATTTTCTTAGATACCACACAGAGAGAAAATCACAGCTGCGTCACTGCAGCTATCAGAGAGGAAGGTGAGATCTCCATTTTAACAACTGTTCCCATTGCAATTTTACTATGGGAAAAAGGACAAATCACCTGTTTTATTTTTTTTTTTCTCCTCCAAGAAGCAGTCAGTGGGTGCCTGTAAACCATCCTCTAAAATCCTCCCACCAACTCCACACAAAGAACTGCACCCATAGAGACAGAAGCTGATTCTTGCAGGCAGTGATTGACAGAAAGTGGGACCGGAGACGGAGCCCTTCCCGAAGCACAGAGGGGTGCTCCTATATCTGTGGGTATGAGGCATAGCTGGCGATCCCGCAGTGATTCGAGTGGTTCCTTGACATGCGGATGTAACCCCCGTCACCAAAGTGCTCGCCCCAACTTTTGGGAGAGGAAACAAACAGGTTAGAAAAGTGAGATTCCTTTCTCTGCAAAGCATCAGTGCTGTCAGCACCCCACAGTTTTTGATGTCTCTGCTGCAGCTTTTTACAGGCAGCGATGAAACCATTCTGCAGTGCTTTCATCAACCTCTGAATGGCATTTTGAACTCCAGATTCTTTTTCGTAAGGCGAATTTGGAGGGTGTGAAGTGTCCTAAAGGCATTTTGAATCCCTTCTCACTGCCAGGAGGACGTGGGGGTGCTCTGACACAGCTGAGCACGAACCAGGGGGAACGACACAAGGACTGAAACTGACTTTGTCACACAGTGACAGCCACACTGCACTCTGCATCCAGCTGCCCTCCCTCTGCTCTGTATGAATAGGGCATGTTCATGTCGTGGTTGGACTCGATCACATTTAAGGTCTTTTCCAACCTGAGCGATTCTATGAATCTATAAACACCAGATGTTATCAGGTCAGTGGATGAGGGGAGGCTGCCTGCGAGGAGCCCACTGCACACCCGCAGCGCCTTCACCTGTTTTTCACCAGCCAGAAGTCCTTCTCGTTGAGGGTGCCATATCCAACTACCAGCACGCCGTGGTTCACCTCCTGTGTGCAGCGTGGGTCATCGTACACCCCTGCAAAGCAGTAGAGCTCAGAGGGAGCGCAGTGTCAGCCCCCCACGCTCAGGGAGCCAATGCTGACCAACGCCTCCATCTGAGCCCTATGCCCCAATTTGCCCAATTCAGCCCAGATTTCAGTTCCATCAGCTTTACACGTAGAGATACAGAAGACAAAGCATGGCCGTGGATCTGCATGGCACCAAGTAAAGGGGAAAGGGTCATACCTGACCGGTATAAGAAGAACGTGGGCTGCGCTGCATCGATGGCGACAGAGACGGGTCCAACGTTGGCAACAGCATCTTTCAGGGCAGCTTCATCTGCATATGGCAGCTCCACATACTTGGAGCACGTGGCAGCACGCGTGGAAACATTATACTGGCACGTCCCGTTCTGGTGGGAGCAAGAGGAAAGCGTGGAAATCACCAGAAGACCTCGAGATTTTCAGGTGTTTCAGCCCTTTTACCCTACACCACCCTGTTCTTTGCTTCTCTTTGACCATCATTTTTCTGTACGCAGAATTATGGAGTACATGGATGAATCACAGAAGCACAGAACCATGGGATCACAGCACGGTTGGGTTGGAAGGGGCCCTAAGGGACTATGGAGTCATGGGATCACAGCATAGTTGGGGTGGAGGGGGCCACTCAATGGTTGGGTTCAGAGAGATTAGAATGTTTGGGTTGGAAGGGATCTTGAAGATCACAGAACCCTGGAATCACTACACGGTTGGGTTGGAAGGACCTCGCAGACCACAGAGCCATGAAGTTCTGGAAGGGTTGCTTTGGAAGGGACCACTTCTTACGGCTGTCCCTTTGACCTCCTTCCACACACCGTGTTTTGAAGCCACTGAGTCATTCCAGGTCATTCCAGGTTTTGTCTTTTGACATCCAGAGTCTCCACACTGGGACAGTAATTTGCATATGGCTCAGCAACGTGACGCAGCATGGGGACAGCATTGCTATGGGTGACTTATTGAAAAGCTATACAAATGTCATTCACTGGAGGAATTGCCACCTTGGTTCTCCTTTCCCTTGAGGAGTGCTGCCTACCTGAGCCTTGTAGGGGTAGGATTCCTCCGAGTCGATCCCATTGTTGTCTATGATGTACTGGAAGGCGTTGGTCATGAAGCCCCCACTGCAGCCCTTGTTGCCATACATCATGGAGCAGTCCACCAGGTTCTGGGCACTCAGCGACACCAACTTCCCCGTTTTCAGCTTCACCTGAGCCTCGAGGGCTCCCACAGCACTGAACGCCCAGCACGCCCCACAGGCACCCTACAAGAACCCCTATTGGTGCTCAGCATTGACTTCAGGACCACAGGACAGGATGGGATGGGGAGAGCTTCCCACCTGGTTCTTCACCTCCGTGACACAGCCTTTCTCCCTCCAGTCCATGGCATCCGGGGCTCCACCACGTTGGTGGTACCTGGAGGTCCTGTTGCCCCCATAGGGGACACGGAGCCCCGTTAGGAGTGCAGCCACATCCTCGCTGGTCTGGGAGGAGAAGCACCAACTCGTGACGTCCCTCCCTCTGATAGGACTCACACAGAACACGTGGGGGGTGAGTTTCCCTTGAGATGCGGAAGTTAAAGGTTTTGGGGGAGATCTGTGGCTTTTTCTTTAAATAGATATATGGGTATTTAAGTCTCAACCATTCACTGGAATGGGCAAGAAATAGAAAGGACAAAGCTGAGCTCCAGTAGCTCTGTGTCTCATGGAACCACCCCACAGCCCCGGGGAATGGAATGGTACAATTTGCACGCACGTCATGGCCAGGACCAGGTCCACACACAGCAAACACTGCATTAAGAGGGAGATTTCCTCACACCCCATTGCCTCACACAGGCAGTGTGGCATTGCGAGCCCATGGGAGGCCACAAGGAGAGGATGGGATGAATCATAGAGTCATTAAGGTTGGAAAAGACCTCCAAGATCATCAAATCCAACCATCAACACACAACCAGGGCCATGCCCACTCGTGGAGCTGTGGAATCACTAAGTTTGGACAATGCCATCAACATCATTGAGTCCAGTCTTCACTGCACCATTATCACCACTGCCATGCCCACTCATAGACTCAAGGAATTGTTAAGCTTGGGTAAGACCTCCAAGATCATCAGGTCCAACCATCACACCACCACTGCCATGCCCACTCAAAGAGTCGTGGAATCGTTAAGGTTGGAGAAGAGCTCCAAGACCACCATCCAACCCCAGTCCACCCCCCTGCTCCCACTCACAGAACCATTAAGGCTGGAAAAGACCTCCAAGATCTCCAAACCCAGCCCACCCCCACCATCCACGTCCCCCAGTGCCACATCGCCATGCTTCTCGGACCCCTCCAGAGATGGTGACCCCACCCCTCCACGGACAGCCCTTACCATTAAGGCTTTCCCTGCCCCATCCCACAGTGCTCTCACCATGTCCCCCAGATGGTTCATGCCCAGCTGGTAGGAGTGCAGCCCCAGGGAGTGCTCCAGGTTGTGCAGCATCACCAAGCGCAGGTTCTTCTCCCACGTTGCACGGCGCTGCCCTTCCTCAACCTGAAACCAAACCCGACCCCCACAGTTCAACCCCCGGGGCAGCTGCTGTGCCCCCACTGCCAAACTCACCCCGTACCTGATGGCGGTACACCTTCCCATGGGCTTTCTTCCAGAGCTGCCAGTGATGATCCAGCGTAGGGTCTGGGTGCCCCATCACGGCCACCAGAGTGACCAGGGCAGCGATGCAGCGCAGCAGCTCCATGTTGCACAGCAGAGTGGGGCTGCGTGTGAGCACCGAGTGTGAGCACCGAGTGTGAGCACCGAGTGTGAGCACTGAGTGTGAGCACTGAGTGTGAGCACCGTGTGACAGAGCCGGTTTGGTGAGGGAGGAGCGGGTCGGGGTGTCATCACAGGGTGATGCCGACCGCCCCATCCTGACCACAGCACCGCAGCTCTGGGATGGACTCAAAGAGCCCTCGGGGGGAGGTTGGTCGGGTGTCACGCAGAGGGGGAAACATCTGGACACAGAAAGGTGGCTGGATACATAGACACAGACAGACAGACAGACACGTCTGGACAGAGGGACACATCCAGACACGTCCAGACACAGGGATGTATTTGGACACGGGGACACACCTGGACATACGGACACGTCAGGACACGTAGACGCGTCCAGACATAGGGACACGCCTGGCCTGGACATGGGGACACATCTGGACACACGGACACATCAGACACAGCCACTGAGCACCACCCTCCTTCCCTTCCCACGGCGCTCTGTGCGCCCCACGGCCACTCACACAAACCTGTGATTTTCCAGCACCTACCAAAACAAACAACAACAACAACAAAGGCAAAGCCATGAGAGACCCACTGCCACCCATCCCCCCAGGAGGGGCTGCCGTTGTCGTCCCCGTCCCCCCCCCCCCTTGGTGGATCCAGGCAGGAGATGGGGCTGCACCCCACGCTTTCACTTCCCCATCACGCAGCGCTCCTGCAGCTCCACGCCGCGAACGCGACCCACAAACCTCAGCAGGGCCCGATGTTGGTGGGGGGCACAGCCACGTCTGGGGGGCGCACGGGGATCCCCGAAGTCCCCGCACCTCACACCCACCGCCCGCGGTGCGCAGCAAATCACATGAGCCCAGAAATGAGGAAATGCTTTGATTTCGTTTTCACTTTGCTGAGCATGCCCGACCCATCCGCTCCCATTGGCGGAGCGCATCCGATCCGCTCCTCACCAAATCACCTCTTATCACCATGGGACCCAAACGAGCGCACGCAAAAATCACGTTTTCTGCTCGACTTGACCGAAAATCACTGCTTTTTCACTTGATTTGACCAAAGGGGCCGTACAAAAAAAATCACTTTTTTTTTTGCTCGCTTTGACCAAAGTTGACCCATCCTCTTTGCGGGCACAAAAGCCGCGTGCAGAAAAGTCCTCTTTTTCCCCTCTGCTTGCCCAAAATCACCATTTTTCACCCCAACAGAGTGAGGTGGCCCACAAAGAACACATTTTGTGTCGATAAGAAGAGCAGGAGGGGACATTTGGGGGGAGACAACCCACTACCCCCCCACTCATCCACCACCACCCGGACCCCTCCCCACTGAGCAGCCCCAGCGCACCCCCTCTGCCCATCCCATAATGAAGAGATTCTCCACGCTCAGAGCTTTCTCCCCAACCACTTTTATTTGAAAAACAAAATCCCATCGCCCTCCACATTATCCAAAGGATGCAGAGATGAGATATTGGAGGGGGGGAGGAGGGTTCCAGCCCCCCAGCCCCACTCCTCCAGACGGACGTTGGCACCGCTCACATTTTGGGGAAGCTGGCGAGGTTGGCAATGCCGCAGGCGTTGTTCATATTGCGGGCCAGCAGCACGTAGCCCTTATTGCCCCATTCCGTGCCCCAGCTGTGCAAGAGGGGGTGCAGCATCAGTTGTTGCTTTAGCCGTTCCAAGGTTGGGGAGGTGAAGATGGGTGGGTGGGGGTCCCGTTCTGCCATACCTGTTCTTGATGATCCAGTGCTTGGTGCCCTTCTGTGCGCCGTATCCCACCGCCAGCACCGCGTGGTTGATGTTCTCTGCGTTGCAGCTCGTGTCGTAGTACACACCTACGGGGGTGGGGGGTGGTCGCAGAGCTCCGTGCCTCAGTTTCCCTCTGAACAGAGGCGTCCCCTCATCCCTCACCCCATCCGTGTCTCAGTTACCCCCACCGACCCCAAACAGAGGGGTTCCCCCAACCCTTCACCCCATCCATGCCTCAGTTTCCCCCACTGCCTCCCATGATTGGGGTCCCCCCGCCCCTCACCGCGGCTGTAGAACTGGAAGGAGGGCAGACTGGCATCGATGCCCACCGAGACGGGCCCAATCCTGGCCACGGCACGTTTCAGAGCCTTCTCGTTGCCCTCGGGGATCTCCCGATACCCTCGACATTTGGCCGCCTTCCCGCTGGGGCTGTACATGCAGCTCTCATCCTGCAGGACCCACGGGGCCAAATGAATCGTGGGGATGGAGATAAAATGGGGGGTTGACCCCACGGGGTGCCTCCCAACCCCCCCCAGACCTGCCCGATGTAGGGGTATGCATCCTCCGAGTCGATGCCGCGGTTCTGCCGGACGTACTCGAAGGCGTTGGTCATATAACCCCCCCCACAGCCGTTGTTGTTGGAGACGCAGTCCACCAAATTTTGGGGGCTGAGTGAAAGGAGTTTCCCCGTCCGACGCTTCAGCTGCCCTTCCAGAGCTCCCACCGAGCTGAAAGCCCAACACGAACCGCACTGCCCCTGCGGGGATGCGGGGTGACACCGTGGGGCGACGTGGTTGAGGAGCACCACGCAGTGCGGACCCCCATCAGCGCTGTGCTCACCTGGTTCTTAACGGGGGTCACGTAGCCCTTCCGTCTCCAATCCACGGCCGGAGGGGCTCTGCTGGTCCAGTCGGGGATGTACAGGGTGCCATTGGGGCGCGGGCGGCTCCGGGGGACCCTCAGCCCCGTCATCGTCCTCACCACCTCCTCACTGGTCTGGGGGTGGAGTGGGGCAAGGGGCGGAGCAGCCCTGGGGCTCAGCAGCACCAAAGGGAACCACGGCCGTCCCCATTGCTACCCCCACCGTCCCCTCTGCTGCCCCTATTGCTGCCCCCATCACCGTCCCCACCACCACCCCCACTGCTGTCACCTGCCCCCATCGTGGTCCCCATTGCCGTCTCCACCGCTGCTCCCATCGTTGCCCCAACCACCATCCCCACTGCTGTCCCAATTGTCCCCACGTGTCCCCACTGCTGCCCCCATCACAGTCCCCATCGCTCTCCCCACTGCTGCCCCCACTGTTTTCCCAACCACCGTCCCCACTCCAGTCCCAATTATCCCCGCCAGTCCCCACTGCTGCCCCACTGTTTTCCCAACCTCTGCACCCCTTGCTGCCCCCATCACAGCCCCCATCGCTGCCCCTGTTGCTGCCCCTCTGTTTTCCCAACACCTGCCCCCATCCCCGCTCCCATTGTTGCTCCCCCCCCCCTCGGCCCCACTCACCAAATCCCCCAGATGGTTCATGGCCAGCTGGAAGGAATGCTTTCCCAGCTCGTGCTCTGCATTGTGGGCGTTGATGTATTTCAGGTTTTTCTCCCAAATCAATCTCCGGGATATTTCATCCTCCTGGGATGAGACGGCGCTGGGACGGACGGACAGACGGACGCCACCCTCACCCCAGCACCAACCCCATAGGGACACCACCATCCTGC
>JAPSGF010000156.1:336629-373544 GCA_035772895.1 Perdix hodgsoniae
TGTGGTGCTGAGTGCCCCCAGGCAGCACTGAGCCTCCAGAAGGTAAAGAAGAGTTCAGAAAGTTCAGCAGTCTTTGAACCCCATCAGACTGGGGTGTCTTTTCTTTTTTTTTTTCCTTTACAGGTGGAGATTTATGTTACAGCTATGAGTTGCTCTGCCCCAGGAGCTCGAGTTTTATTCTGAAAAAGAAGGGAATATGTTCAACTCGGGGAACTCCTCGTTGTTGTAGTTGGGGCCTTGATCTCCCAGCATGGTCAGCATGTCCTGTGGGGCAGAAGAAGAGTGTTTGGGTTAGAGCAGCACAGCAGAACTCAGTCATTGTGCTCCCAGGACCCCAAATCCCCCATCCCTTACCCTCAGGGCTCAGCCCTCTGTGCTCAGGCCCCCATTCCCACATTTCTGTGCTGTACTGAGGGATGTGGGGCAGTGGGGAGGGGGATGGTTGGGTTGGAAATCTTTTCCAACCTGGGCAGTTCTGTGACCTCCACGGCTCAGTTCTGCATCTTTAAGGTTCGTTTTATGTTTGGTGTTTCAGATTATGGGGATTTTTGCTGCTTGTTTTCTTTAAATGAGAGCCAAAAGGGTTAACCTGGCAGCAGAACTGGGATTTCACACTGATTATGGGATAGAATGGGACACAGAGCTGACCACACAGGGCAGCTCTGCCCCCTGGCTGAAGCCCCACCAGTGACCCCCAAGCTCCAGCCCTTCCTGGAACCCACAGATGGGAGGGATGAGCTACTGAGCACCCACAACATGTGAAAAACCACTCAGCCCATCCGGGGAGACGGACCCACACGTCCTCACTCAGGAGGGGAACAAATCACAGTCTTACTGAGAAGGCCTCAGGTTGGCTGGGCTGCTGCACGTGCTGCTCCCCAGGCGCCGTGCTGTGATGCTGTCCTTGCCACTGTGGCCACATCCCCACTCCTTCAGCTGCTGCCCGGGGTTGGAACGGGGTGGGGGTCTGTGTTGCATCTGTGGCTGTTCAATAGGGATGGAATCAGCAAAGGTTTCCAGCTGTAATAACCGACGGTTGTTTCTTTGCAATCATCCCAGGACTTCAATCCCAAGCACACAACTCGCTTTGTGGCACTGAGCTGTCATGTGGATAACAGGAGGTGTCCCCCAGGAGAAGGATCACACAGATCGAGGTGTGTGTGTGTGTGTGTGGGATTCCAGAGCTCTCAATTAGCCCCAGTAATTGATGGGAGGCTCACCTGAAGCCATCACCACACTGAGATGGCAGATTGGGCTGCTAAGGGCAGCAGGGAGGCAGCTGTGCTCAGCATCCACACATCACCAACAAACACAGAGCGCCGAGTGCACCCAGGCTGTGTTTTATGAGGGGCTGCCCCCCAACGTCCCCCCAAAGCACCCCGTGCTGGACTCACTGAAGCCCACGCCGCGGCCGGAGAGGTTTGGGTAGGCAGAGCTGCTGGGGGAAGCTGTGGAGCCTGGAGCTGCCATGGGGCTGAAGGAGGACGGGGTGCCCTGGAACGTCCCCATGCTGAAGGAAGGCGGCCGAGTCTTCACTGCTTGGGAGGCCACCTGCTGTAAGACAGCAAGAAATAGGGGAGGAAAGGAGGAATGTGTTCATTTGGACTCTGATCTGAACCAGGGTGAGGCGCTGCTGGCCCAGCCTGGCTCATGTCTGCATGCACAGCAAAGTGCCCACCCCAGATTTCTGCTGAGCTGAGCAGTTCTCCATTGCAAGCCCTCATCTCTGCCTGCAGGAACCCAAACAGCAACCAGCAGCGATACAGGAGGAGGGAAACGGTCCTACTGTACTTCAATCAGAGCAGCTAACACATTCTCTCCCTCTAATCTCTTCTCCTTCCAGTATTCCCTCAGTGGAAACACCAGAAAGGAGCTCACTGAAGCCCATAAACTGCAGAGAAGCGTGGGGCCAACAGGGGGAGCGTGGGGCAGCCCAGCAATGCAGCCCAGCAGCCGTCAGCTCCGCAGCTCTGCGAGCCGTTCTGACCTCAAAGCAAGCAGCAGAAGCACCCTGCAGAGCTCAGCCCTGAGCTGAGGGTTTGGGCTTTGCTACCTGGGCTGTGAAGGCCGGTCGGGTCCCGGCAGCCCAACTGCTCCCGCTGACCTGAGCAGGGCTGGCGTGGCGTGAGATCTGAGCCAGGATCCGGCCCGATGCCGCCGGCTGCTGCTGGATGATGTTCACTGGAGGCACCATGCTGCTGCTCCTGGGGGAGGAAAAGGCTCTCAGATGGATTTCGTGCATCACAGACAGGATCAGCAAGCACAGATACCTCCCACGCGAGCTGCTGGTGAGGGGAAAGGCAGCACAAAAAGCTGGAGCAATTCCCCCCAAAGCGCCCGTGGCCTGCAGACACAACCAGCAGCAGGTGCTGGGTTGGTGCACGTGCTCTGCTCGTCCAGCTCAGTTCTGGAGCTACACCCTACGCACATCCAAAGGTGCAGCCACACCACAGACCAATTTCAGTCAGCAGAGGAACACCAGGGGGAAAAATAAGGCTGGGAAGGTGAAAGTGATGGGGAGGACCTGAATAGCAGCAGCTGATGGTCCTGCAGGGCTCCTCCTTTCCTGCTGACACAGGAAAACTTTCCTTCCCCTCCTCTGTACCCCCAACGCCTGCATGGGCTCCCCTTGCATTTTTGAGGGGCTGAGAGCATTTGCAGAGGGTTGGCAGAAACAGAATGGGAACAACAGCGGGATAAGGGAAAAGTCAAAGGAGGTCACTGAAAAATGCAGCACAGGAAACTTCACCTGAAGTTCTCAGCGGGTCGTGATGGTGTGAAAGTGTTTCCCTGTGGGAAGAGGGTGGGGTTGGCAGGCACTGAGCTGGCAGGAATGGCTTTGTTCTGGTCTGCAGAGAGAGGTTCAGAGTGAGCCCATGGGAAGGAACAGTTCTGAGGCAAAGCATTGAGCACAACTGTTCCTTATGCAGCCACGGGACTCCAGACAGCCCTGTAAGAGCCCAATTAATTTGATTTTCCTCTCCATTTTCTAATAAGCTTTGAATTGAGGTCTGCTGGGGTTAAGGCACCCACTCAGCCTGGGAGCACAGCACTGCTCTCCGGGCACAAAGGATCACAAACACAGACCTTCCACCTTCAGAACTGACCCCACATGGGAGCAGAGAATACCCAGAGCCAAGCCCCAGTCAGATGAACGTGCTGTGCGTCCCAGCACCCCCTACCTGCATTGATGCTGCTGTAGATCTCCCCAAACCTTGGGTCCCTCTCCTGGTTAAAGAGGCTCTCTGCCTTCTCCAGTGGTTTGCTGTGCTCTGGGCCAGCAGCGGTCACGGGCTGCACAGGAACCTGGGAACAGGGATGAGGGGAATCACTAAGCACAGCAGCACAGAGCAGGGCAGCCCTGCAGGCCAGGCTGTTCTCATCAGGACAGCACAGCCAGGAGAACCCACAGGGCAGGGAGGAGCTGAGAACACCTTCCTACCCAAACCCAAGCTCAGCTCAAACTGAACAGCCACCTCCAGGAAAAAGGGATGATCTGAATAACATGAGAGGGGCAACCAAAGCCCCCAGTATTTACCTGGTCGTACCCAGACAGGCTCTCTCTTCCTGGGACCACTTCCAACTCTGTCTGTTGTGGCTGCTGCTGCTGCTGCCTAAAATAGAAAGTGTTTGTAACAGGAGAAGAGGCTGCTAAAAACCATTGCTGAGGGCACGGATCCTCTGCGGTTACACCAATGGCTGATGAGCCCAGAGGAGTTCACTGCTGCAGAGAGGAACGTTTGGGGAGGAAAGCTATTGGACAGGAGGGCAGAACCAGTGAGAGAGGCACAGTAAAAGGAGCTGAGCACCTCCTGACCTTGAGGGCAGCTGTGCTGTGCCCATCTCCAGGGGAAGGCTGACACTCTGCCCCAGCTGGGGCCTCTGCATTGGGTTTGATAGGGCAGGTCGAGATTCCTGGCTTGAGTTCCTTTAAAGCAAAGAAAAAGGGGGGGAAAAAAAACAACAAAACACAGATTTAAAAAATACCAAATGAGAGCAAACAGCTGGGTGCTGCCTGCAGGAGGACATGTCTGTATCAGGCAGGAATGGAGCTAGTTTTGCAAAAGCTCTTCAGGTAGAGATTCCTTCCTTCCAGCTTCCATTGTCCCTGAAAGCAGGGCTCGCCATGGAACACAATTCAAGGATCCCTGGGCTCTGCCCCCTCCAACCCAGAGCTGGGAGCAGCCTACACCACTTCTGTGCTGCTGCTACAGCACAAGCAAAGGCTGGAGGGGCCTACAAACGCCCCAAAGTTTTCCATTTACATCTACACCACTCCAGAGCTGGAGCCTGCAGAAACCACAGCACTTCTAGCCTCAGACCCACACATTGGTGGAGTTGTTTATGCTCTTCTGTTAACTCTCAGAAGTCATTTTCCTCCCAGAAGAAAGGAGCAGAGGTGCAGCGTTTCCTCAGCAGCTCTTTTGCAAGCTGCTGGTTCTGAAGCAGTGCCTGATCCTGGAGAAGGAACAACGTCACACCAATAACCCAGCAGAGAGGCACACAGATAAACTGCATCACAAACACAGACTGCTGCACCCCAGTCCGAGCCTGCACAGCACTTTTAGAAGGTGTGAGTATGGACGTGAGAATGGATATGTGTGGAATGAGTGAGCTCAAAGAGATCTCTCCATTGCCAGGACAGAAATGAAGGCCTGCATGGCACACAGCCCTGCGCTCAGTCCAGGGCTCTTTAAAGCCAAAAGGATTTGACTGACACTGCTCAGCTCAAAGCTTTCTCATCACAACACAGCACTGTGCCACTGAGGGGGAGGAAGACGTGCTACCTGAGCTCCTGGTTCTTTCCTCACCTCAAATAAAACCCAGATCCTGCCTTTCCACCTGCCCACAGGCACAAGCAATCCTGCCTGACTAGCAGAGGTCCCAGCTGAGGCACAGCCAGGCCTGAAGCTACGAACCACAGCCAGGAGGTGTTTTTCCTTTTGTTTCAGTTGCTGCTGCTCTGTAAGGGCCTTGCAGCTCCTCCAGGGGATAAGCAGCACTCTGCTGGAGCACTGTGTGCTGCCAACACCCCGAGACAGACAGACAGGCAGACAGGAGGGAAAAGAAGAGAGCAGCAGTGAGGGCTGTCTGCCCCAAGCACGGCTCAGGAGCTCCTTCTGACTCCAAGCACAAACTACAGGAGAAAAATAAGCATTTATCTTTCTACAATCAACTGTCCTGCTCATGGGAAAAGCCACTCTGGAGCAGCTGCCCTCCAGGATGGGACAGCAGGAACTGCATTCAGAGGTGAGCTCTACTAATATCAGAGCTCTGAATGCAAACACACAGACAGAAACTTGCCCCAGTAACCAGGGTGAACCGAGGCGTTGCTGGAGCTGAGCCCTACCACTGAGACAGCCAAAGGGCTTTTCCTGCACTCCGCAGTCCTTTAGCATCTGCCACAGCCCAGGAAAAGAGCACTCAGGGATTTCCTAGCTTCTCCAGGGCCTCCACACACACACACACTGATGGGAAGCTTGGTGAGGGAGAGGCCAAAGCTTCTGCGGTTCCGTGCTGCTGTTTATTCTGGGGCGAGATCCCCTCGGGTTCGTGTGCTACCAAGTCATTTCCATGTACATACTTGACGTTGGTGTTGGTACAGATGATGTACTCAATTTCATCCGAGTAGGGGTTCTGGAAGGTAAAGGAGCTGGTTCTCATCCAGAGCCATTCCCGGTTTTTGGATCGGAATCGGAACATGACTGACAGAACCTGGCCTTTTAACTTCACCACCTAAAAAAACGTAATGCCATCAGTAGGACCTGATAAAAGAAGGGGTTGAAGAGCAACTTGCTTCCGAGCCACCCCCCACTAAAAGCTGTGATGGCCCTTCTGCCTGAATCCCTACCACACCGTCCCTCGCCTCCTGACAGCTGAGCAGCACTGCTGCCGTTCCCTCACGCTACCCCAAGACCCGAATGATATGGGAGGGAGAAAATCTGACATCACCACTGTGGCTTTTGCTTTTTCTTATCTCTTTGCACTGGTGAGATGCATGAGAAAACCTGCAGCAAAAGAAGCACGCAGCGTTGCTTCTGCTCCCGGCTATTGGGAAGAATGGATATGAGCAGCTCTTGTCTGGAGTCATGAAAGCACGGGGCAGTCTTACCTGCCCTGCCACAAAGTCCAGCGCCCTCAGAAATAAGAGTAACCACAACAGGGCAAACAAATCACATCCATTCCGAGCTCTGCAGCACTGGGCTGGGCCCTAGGGATGAACCAGTGTCTCAGCCACAGGAGCATGTTGGAGTAGGCTCTTTGTAAGCATGTCTCTGGCCCTAAAAGCAGACTGGACCAGCAACCAGAGGATGAATTCAAGAGTCAGACATCAGATGCTTCTGTTTTGTTTTTCACTACTGCAGTTTTATGACTAGATCTGTAGCTGCTTGCCATTCCTAAGGTTTATTCTTCTGTTTTTTTTTGTTTGTTGGTGTTTTTTTTTCCAGTTATGTTTCATTGCTTTGCAAGCACCAAGACAGAGTCTAATTTGAACACCACACAAAGAGGGGTACTTTAAGGCCTTTACCTGCTGAAAGCTGTCCCGCAAAAGCTGTTGGTCCTCTGGGTGACAAAAATCCACAATGTCCTTCCCCAGAAGTTCCTAATTTTGAAGGAATTGGGAGAGAGATCAAGGCAGTTTGCATCAGGAACTCACAGTTCCATTTTCGAGCTGCTCCCCCAGCACCAGCCTTCCCCCCCCCCATCCCTGTCACACAAACCGACTGCAGGACCTGCTGTGCTGTGTTGAAGCACGACAGCATCTGACTAACGTTTGATCTCCAATTCATATGGAAGCAAAAGCAATCTTAATTGACATCTGACATAACTCAGAGCTGCCAGCTCCGTCCATGATCAAAGCACTTCAGAAAGTGGATGAAAAACAACTGCTGGAGGAGAAACACGCCTGGTTTGGTCCCTGGGCACTGTTTGGCCAGGTCTGTTAGACAAGCAGGGCCACGAAACACAAAAGAGGAGAGGAAAAAAGCAAGTCTGAGCAGCAGTTTGTGCTTGGGAAACTCCTGCTACTCTCTCACCTGTGGCTGGTAGCCAACAGTAGCCACGCAGCGGTGGTCTATGAAGGTGAAAATGCCTTCTGTGTTGTGTCGGGAGATGAACTCTGTTGGCTGACAAACATTGCTCATGTCTGTACAGTTGGGTGAGCTGGTGACCTGCAAGAAAAGGCAGGCACTGTGAGCTGACCCTGGGAGAGCTGCCCTGTCCTGGCCAGCCAGTCCTGCAGAAGGATCTGTAGCCATCAGGGAACACAGTTCAACTCTGCAGACTTTTAGGACAAGGAACGTTGAACCATCGGAAGATGCTACACACCTGGAGCCTGCCAATGGCCACGAGGCAAAACTTGCTGCCCTGGCCAGCATCTGGGTCATCATCAGGCAGTGAAACACCTGAGAGAGGAGTGCCAAAAATTCCAGCAAGGTCAGTACAGGAAGAACTGCTGATTTTGGAGAAAAAAAAAAGGACAGACAGGCAGTTCTGGCTCTGAGAAACTTCACCACCCCATTTTGTAACTCAGAATCCTTTTCCATGAAGGAATTTGGTAGGTTAAGCTGCCTCCCCACTCCCTGTTCTTGCCACAATGGTTGAAGTTCTCTCACTTCCAGCTAGCAAATCAGACAGCCTACCATGATTCCTGCCCTCTATAGAGGGTACACAAACCTCTCTCATCCCACATCTGCAAAAATCAGCTCAGTCCCGACACAACTAAAAGTGACAGACGTGTACAGAAAGCATTTGCTTGCACGTTCAGTTCAGAGGGGACAACTTCAGAGCCACGTGTCCTCAGGCACAACTGGGGGCTTTGCAGAGCTGTTACCTGCAGGGGGCCAGGCCTTGATGTAACCCGTGCAGTGCACCACCACGTAGTGAGGCTCTCCATCCTTTGTTGCACCTAAGCCGTTCCTTGGGAGAGAGAAGCAGCTCTGATCAGGCCACGTGTCAAATCAGGTCAGGCAAGGTCTGTAATTGCCTTCCAAAAAAACTTCCACAGTGTCTTAGAGGTAAAGAGAGACTTGATGTAAATATGAGAGCTCTGAGGACACAGACTCAGGTCAGAATCCTTTCCTGCAGAGCTGCCTTCCAGGTGGGTATGTCAGAATCTGCCTCATCTTTTAATTAACACAAAGACAACATCCACTGGAGCCCAACAACAACAGTCTGAAGAACACACGGCTTTAAACTGACTTCAAACCCAAGTCTGGAGTCAAGGAAGTCTAATCTTTCTTAGGATGAACTTCGGTTCCTCCTCCAGCACTTCTCTTCACGCTCTTCTGTGAGCTGTAAGAGCTCACAGTGCCTCAGGACACCCCCAGGACTCTGCTGGAGAACTGTGACCCCTTGGGTTCCTAGCAATGCAGAAGCTTTGCCCATCACCCTCATCTCACTCACCTGCAGCGATTCCTCATGAAGCTGAGACGATTTACAGACACTGAATCCACCGAGCTGTTGCCACACCTGTACCAGAGTAAGGAGTGAGGGGGAAGAAATGCTTTTGTCTTTCTTGGTCAATGTCAAAACAATCTCACCATCTTGAATTAGCCAAAGTACTCTATAAATGGGGATGAACTTTTGAATCTCCATCTCACAGATGGAAAGCACTCATTCTGGGTGCTTGCTTGAAGAAGAGCAGTGACACGTGGGGGTGAAATAAACTGTTACTTGAAACTGAGTCTCCTACAACAACAGCAGAGAGCCATCTTAGCACAGCTGCTAGCTCTGCACGGAAAGCTGTGCCACGTTATGTCACAATGTGCAAAAAGAGCTGGGATAAGTTGAGTGAGTTCAGCTTCAGCCTCAAGTGATGTCCCTGAAGGTTCTCTCCATTACCTCATGCGGCAGATGAAGGATCTCCGTGAGCCCATGCACATCCTCATGGACTGCTGCCCTTCCTTCTTGACAGTTCCTGTCTTCAAATCCAGGATACGACCTGAAGAAGGAAGGAGAATCCAGAGGTTACCGCAGTTCCACTCCTTTCCCCAGCACAGGCACCAGGCAACGTGATTAGGAAACCATCAAGAGAGAAGTGTCACCAATGGTACCTTTAGATGCACTCTCAGGGGGGGCTGCAGGATCCTTGTTAGAAAGGCACCAGGGTTTGGTTCCTTCTACAAAGGGAAGGTTTTAATCCAAGTCCTTCGCTGGCTTTCGCTCTGCCCTCCCCTGCCCACCCCCCCGGGCTGCATTACCTGTCAGTGCATTCTCTGAGGTGGAGAGCTGCTCCCTCAGCTTGCCCACATCATCCGGGTGCACCTGGTCGTACAGCGTGCTGCCAAACCACTCCGACTGGGGCTGGTTGAGGACGGGAGTCACGGAGTCGGAGACGTAAACCACCCTCCCCGTCTCACAGGACACGATGAACAGAAAGCCATCAGCTGCCTCCAGGATCAGATGTTTGAGTTCCTGTGTTCACAACGCACCCATCACTCTCATTCCAGAGATACGGGGCTGATGCCCTCCGAGCCACCTCCTCCCCAACCCCTGGACCCCCATCACAGAATCACAGACTGGCCTGGTTGGAAAGATCATGAATCTCCAACCCCCCTGCCACAGGCTGGGCCACCAACCTCCCCATTTAATACCAGACCAGCCTGCCCAGGGCCCCATCCAACCTGGCCTTAAGCACCTTCAGGGGTGGATGGGACATCCACAGCCTCTCTGCTCAGCCCGTTCCCACAGTTAACCCCCCCCTGCTCTGTGATGGCAGCGCTCCCCACAAAGCCAACACCTGGTCGGTGAGGAAGGAAGGTTTATAGGTGCCATCGGTGGAGGTGTTGCCTGTGCCACGCAGGGACTTCATGTGGGACACGGCCATTCGTAGGATGGTCAGCTTGTCCGGTTTGCGTGCCAGGGCGCTGCAGGTGGGCACCATGTCAGACAGCTCAGTGATGTAGGCAGTCATTTTGTTCCTCCGCCTACGTTCGATCTCGCTGTGATTCTCCCTGGGAGGAAAGTAGGAAAATGGAGTTACCACCAGGCCAGGAGGCTCCGCCACCTTCCCAACGCTCCCAGAGTGCAGAACACAGAGATGCATTGGGGCCACTGGGAGTTAGGAGGACTGCAAGCACCCCTGCATGCTGCTCGTGCACAAAGGGACGCAGGAACGAGTGCAAGGAGAAGAGTCTACAGCTGCACCTTCCTTGCTTTGGATGAGAGAGCCTCACTTTGTGCCATGCTGCTTCCCCTGCTGTCTCGTGAAGGCTACAAGCTAAGCTACGCTGCTCGAAAAGACAAAGCAGCTTTTCCATCATCTCTGGAACGCTTCAACCAAGGACTCCTTCCCTCACCACAGCCCCTGCTCTCAAGGGGGGGCTCAGCAGACTCCATCAGGAGCAGCACAGCACGCAGCAGATGCTCATCCTGCTCCCTGGGTGAGGATTGCACACATCCATCCATCTCCAGTAACCATATAAGGAGGCCAGGGTTGCAATTAAGACTCGGATATCTAAATTACAATGGACAAACCTCGCCTTGCACCTCACCTCACGGAGATACTCTCTGTTACACTGAGGTCCCCTTACAGTAATGTGGCAGAACGGGAAGCTTCAGAGCAAACACGGCCTGACTTCTGCACCAACCGAGGCCAACAGGGTCTGGGTGCACGCACAGCTCTAACACAGCCCTGCAACAAGTGCTGACCACCTACTGCCCTTCATGAGGCTCTTCATAGTCCTTTGCAAGCCTGCTCACAAGGCACATTCCTCCCCAGGTCCCTGGGGTCAGGGTATCACCTTTCAGACCCGGTCCTTCCTATCCAGCGCTGCCACCAAGTGGGTTTTCCCCCAGAAAAAGAACCTACAAGCCAGGTTTCCTATACAAAAGGACGGATGGGATCTAAGGAAGCAGTGATGGGAACATGGAATGAGATGAGTGTGGGAGGAACACGGACAGGCAAGTGAGTTAAAGAAGACAAAACACAAGAAGGGGGCACTGATCAGCACCAGATGTGTGCAGCCCTTCAGTGACTGTGCTCCTCACTGCAAGGTCAGAAGAAGTGCTTAATTATCACACTCACCTTTAATTCAGCTTCTCCAGACCTGTATGTTGGAGCGTGAAAACAAAGCCACCTCCACTAAAAAGCTACTGGGAAACCACCAGAGCTTTCACTGCCAAGTATTCCTTACCCCACGCTGTGTGACAGCAGGAACTCACTACCAGGGAGAGAGGAAAGGGTGACTGCTTCCCAGGAAGGTAAATCCACAAAACACTGCTGCGTGTGCTGCACTCACAGCCCCACCTCTCCGTCCTCCTTATCTTCACTTCTATTTAAGCTATGCACCACCATTTAGGGAAGGCTGTGTTGGAGGGGTCTGTATTTAAAAGCAGGCAGCTGGGATCAGCTGAGCAGAACTGAAGCCTTCTCAGCTCCACATACTAAGGATGAATCTAGGGTGGAACAGCCCAGGGAAGTGACAGGGTAAGTCTGCAGGATTGCAAACCACAAAGCAAGCCATTCTCTGCAAGTTATCAACATAAATTATGAACAAAAAGCTTTAATGGCTTTTTTCAGCTGTTTTTTGTTATTCTGCAGTTTGGGGACACTTTGGGGCAATGCTTTCCTGCAGCCCATGCTGACACACCTCCAGCAGCTGGAGGTGTGCACTTTCAGGGTATGATTCTGTGTTAAGGTACAACAGTGCACAGCACTGGAGGTGAATGCTTCAACCATTCCAGTGAGAGCCACAGTCCCTACCAAACAACAATCAGGAATACAGGGAATAAACAGAACCCTGTTTGCAGTAAACCTGAGTTGTTCTCATGGGAAGGGCTTTATTTTCCCTGGATGGTTTTTTTTTTTTTCCTCTTTTTTTTACAAGACTGTGAAGAGGTAGGAAGAAATAACCAACCTGCGTAAGTACAGCTCTGAATGTCTGTTCTGACATGAACTCAGCATTCCTGTGATGAACCCCATTCAGAAGAAGGCCTGTTGCACCCTGAGCAGCACAGGTTAGCAAAGCTGCAGTGCTGAGTGAAGCAGCAGCCCAAGCACACTCAGTCCAGCAGCTTTCAAGGAACAAATCCTTCTGTGTGCTCCCCACGGACATTCCTGCAGCAGGACTGGATGCCTTTCCCCCTCCTATTTCCAATTACACAGCAATTTCCAGCAGTCTGTTCATTTTCAAGTCCTCTACTGCAGCAGTGGGGGGAAGGAGGGGGACAAAAAGGAGGAGGGATGCCTAGAGAGACACGAAGGGAAGGGAATACTCTGCTGGTCCATGCTTGCAATCTCCGTTCTCCTACCTGGCAAGTCTCTCCTTATCCGCTGAACTCTGCTCATCATCAGACCTAAAAATAAAATCAGTGAGCTAAGCTCCAATGGAAAAAAAAAGTTGAATGGAATGAGAAGTGGGAGGATGCACGAGGAAACCCGGCCTGCAGGCACGCCTGGTCTGCAGAGGAGTGGTTCCATGAAATAAAATGGGTGCTTTGCACCCTCACACAGCAGAGCAGTGCCAGCCAGCCAGGTCGTTTTAAAGCTTTAAGTTGTTTATCAGATAGTGAAACAGGTGGGGGGGTGGGGGGGGGGGGGGGGGGATCTGGCGTGGGGGGTGGGGGGGGGGGGGGGGGAGGGGGGGGTGGGGGGGGGGGCTGTGTGACTGAGTGCAGTTTGGTCTGTGCAAGATTAAGAGGTTAATGGCACAGCTACAAATGGGGCCCCGACCGCATTCAGCTGACCTTTCTTTAGAAAGAAAAGGAAATAAATCAAGGAGAGCCTCTTTGGTGTTATGAACAAACCAGGAAGGCAGATTTAAGGAAAAAACAACAAAATCTGAAGACAGCTGGGCTCACAGACAGCACGATTCACAGCCAACACCACACATCCATGCAGTGCTGCTACAGTCAGCACAGCTGCAGGCCCTGTGGCACACGTGGATGTTACGTGTCCCATCCACAAGGCAGCAGACCCAGCAGCCTGCCTGCACCACCAGCTCACAGGAGGAACCTGCAGACCCTGTTCTGCCAAGGCTGGTGTGGTTTTCCCCCTTGAGATCTGGCTGCCCTGGATAACAAACTGCCATACGAATGCCACGTCCTGAGCTGCAGCTTCTCAGTGAGGCAGCCACGGAGAGATAGCAAGGCCTGCACTGTGTGTCCTGGGTACAGCACACAGGAGGAGCACAACGTGGGAACAAAGCTGCTGGCCGGCACACACCAAATATCACCAATTTTGCTTGATTTGAGACCAAATCAACCCACTTACAAAAGCTGAAGGGCCTCAGTTCAGAAGCCCCACTGGTTATGAAGGTGCCAGCGAGCCCAAGCGTTGGCTCTGCCATCTTTACCCCCATGCAATGAGATGCTGAGAGGAACCCACTGCTCCAGGTGCAGCACAGTGCAGACATTTGAGGAACCTTCACTTCCATCCCACCCATCTCACTGCAATGCATGACCCTGGGGGGAAGCACAGGAAAAGGCTGCACACCCACAGTGCTCCCAGCGCACCCAGATCTGCCCCACAGCACAGCCACCCTCCTCTCAGTGAGGTGGACAATGCTGGGCCTCCATGGGAACAGCCTGGAACTCAGAGAGCTCAGGATGCTCACAGGAGCAGCTCAGCTCAGCCAAAACAAAACCAACCCATGAAATGGTTCTGTTCAGCTCCACGGGCTTCAGAAAACCAAACAAAAAACCAAACAAAAAACAAGCAAACACCAAAAGGTGGAGGCAAATCATTGCCCATGGTGTTACTCCATTTAAAGGGAGCCTCTGCTGAGCTGCCCACAGAGCACACAAACCACACACAGCTGAGCACAGGATTGGCCAGGAAACCCCAAGTAAAACCTGAATTAAGCAAGAGAGAAAAGAACAAGAGCCCAAAGCAGCAGCTGAAACATTGAGAAAGATGATCAGTTCCTCAGAGTTGGAATAAATTGGTTCAGAAAAAGCATCAAGGGAAATATCTGGGTCCTTTGGTGTAAGTGCACCTTTCTGCAAAGGAGAGAAAGCTCACTGATGGAGAGCAGGGCAACCAAAGTGCATCCCAGCACATCCTTACCTGGCAAATCGCTCCTTATCATTTGGCATCGGGTCATCATCACACCTGGGGAGAGGGGAGAAGAATTATTAAATGATTATTACACGTTCACACTTATTCCAAAGACACTGAGAGGACAAAGTTTATCAAATCACATAGAAAACGCCTGGTGTGCAGCAGGCAACTGCCTTCTGCTGTGCATCAACAATCCAGAACCACACTCTTCATTTATCTAGTTCAAGTAATTAGGCTGGACATTCTCATCACCTAGATTGTTTTCCGCATCGCATTTCTATCAAGGTCATCTCGCTCAGTAATTCAAGCAAAAAATACACAGAGCAATGGCTTCAACTGAGCTTTGGAGATACAAACCAGCAGCTGCATGCAGAGGATTTCAGGGGCAGCCCCTGTGCCCACAGGGGCCATTATAACCCCAAGGCCATTTGCAGTCATCTCTAATTAACTGTCCAACCCTAAGCTACGTAGTGAGACTGCAAGAAAACGACAGAAGAGCTTCCAAATCTTCTGCACTCCATATGGATCGTGAGGAGATGCCTGCAGTCCTGCCAGCTCCACAGGAACAAGGAGGTCTCTGGAATTGGAGCGTCTTCACACCAGATGTAAATGCAGAAACACACATCTGAGGCACCAACAAAAGCTCAGCACCTCTCTGTGGTGCCATCAAGGCACTGGGCATTAAGTTTTTCTGTACAATAAAGAGGGGTTTGGCCAACAGCAGTGCTCTTATAGTGCCAAAGCAACCAGGAGATGGCTGAGAAGCCACAGGAACTGCTTTGCCTTGTGTTGGCACTGAGCTCTGTAGCACCACAGGGAGCAGCACTGCTCCCAGCCCTCAGTGCAGACCGTGTGAAGTGGTGAAAGGATCCCTTCCTGGCCAAAGCCCTCCTCCAGACTCACAGCCACGTGCACAGCAGCTTTGGCAACAGCTGCAGATGGAGGAATACTGCTTACTAAGAGAAAAGAGTCCAAGGAAGTGAAGCACTGCCTCCTTCAGAGCCCCTCCTTCCCCCTGCAGTGCTGGAGCAGCAAGCTCCTCCTTGGGGGGATGCACAGGCATCCAGACCACCCAGTAAGAATTTCTGTACGTAAGGATCTCCCTCACCTGAGGAATTTACTGTTCCCTTCACCATCATCATCAAAATCAAGCCTGAAAAACAAGCAAGATGAGAATTATTAACTCAGCAGATTCCCTTTTCCCCGTGTCCTTCGGGCAACGTTTAAAAGGAGGATTTCAGTAACCCCAAGTACTGACATAAAACAATTTACAAAGTTTAGAGGAGTAGAGAAGACATCTCTTATGTGCATAGCACAGAGCTGGGCAACAGCTCAGGAGAGAGGCTGAGCACCACTGCATTCCTGCTCCAAAGGCTCCAGGTGTCAGAGCAGCAAAGCCACAACTGCTCCTCGCTGCCCAAGGGACCGAGCATCAGCCCACAGAGCACTGCAGCTCAAAAGCTTGGATCAGCTGTGATCAAACACAGTTCGAATAAATGCATGTAAGAGGATAGAAAGGGGTTTTTTTGCTGCACTTCCTTCCAGGATGGAAAAGTGGCACGCAGAGGCAGCACTGAGCTCCTAAATGAAGTGTGAGGAAGGAGCAGCAGGCAGCGTGTGGGAGTGACAGCGAATGGAGGAGAAGGAAAGTGAGCAACGAGGAGGGCAGGGAGAGGTTTTAATTAGCTTGGAAGTGAAGAGGAGATTTCTTGTGCCAGGAATTTAAGAGAAGCCGCTCAATATCCTTTTAATTTGCAGAGGCATCTGCAGCAAACAGAAAGCCTCCCATGAGCACGTGGAGGCTTCCCTGCACCCTCCCCCACAGGCACACAGCTGGGAGGGTCTGAGTGGGGCACAAAAATTCCCTGCTCTCTGTTGTGCTGCAGCACTGACCTGCTTGTCCCACTGCTCCACCCCTTGGGGAATGACCCCCCTTTCTCTAAGCCAGCTCTTCCACCTCCATTTTTTGTGTGTAGTACAGAACAGGGAAACGAGCAGCATAAAGCCTAGCATGAAAAGTGGGAGTGAATCCAGGCACGGAGGCTTATCAGCAGATAAGCAGAAGGCTGGCTGCCCCACACACAGCTCACACTCACCCAGGCTGGGCTCACACTCACCCAGGCCGCCTCTTGGCTGCTCTCTGCACAATGGCTCCTCCAGTTTGAGTTCCAGCCCCGGGGTTCCCTGAGCCGACTGCTGCGCCCAGCGAGGAGACATCTGATGCCATTTCTAAATGGGGAGGGAAGAAAAAGAAACCACTGCACGTCAAACCTTCCTCCAGCTCAGATGGGAAGGGATTCTCAGCCCTCCTTCACAGCAGTGGCACCGCAGTGTCTGAAGCAGAGATTCTGTGCCATGTGTTCCCAGCCCTCCCATCTGCTGCCTCCCCACGCTCTGCACTAAGGGCCCATCTCCAGCTTGGAGCACATGCTGTTCTCATCAGCTCAGAAGGTTGGATCATTGAATTAAAAGCTGTAGCCTCCTTTGCAGACAGAGGAGGAGCCTGATGCGATCACGGGAAGGGGCTGAAGCCACTCCCAGCTGTGCAGAAGGGGAGAAGAGCTGTGGGTTCACTCCACCGCACCAACAGCACCTTTTGATGAGGGGGTCTTTCTTGTCCAGGCTCAGAAGATGAAGAATTACTGAAGACACCTTGAAACCACAGCCTTACAAACAGCGGTTCCTACTCTGCAGCACCAACACCAGCCCCCAGCTGACCACACACCCACAGCAGCTCTTCCCCAAAATGATGCTGAGCACCTACAGAACCAGCACGAGAGGGGCACCAGATCCAGAGTTAACACGCAGCCTAAAAGGCTTTGGGTTTTATTTTCCCCGGTGTTGTTCTGAAATCAACCCTCCCTACCCATGTTTAGCAGCTGTGCTTCTTTGAGGTTTGCTGCAAAGCAACGCAGCCACACAACTGCCACCACAACCCTCACCAGCTGAGCTGTGCAGGGAGCCCTGAAGGCTTCAAACAGCCCAAAGCACCACAGCAGTGCTGCTGTGTTGGGACAGAGGGGACACACAGACCCCCAGAGCCACTGAGCACAGCACTGAGAGCTGCTTACGTACCAAACGCTGCCATGATGAATCCAAGTTAGGCTTCACAAACACACCAAAAATGAAAGCAAAGGGAGCCCAAAGCTCTGGTATACTGAAATCTCAGCTAAGCCAATGGCAGCAGGCAATGCTAGGTAGCAGCACCATGAAAACATCTGTGCAGCAATGCCCAATGGTAACTCCTCACCTCGAGCAAAGCACAACGTTTCACATCCCACCCTTCCAAGAGAGGAAAAACCCACAGAGCTATTTGCATCATCTGCTTTCCACCCTTTTTTCCTCTTTTCCTTCAGATTTTAACCCAGCAACAGAGCTTCTGTGGGCAGACACGGCTGTGCTGGCAGTTTGCAGCAGGGCTGTGTGACCACCAACCACCTCTGCTGTGCAGTTTGCTTTGTTGCCATCAAACGCACCCTTACAACTTCTGCTGTTTCCTCCAGAACGCATCTTTTCTCCCACAGAAACACTGCCAGCCTGCACTGCTACTTGCTTTGCTCCCCACACAGCGCTGCTGATGAGCTTTCCTCCTTACCAGTGCTTCCCTGCAGCACGGAGCAAACAAAGCTGGCAGCTCCAGAGCCCACAGAGCTGACTGCAACGCTTCCCCGCAGCAGCAGAACCTGAGCAGCACCAGGGGGAGATGAGGGCTGTGCTGGGAAATCAGTGCCAATGCCATCCATCCTCCAAGCTGGATGGTTGCTGTGCCCATCTCCATCACCCCCCACCTCCCCACACTCAGCTGGAGCTGCCTCAGGCACTGCTGCTGATGGAGGACTCTCTCTATGCAGCCTTCCTCCCCCTCAGGTAAATCCCATCATGCAGACAAGCTGGCAGCCAAAAGGGCTGCTTTGGGTGCAAGCAAACTGGGGTAAAACGTTCCTTCCTTTCTTCTGGGAGTCCTTAGCTCTTCAGAAAGGCCACAAATGGAGCAGAAAGAAAGAAAGTTCCTGGAGTGCTGCTCTGTGTTCATTAAGGAGTGAGGAATTTCCGGCTCAGGGCAGGGGAAGGAAGCGGTGCTGCACGGGTCTTCTGCAAAAGGCAACACAGAGAAATTAAGGATCCCTGTGTGTACCTGAACGGGGATGTGCCAGCATGAGTGCAATGCATCCAACAGCTGGACCCAGGATGGAAGAGGTTGGAGGACAGCACAGGAGGAGGCACCTCGAGGGGGGGGGCTGTGCAGCTCAGCCCCATGGGAAGGGCGGTGTTGCAATCATTGGCATCTCCACAAGTTCAGAAATGGTCCCAAACAACAACAACAAAAAAAGAACCAAAAAAACCCAACCATTCCAAGCTGTGATTGAGGAGAAAGGCAGCAGCAGCAGCCTGAGGGCTGTTTCCAACCCCAGCAGCACAAGGTTGCTTTCCAGAGCTGGGTGCAGCTCAGCACATTTTTTGCTTACCAAGATTTAACACCCCCCCCCAATGATTCAACTCCCCACAGAGCTCAGAGCAGCACTCCTACCCCCATGCAGCCCTCCCCATACAGAAGCTGGCTCCAAACAACCCCCCCCCAGGAATCCCCTTCACACCACAGCACTCCACGAGCTCCAGCTGATGAACCACCCACTCACCCACACAGCGTCAGAAGCGTTCTGACAACCCCACTTAATCACGAAACCCATTAAGCAATTAATGGGCCGGGAACCTCTGTGGATATGGAGCTAACCCAGAGCAAGCCCCTCCCTCTGCTGTCAGAGCTGTTTGTCAGCTATTAAACACAGATGTCGATGTTTCTTTTTCCCAGAGAACTTTTTTCGGTGTTGAGCCTTTCCTATTGTAAGCAGCACACCCCTCTGAGGAGCTACCAACACTCCGTGGTGCTCTCACAAACATTTTCCTTTCTCCACTCACCGCATCCTCACCAGGGCTGGCTCTTGTTTTCCCTCTTCCATTCTCATTCTGCACAACGCAGCTCTCCTTTCCTCCCGATCTGCACATCCTGCATCTGTCAAACTGCTCTGAACAGCTCCCAACACAGCCCTCCCCACCACGAGGGCTGAACCCCAGCCCTGGGATGCTGCAGCACACCAGGAGCACCTTCTGCTGTGCAAGGAGAACACAGATCTGACAGTTTCCCCTTCAGATCCATCTGCTGCTAACCTGACTCAGGAATGCTCCTTTTTGGTGGCTCTGCTGCGTGTGTGGTTCTCTTTTACCCAAGCAATCTCTGAATATGGAATTGCTGCAGGATTTCAGCTCACGATGTGAAACCACAGCGCCGGTTCCGCACCTCAACCACCACAGATGAGCCCCCCCCAAAGTGTTTTCTCAGCATCCGAAGCCACAAACGCTTCCTATCCCGTTAGAATGCTTTAAAAAAAGGCATCTTTGAGAGGCGACACCGAATCATCCTTGATAAAGCTGAACAAGTCACACAACCCCACACCCCGTCAGCCTCAAGCCACAAGCGAGAGCAGTCAGCAACCACAAAACATCGTAGCAAAACAAGAGAAAAAGAGGCACTGAAGCTCAGGTTTTGATCTCAGCCACCCACAACCTTCAGGTTACTGAAGGGATGGATGGACTGACTGCAGGTTTGGCTAGAAATCCAATGGAGCCTTCAGGATCCCATCATCTTTCCCTGCTTAACACGCTGCCAATGAGAGCCAGCTGCCCAGACAACGGCTCCCATTTGGCCAACGACCACAGGGCAGAATGGGCTGAGCTCTGTGCCTCCTGCAGGCATCGTAGTGCGGCTCACACACAGCTTAAAAACAGGCACTGAGGGGATCTGGAAGAGCTCCTCCATCCCAGAAGCTGGGAGGGCTGCGATCGGTGCTGATGAAGGAAAAACCTCCACGAGAAAAAGAGGGGAAAAGCAACAGAAGCCAGAAAGGGCAGCAGAGAGCAGCACAGTTCTGGCACAGCGGGGCAGGACAGCAGCCCATAAGGGCACAATCCCCCCCCCACACACCCCTCCACGATCCCAAATCCTCTCATTCCTCCCCAAAACAATGCTGTGCTCAACCAAACCTACCACACTGCTCCCAACCCCAGCATGGTCCCCTTTCTTCACACTCAAACCCCCAAGGACCCCATTGGGGAAGCACCCCCACCCCCCAGACAGGCCCCCCCCGGGGCCCCCCCCCCCCCCCCCCCCCCGGCCCCCCTGGGGGCCCCCCCCCCCCCCCCAGACAGGCCCACATTGGGGCAACACCCCTCCCCCCCTTCCGCCCCAGCCAGGCCCCCATTGGGGCAGCACCCCCCAGACAGCCCCCCATGCAGCCCTCAGCCCCCCTCCTTCAGGCAGACCCCCCTTCCCCTCACACCAGACCCCCTCATCCCCTCCCCCCCCCCCCCCAGCAGCTGCCAATCACCCCTCAGCCCCACTTCAACCTCCCACCCACCGCCCCCCAGGGGACGCCTCCACCCCTTTCCCAGCCCTCCCCAAGGCCGCACGCCCCCCTCCTCACCCCACGCTGCTCACCCGGGTTGGCGGCGGTGGCGGCCATAACGCGGCCCGTCCCCCTGCCGCTGCTGCCGCCGCCCCCCTCCCACCCCCCCGTTTCCCTCAGCACCGCCGCCGCGGCCAAGATGGCGGCGCAGGAAAACCCTCCGCGCCGCCGCGCAGCGCGACCCGCCCTCCTCGAGGGGCGGGGCGAACTGGGGAATGAGCCGCTGCTATTGGTCTGCCGTGAAGGGGGCGGGGCGAAAGGGCGGCGTGGCGTAAAGGGAGAGTGCCCCGCCCGCGTTGCGAGAGGGGGCGTGGTCACGTATATGGGGGCGTGGTCAGATGGGGGGCGTGGTCTGATGGTCGGGAGTGATGACGTCACTTTGTTTATTTGCTTTGTCCCGAGTGAAAGAATGTGATGGGAATTGGGGTTGGGATTGGGGTTGGGATTGGGGTTAGGATTGGGATTGGGATTGAGATTGGGGTTGGGATTGGGATTGAGATTGGGGTTGGGTTGGGATTTGGGTTGGGACTGAGAGGTTCAGATTGGGACTGGGAAACAGATTGAGGGGTTGGGATTGGGATTAGGGTTGGGATTGGGATTGGGGTTGGGGTTGGGGTTGGGACTGAGAGGTTGGGATTGGGACTGGGATTAGGATTGAGGGGTTGGGATTGGGATTAGGGTTGGGACTGGGATTGGGGTTGGGACTGGGATTGGGGTTGGGATCGGGACTGAGAGGTTGGGGATTGAGATTGAGATAGGGATTGGGATCAAGAGTGGGATTGGGAGTGGGATTCGGATTGAGGGGTTGGGATTGGGATTTGGGCTGGGATTTGGGCTGGGACTGGGATCAGGGTTGGGAATGGGATTGGAATTGGGATTGGGAGGTTGGGATTGGAACTGAGACTGGGATTTGCATTGAGATTGGGGTTGGGATTGAGATAGGGATTGGGATTGGGATCAAGAGTGGGATTGGGACTGGGAGTGGTATTGAGGGGTTGGGATTGGGATTTGGGCTGGGATTGGGATTAGGGTTGGGAATGGGATTGGAGTTGGGATTGGGGTTTGGGTTAGGAGTGGGATTGAAGGTTGGGAATTGGGATTGCAACTGAGACTGGGATTTGCATTGAGACTGGGATTCGGATTGAGGGGTTGGGATTGATTTAGACTGGGATTTGGGTTGAGTTTGGGATTGTGACTGAGACTGACGGAGGGGCTGGGACTGAGACTGGGATTTGGATTGAGCCGGGGATTGAGATTGGGATCAGGAGTGGGATTTGGACTGACAATATAATAAATACAACAAAACTAAGAGGCGGTGCTGCTGGAGGTTCTGCTCCTCCTTCCTGCACCGCTCTTTGGCAGCTCCGAACTGCAGAGCAGCTCAGAGCTCAGGGCTGCAGTTCCCAAAGCTTGGCGCTGCTCAGAGCCCACAGCAGCCCCTGCCCCACTGCAGGTCACCCCATGGGCCAGGGGGAGGTGGGGAACCCAGGGCTGTCTGCTGGGGGGGGGTCCCAGTTTGCTCAACCAGAGCCACACACAAAGCCTGGCAGGAGGTGCTGGGTGCTTCACGACCCCTTTAATCCACAGGATCGCTTCTCCCCACCGCAGGGAGCAGCTGAAAGGTGGTGCTGCTGTGTGTCTGCGGTGTTGTTGATGGCCCCGCTGTCACCACGGCCCTGCAGTATTGATGAGGCCCAGAGAGGTGACATCCAGCCCCAGTGCCTCCGTGTCCCTGCAGTATTCATGAAGCCCGATGAGGTGACAGCAGGCCACAACGTCACCATATCCCTGCACTATTCATGAGGCCAATTGACCGGGGAGAGCCACGGACAGCAGGACACAGGGCCAGGCAGTCCGTCTGTCTGTCCATCTGTCCGTCTGGAGGGAGGTAAGGGGCACTCAGCGCACACAGGGCAGGGTTCAGAGCTGGGGGGTTGGGGTCCCACCTCGACGGAGTGATGGCATTCACAGGGGCTGTGTTTGCTCGCTCCTGGAGTATTATGAACACAAACAAATCTGTAAGTTTGGTGGCTTTTCTGGCACCGGCCTGAACAAACCACCTCTTTTGCTCTTGTTTGTACACCCCTGTTTGCTTAGCATGGCTTTCCCACATGCTCCTGTCCCCTCCTAACCTGAGCCACGTCTGCTGGACTCAATGATCCTTACAGGTCCCTTCCATCTCGAGGTATTCTGTGATTCCATGATTCCGTGATTCCGTGATTCCATGATTCTGTGGGGGCTCAGCCAAGTCCTGCTGTGCCTAACAACCCCCAGTATGGCTGTACCCAACATTAATGGCATATTTTAACCTGGGTTTTCCTGGAAAGCAGGGAGGCTGTGCAAGGAAGAGAAGTTGGAAGGGATGCTACTGGGAACAGTGGGGCACTTTATCCTACTATTGCTGCTTCTGTTCCTCCACCCTCCTCTGCCCTGCAGGATGCGGCTGGGGCTGCACGCCTGAGTGCTGCCCGCATGGCCATCGACGTGGATCAGGGCTTCGCCATCGCCTTTGTGGTTCTCACATGCCTCTTCCTGCTGGCTGTGATGGTTCGCTGCGCCAAGCTCATCATAGACCCCTACAGCGCCATCCCCACCTCCACCTGGGAGGAGGAGCAGATCAACTGAGCCCCCCCCCCCCCCCCCCCCCCCCCCCCGGGACCCCCAGCATGGCAACTCACGGCTCTCCCTCCCCACTGGCTGCTCCCAGAGCTTCATCCCAGCCCCTCCAAAGCTCTCATAGAAACAGCATCGCTCAGGTTGGAAAAGACCTTAAAGATCGTTAAGTCCCCATTATGTCTAGGCACCCCAGGGCCCTCCATCTCTTTGAGACCCCCAGCCGTTCTTCTCTTCCCATCCTCAGACCCCTCAGAAGCCCCCCAGCCCCGACCCCTTTTGTCCCCTGGGTGGCAGTGCTGAGCCTTTTCAGGGACGCGGCCCCTTTAAGGCCCCCCCCCCCCCCCGCCTCCCTGCTCGCACTGCGCCTTGGCGCTCTTCCGCCGCACGCGGCGGCGGCCTGCCTCTTGCGCATGCGTAGCGCAATGCCGGCCTCAAGTCGGAGGATCGGACCGCCTTCTAATTGACGGAAGTGACGACATACAACTTCCGGGCCAGCGTCTCCGACCCCTTCCTCAGCCTTCAGCCCAGCAATAGGGGGCCGTGCTGGGCCGCGGGGACGGCGGGCTGGTGAGGTGGGGAGGGGGCTGAGGGGCTTGGGAGTGAGGGGGGGGAGGGGGTTGAGGGGTGAAGGGAGCGGGAGGGGCTCTGTGTGCCACTGGCTGCGTCCCCAGCACAGCGGTGGGACCCAGTCCCCATTGGGCAGCACGGCTCCTCTGTGTTCCCTTCCTCCTGGCCCTCAGAGAGATGTTGGATCTTTGCATTATCGGGGCTGGAGGGTGGGAATGGGGGAGCAAAAACGTGAGCTGTAGGGCATGGGGGGTGGCTGGGATGCAGCTGAGCAACACTGGGGACAAACGGCGGCCTCACCCATCTGTGTTTTTGGGTGGAGTAGAAATGGATTGCCAGGACATCAAAGAGCTGCAAAAAGAAGTGATGGAGGAGATGGGAATCTCCATGGAGGAGCTGGAGGACATCATCAGCAAGGAGCTGGAGAAGTCTGAGTACGTGAAGCAGAAGAAGCAGCAGCTGGAAGAGCTGGAGGTGTACGTGAAACAGAAGGAAGAGGAGGTGGCTCACGTCGATCGTCTCTTTGATGATGCTTGGAGGTGAGCACACATGGAATTGTGGTTGTGTGTCTGAGTTGGGTCTCAGAGAGCAGAAGTGGGGCAGATCGGGTGGCAAAGTCTGATGTTCTGGGTGCTGCCTGTTTCCCTTCCACGTAGGCTGATGCTGTGCTGATTGACTTGTATGTGATTATTGAGGGATAATTAAAATCATGACCCCGTGACTGTGAATCTCTCTTGTGAATACTTCTCCCTCACCTCAAGATGGCTGTGTTTAATTGCCAGCTCCCCAGTGTTTATTTCTGCAATCTTATGTGATATATACCTGGACTCATTTTATCTTTTCATGTCTTTTCCTCATTTTTTCTTCCCATCCCAGAGACTTTCATAAATGTGAGATGTTGGTAAAGGATCTGTATTCCAAACTGGGCCTGGAGTACCGCGAGAGCAGCTCTGAGGAGGAGGAGTTGGCTGCCAAACCCACAGAAGTGATTGAGATCCCAGATGATGACGATGACGACATCATGAGTATTGATTCAGGGTGGAAGAACAGTTCAGTATCTTATTGTGCTCTGTGGTAATGAGGAAGGAGTGGGGATAGGAGCATCCTGGAGCAGAGGGGGGATCAGAATCGGAGTACTTTAGAGCTGCCCATCAGCCACGGTGGCCCTAAAGCAGATGGGAAGTGCCATTAGCTCACATGAGGGGCGTCAGCATTGTCATGGCCTGCCAGGGCCTGGAACTGCCCCACAGTTCCTGGAGTTTAGGCTTGTTCAGGTGCTGAACTGGGACTAATTGTCCCTATCAAATGCTGTCTTTGCTGTGGAGGAGCTGCAAGTGCAGCATGTCTTGCATCTAGAAATGATTGGAAGTAAAATTGCCTTTTTTCAGTCAATTTCCTGATAGGACCAGAGGATGCTTTTGAACAGATGCTTCTCTCTGGTCCCTTTTCTTTCAGTGACTTTCTGGGGTGGATTCTTTCTCCACAGTATGTTTTAAACCGCTTATTTTCTCTTTAAACCCAGGTGATAGCAGTCCCAAGGTTGCCAAGGATCAGACTCTGGTGAGTTGGCAAAGAACTGATCTTAGTGCACTTCTGCAGTGGGGTTCTGCTGGCATGCTCAGGACACTGTTGTATTCATTGAGGGTAAAAATCCCCACTCTTTCATATTCTTTTCTTCCCTTCAGTTGAGGGAAGCCATGGCAGCAATGAGGAGGTCAGCCCAGGATGTTCAGAAATTTATGGATGCTGTGCACAGGAGAACAAATGCCCAGGATGCAGTGAAAGGTCAGTGTGAGCTTCCTGCAGCTGGCTGCTTTGTGCTGGCACTTGTGTGAGCCCCAGCCTGGGTGCTGCCTGAATCCTGGGCCTCTTGGTTTTCATTTTGGAAAGGAAAAATCCAGCTCTGCTCTTTGCTGTTTTCCTGTTGGGAAGATCCATTGGAGTGTGCAGATTCCATTTTTTTTTTAATCCTTTTAAAGTCCAAATATTTGGATTTCCTGTAACATGAGAGCTTTTCAGTGCTGTGCCGTCCTCCCTTGCTGGTGGCTCCATCCTATGGGGTTGAGGCACTTTAGTGATTGCAGCAAAGCAAAGCAGGGGTGTTGCTCCCTGCTTCGGGTCTGACAGATGTGCTTCCAGTTGCAAGCATGGCAGAGTGAGTCTCTGGGATGTTTCTAACGTGGCTGTTTGTTGTTTTTTTTTGGGGGGGGGGTTAGATGCACAAACCCCTCAGCAAGCTCCTGGTGCTCTCCAGCCTGCTGAACCTGCTGTGGGGGTGGGTGATCTCAGCAATGATGGCGATCTGAAGGTTGGCATGAGGATCCTGGGCAAGAAGAGAACCAAAACGTGGCACAAAGGAACTCTGATTGCCATCCAGACGGTCGGTAGGTTCTGAGTGTGGATGAGTGGTGCTCAGCTCTTCCTGTATGGAATCACTGTGCCTTTGTTGATCCCGCCTTGCTGAAACGTCTTTCAGGTGCTGGTAAGAAGTACAAAGTGAAATTTGACAATAAGGGGAAGAGTTTGCTTTCTGGCAATCACATTGCTTACGACTATCACCCCTCCCCGGACAAACACTACGTCGGGAGCAGAGTTGTGGCAAAATACAAAGATGGGGATCAGGTTTGGCTGTATGCTGGCATAGTGGCTGAAACACCAAACGTGAAGAACAAAGACAGGTATTCATTCTCCTCCACGACCATTTATTCTTTTTTTTTCCCTTTTTAATTAGAAGGAAACATGCTGAAGTGGAAGTTAAACTGCTTTCTGACCTCCCCCGGGTTGTGCTCAGTGTTGTTTCTTCACTTTTTCTTATCCATGAGTGCTCTGGGTGGAGCTTCTGTTCTGTTAACTCAGATGCCTGAGTCAGAAGTTGTGTTTGGTAATTCATTCAAATGATCGTGCAGTTATCAGCCTGCCCTGCTCAGGGCATGGAATGAGGAAAGAGAAGCCCTGAAGTGTTTGGTGCCAGCAGTGTTGCTTGGGCACGTAACCAGGAGCAGCAGCAGGTCTAAAGCAGTTCCCCTCAGCTGCATGCAGATGAGAGGCAGCACTCCTTGGATGTGGTTTTTGGTTTGTGGTCTTTCTGAGAAGATTCACAGAGGGTTTAATCACCCTCCCACGCTCAGATGTGGCTCCGCCCAGCCGTATGAAGTTCCATCTGATAAGTGTGGGATATCTGGGCAGAGCTCTGTACCTATTAGTCGTGTTGCAAATGTGCTCCTCCTGGCTGTTCTGCTGATCTCTCATAACCGTGACACAGCCCTGCATCCAAAGTGTTACTTGGGGGCATGTTTTTATTCTTATCTTTTTTTCCTTATCTCTTCTCCTTACCGCTGAGCTCTGTGGTTCAGCCTTGTGGGCCCCGTCTCCTCTCCAGGCCTGGGTTCTTCCACACACAGCCCCCTCTGTGCCCTCCCCCAGCTCTCCCCCCATGCTGCTCTCAGTCACAGCATGCAGCTCTTCTGCTGCCCAAAGGCTCTGAAAATATCTTTGTGGAGATTAGGAACAATTAAACTCTCTTTAAACTCTGTTTTTTCCCCATCATTTTAGCTCCCGTGGTGGAGGCACAGAGGTTTGGAGATTGGGGGGGGGGGAAGAGGGCCTGGCTGTGCTGTGCTGCTAGAAAGCCTATGGGCAGCTTCTGTGTGTTCTTTTTGGGAGTGCAGATGTAGCTCAGGGCTGGGGAGAGTGGTTCAGAAGCACTGAGGGAAGCAGCAGTGCTGCAAAGCCTGGAGCTCTGAGCAGGAGCTCAATTCTGTCTGTCCTCATGTGCCACGCTTGACCCAAGGCATTTGTAGGTGACAGAGTGGGGTTTCTCTGCTTTCATTCAGTGGCATTTCCAAGCCCAACACTACACGTGTGTTCTCTGTGCTGTTATCCAGGTTCTTGATCTTCTTTGATGATGGCTACGCTTCGTACGTCAAGGAGTGGGAGCTGTACCCAGTCTGCAGGCCGCGTGAGTGACCTCTGCCTCCCCTCTGTTCTCATGCTGGGGTTACTCAGGGTACTTGTGGGCACACAAAGAGCTTATCTTCAACATGAAGGTCATGCACATTTCAGTGCTGTGCTTGTAGAGATTTGCTTTGCACGCAGAACGGGAGGAAGCAGTGTTTTATTGCCTGCACAGCATCGTGCTGCAGCTCCCTGCACGCTGGGGGCATTGGTGTGGCTGTGTGCCCTGCTGCCCGATGGCTCTTAACAGAAATCCATTTGAAAAAGAGCCAAAGGACCTTTCCCCAACCTCATTTCTCTCCTTTTCTGTACAGTTAAGAAGACGTGGGAGGACATAGAGGACGTGTCGTGCCGGGACTTCATCGAGGAGTACATCAGTGCTTACCCCAACCGCCCCATGGTGCTGCTGAAGAATGGCCAGCTGATCAAAACCGAGTGGGAGGGGACCTGGTGGAAATCCAGGGTGGAAGAAGTGGACAGCAGTCTGGTCAAAATCCTCTTCCTGGTACAGCCATTTCTCCTCTCCCATCAAGGGGGGAGGATGGGGGGTGTTTTTGTGTGTGAGATCTGAACCTGTGGGCCTGATGGAACCCAGTTTCCTTGTTGGTGTCAGATGGGGCTCTGGAGCAAGTACACGTTCTGCTAATCTCTGCTTTGCTGGGAAGGTGAGGCTTTTATTTGCATGATGAAAGCTCCAAAAGCCCTTTTAATTGCGGTTTTCTCCCACAGCTGTGCATGCAAAGTGCTTTATAGATGGTTACAAAACAGAATTCATTGTCTGCAGCGGTTCTGTCCTGGTCCTTTCCTGCTGTAAGCTCCCAGCAGCACCTTCTGTTCAATAGGAGTGCTGTTCTGAGCAGCTGAGAGGGAGCTGCAGGATTCTGCAGGCTCAGCTTGTGCACAATGCAGCAGAGGAGCAGACACATTGGTGCCTGCTTGCTGTCTAAATAACTGCACCTGGGCACGATTCACTTGTTTGCATGACCTTCCATAAGACTTCACATCGATGCTTTACTTCTCAGTTGGGTTCTGCTGGCTTTAGAAGCATCACTAACGTTTCCTGCATCCTAGGAAGCTCTTGCTGTAGATGCTGTGAGTGTTGCATTCTCCCTGCTGCAGGATGACAAACGCTGTGAGTGGATTTACCGGGGGTCCACGCGCCTCGAGCCCATGTTCAGCATGAAAACCTCCACTGCCTCCACCCAGGAAAAGAAGCAGAGTGGACAGGCAAGGACTCGTCCCAATGTTGGTACGGAGCGTTTTTTGCTTTCCTGTGTATTTGGGAATCCTGGGGTCATTTTGTGGTGGAGCTTTTAGCAGAAATCCCAGAGATGCTGGATTTACAGCAGGCTTTGCCTGCTGGATGTGGCAGAAGCAGGCAGAATCTGCCTGGGTTGATTGGCTGTGACTCAAAGCTTTGCCAGTGGGCCACTGTTAATGGCCAGTGCGTCTGTTCTGCTTGCCTTAAGGGCCACATCGGTGTTTTGTGGCTGATGCGACGATCTCTGGCTGTTGTAAAGACTCTGTGTTGATACTGGGCTCTTTTATTCCTCTCCCAAGGCGCTGTGCGGAGCAAAGGCCCCGTAGTCCAGTATACACAAGATCTGACTGGAGCTGGAACCCAGTACAAACCCCTGGAGCAGATGCAGGCAGCCTCACTGGCATCACAGCCCGTTTCTCCACAGCCCTCTGAGATGGAGTAAGTACCCACATCAGTTTTCTGCCTCTCTGCGTTCCGTCTGCAGTGCTCAGCCCTTTGGGGCACTGCCCTTTTTGCATAACAGAGCTCTCAGGTGCAGATTTCCTTCACGGCTCTGCTTGGTTCTCCTGGCTGTGCAGATGTTTCTTGGTTTGCTTCTGGGGAGAGCTAAAGAGGAAAGGCTGCAGAAGGAGATGCTGGGGGCGGGGGAGCTGAGAGCCGAGCACCCCTGAGCCAGATGCCCACTTTTAGCCAGGGCTAAAGCTTTGCACACATTGCTGCATTTCCGAGTTAGAAAGCTTGCTGCCTCTCTTCTGAAAATCTGAATTGCTCCCTCGTGTCATGTCCAGGCTTTGGTCCTCGGCTGCCTTGCATTCCTCTGCTTGGACCGACCTGCTGGCAGAACTCAATGGCTTACAGAGCGCTGAGAACTCGGGATCAGCTGTTGGTCCGGGTGCTTGTGGACCAAATGTGTTCACTCTGAGCTCCATCCGAGCTCCCCACGCATCTCCTGCTGCTGGGAGACCGGGGGGGACCATCATGGAGGGCCAGGACAGTGCTGAAGGTGGCCTGGATGGAGGAAGGACTCAGCATGGTGATGAAGGGAGCGTGTATGAGAACAGCGGGACACCTGAGTATTTGCTCTGGGACCCTGAAAGCCTTACGGGGGAGAGGGAAGCTGCCCCAGTTCATTTTTGTCACCACTGTGGATTTCCCATCCGAATTTACGGACGCCTCACCCCCTGCCAGCATGTTTTCTGCTGTCACTGTGCTCTGCTGCATGGGCTGAGAGGAGAAAGGAGATGCCCCAGCTGTGAGGAAGCTGTGCAGCACGTGAAGTTTTACTCCCTGGATGCTCTGTAGTTGTAGCAGTGTGTAAGAACCCCGTCTGCTCCAAAGCTCCCTTCTCAGCATGGGATTCCCCTCTAAAAGCAGTGCAATGGGACTCAGGCTGCCCGTGGATGCGGGGATTCAGTAGGAAATGCACTTCTTGTGCCATCCTGACCAAGACGTGAGAACTGAAGCTGCAATCCAGCCCCTCTTCTCCAGCAGAACCAAAAGAAGAGATGCTCTGCCAGGGGAGGTCCCCCCAGAAAGCAGTGCTGGCTCCTGCATGGGGGCTCCCCCAGGACATGGAGGGGCAGTGGGGCACCCCAAGCTGCCCGGAGCACAACAGAAAGGCACTGAAGTTGGATGGCCAGGATCTGCAGGCTCACTGCCAAGTTAATCTCTCCGTTCCCATTTAACCATCCTCACAAACACTTCTTCTTCCCTCTCCTGACAATGGTTTTGACTTCAGGATCGTGTTGTCAGTTCTAATCAAGCAGACACTGCAGATGTTTCCTTGTCCTGCCTTTAAGTATCAGGCTCTTCCAAAGCCAGCCCTTCCCCATCGTCACCCTGAGGCAGCATGCTGTGTCCCTCCAGGAATACTTTGGGGTTAAGCGTTGTTTCTTAGATGATTAAAAGTGAGAGAATGGTTTTTTCGCTGCCCTGTTTTATTTGCTCTGAGGGAGGGTCAGCTCTCCTCCCCTTCCAGCCCCACTTTCAGCCTTGCTGTGGTGCCATGGAGCTGCTCACTGCTGTTCCTTTATAACACTGTTGACAGCAGCCTTGTTCTCTTGCTCCTGAAGTTCTAAAGATGTGCTTTACACCTCTCTTTCAAGCAGAGGTTTGCTGAAGTTATCAAACCCTGCTGCTTTCTGCCCCAATAACAGCTGTGTTCTTCCACCTATGGGAAGCCAGTGGCTGCCTGGGCTGCATTCTGTTTTAGCCATAGAAATGGATTGAGGATCTCTGCAGTTGTTCTCTGCTGCTGTGCATCCCCTGCAGGGCTGTCAGGGATCCTCCTGAGCCCTTCTGTGGGTGCTGCTGTTACATCCCCACGTCTCACCTGATTCTGTTGGTTGGCACGGACAAAGGAGTGCTCTGTACCTCTTAATTCCTCCCACTGTTCGGTGCTGAAGTACAAACCCAGGCTCTGAGTGCTCCTTCCTGCTGGTGCAGGGTTTCTTTGTGCCCTTCAACAACCAGCTGTGTGTAAGGACTCACTGTTGAGCTGCTGCAGGATGGTTTATGCCATGCGCGCTCGGGTTTGCACGGCTGTGAGGATGAACCTGCTCACTGCGTGTTGGCAGGATGCTGTCAGTAACCTGGGGGGGAATTGGGCTGCTGCACCTTGCCAATTGCTGCCCTTTTTCCCTCCTGCAGGTGCTCTGACAGTCTGCTGGCCCAGTCGAGGAAGCAGGTGGCCAAGAAGAGCACATCCTTCAGGTCCGGCTCGGGACAGTCGTCGCCTTCACCACCTGTGCTGAGTGATGCACCAGGAAGGGCAGCTGCAGCCCAGCAGCATCGGTGAGCACAGCAGAGCCTTCGGCACCATGCAGTGCTGGGTGGGATTTGGGGTTGGTTTGCTTTGCTTTTTGCCAGGTCCCAATCGTTTGTCATCTCCTTACCTCATTGTCCCTCCCTGATAACTGCTGGCTGCATTTTGTCGTTGGTGTGAACTTGGAAAGCCTCTTATCGCTTCCGCTCAGTCCTCACTCCTGGCCAGAGCCTCTGGAACTGCTTGTTTTCAAAGGGCTCAAGTATCTATGAACATTCTGGGGCTTCCGAGGGGAGTTGGTGTTAATCTGTGTCTGCAGGTGGCTCTTCCATGGCGGCAGCTTTGTCTCACTGCCCCACAACTGCTGATCTGTGTGCTTGTGAGGCTGCAGGCAGCTTATTGGTGCCTCCTGTGCTCCCTTCTGGTGGTGGTTTTCTGTTCTGAAATGCCTGGTGATGCTCCCTCCCTCCCTTTGAGATGTGCTCTGCCTCTCCCTCAGGGAGCATTGCAGCTCAGGTCTAACCAAACTCAGCAGCAAAGCTGCCAAGCCGTCCCAGCGTGTGAGCAGAATCACAGAATGGGTTGGGTTGGAAAGGGCCCCAAGGATCACAGATCTCCAACCCCCCTGCCACATGCAGGGCCACCAACATCCACATTTCACAGCAGCCCAGGCTGCCCAGGGCCCCATCCGACCTGCCCCTGATCACCTCCAGGGGTGGACGGGGCACCCACAGCCTCTCTGGGCAGCTGTTCCAGCCCCTCCCCGCTCTCACACCCAACAACTTCCCCCTGACACCCAGCTCCAACCTGCCCTCCCTCCATCCCAGCCGTTTCCCCTCATCCTGCTCTCAGCTCCCCTTTCCCACAGCTGCCTCCCCTCCTGGCTGCAGGCTCCCTTCAGGTCCTGCAGGCTGCAGTGATTCACCCCACAGCCTTCTCTTCTCCAGGTTGCACAAGCGTGGCCTCAGCCCGGCTTTGCAGGGAGCTGCTGCAGCCCCGCTCATCCCTGGGGCTCCTCTGGCCCCTCTCCAACAGCTCCCTGCCCTTCTTGTCCTGGGACCCCCAGCCCTGGACGCAGTGCTGCAGGTGGGGCCTCACAAGAGCAGAGCAGAGGGGGACGATCGCCTCCCTGTCTCTGCTGCCCCCCCTGTGCTGCTGGAGCCCAGGATCCCATTTGCTTCCCCAGCTGTAATCACACCCTGCTGCCTCACGCTCAGCTTTCCATCCCTCAGGACCCCCAGGTCCATCTCTGCAGCATCTGCTGCGATAGGACCTAAGCACCCAAAGGCCTTTAGCAGGATAAAAGGAGCAGTAGGGCCCCTCCTACAGCCGTGGCTGCTCACTGTCCACCTTTCCCACAGCAACTTCCCCAGCGGGCCTGCAGGCTCAGCGCAGCCCTTCCATGGCATGCTGGACCGGGTGCCCAACGAGCCGTCGTACCGCGCGCCGCTGGAGAAGCTCTTCTACCTCCCCCACGTCTGCAGCTACGCCTGCCTGTCCCGCGTGAGGCCCATCCGCAGCGACCAGTACCGCAGCAAGAACCCCCTGCTCATCCCTCTGCTCTACGACTTCAGGAGGATGACGGCTCGCCGCCGGGTGAACCGCAAGATGGGTTTCCACGTCATCTACAAAACGCCGTGCGGGCTCTGCCTGCGCAGCATGGCCGAGATCGAGCGCTACCTCTTCGAGACCGACTGCGACTTCCTCTTCCTAGAGATGTTCTGCCTGGATCCTTACGTTCTGGTGGATCGTAAATTCCAGCCTTACAAACCCTACTATTACATCGCTGACATCACCAAGGGCCGCGAGGACGTGCCGCTGTCCTGCGTCAACGAGATCGACAGCACGCCGCCGCCGCAGGTGGCCTACAGCAAAGAGCGCATCCCCGGCAAGGGGGTCTTCATCAACACGGGCTGGGAGTTCCTCGTGGGCTGCGACTGCAGGGATGGCTGCAGGGACAAGTAGGTGATCCCTGCTGCTCCTCGTTTCCCCCTGTTTGGCTGAGCAAACTGTGGCTCGTGGTGCTGTGGAGCCACGTTGGGCCGCAGCTTTGGACCCGGGCGCCGTCTGCCCGCATACAGAAGGGCTCAGCTTTCCCTTCCTGTCAAACCGGTGTGTAGAATCGATTCTCTGGGGGCTCAAGTGAGTTTTATTCCTTTCTGCCTGCAGATCTAAGTGTGCCTGTCACCAGCTGACGGTCCAAGCAACCGGCTGCACCCCAGGAGGGCAGATCAACCCCAACTCGGGCTACCAGCACAAGAGGCTGGAGGAGTGCCTCCCAACTGGGTGAGCATGCAGCACTTCCCCTCCCCTCCTTTCCTTCTTCTCTATTATTGGCCTCCCCCTCTGCTCCCCCTCTGCTCCCCCTCTGCTCCCCCTCTGCCCATTATTGACCTCTCCCCTCTGACCTGTCTGCCTCGAGGGAGGACAGCTCTGCTCTCAGATAGCTGACACTGCTCTCCTTCCTTTCAGGGTTTATGAGTGTAACAAGAGGTGCAAATGCAACGTCAACATGTGCACCAACCGCCTGGTCCAGCACGGGCTGCAGGTCAGGCTGCAGCTGTTCAAGACTCAGAACAAGGGCTGGGGCATCCGCTGCCTTGATGACATTGCCAAGGGCTCCTTCGTCTGCATCTATGCAGGTAGGGCCGACAGCTTTGGCTGGAGATGGGTGCTGTGCAGAGCCAGGAGGGCACACGCAGTGCAAACCCAACCTTGCAGTCTGTGAGGGCTGCGGTGTCCCCTCTGGCCCCAGTGGGGTTACAGCACTGTGGGCTATCGGTGTGACTGGGCAACTCACGCTTTGTTTTCTGCTTCCCAGGGAAAATCCTCACGGATGACTTCGCTGACAAAGAGGGCTTGGAGATGGGGGATGAATACTTTGCAAACCTGGATCACATCGAGAGCGTGGAGAACTTCAAGGAGGGCTATGAGAGCGACGCCAAGTGCTCGTCTGACAGCAGCGGGGTGGACCTGAAGGACGACGAGGAGGACAACACGGGCACGGAGGAACAGGAGGAGTCCAACGAGGACAGCTCTGATGACAACTTCTGCAAGGATGAGGGCTTCAATGCCAGCTCGGTGTGGCGCAGCTACGCCACGAGGCGACAAACCCGCGGCCAGAAGGAGAACGGGCTCTCAGAAACGGCCTCCAAGGACTCGGGGCTCACGCCGCAGGTTGGCCAAGATGAGGCTGCAGCAGCAGCCGCCTCCTGCAAGCTGCCTGTGTCCGAGGAGACCTCCAAGAACAAAGTGGCCTCGTGGCTCAGCTCCAACAGCGTGTCTGACAGCTTCCAGGACAACGACAGCACCTCGTCCTTCAAGATGAGCGAAGGAGGGGAGGCCAAAAGCTGCAGGGCTGATCCTGCCCTGGGGGGAGCGGAGGGAGAGGCAAAGGCACCGAGGAAGGATGTGAGCTTTGGAGGGGGGGGGGGCTGGGGAGCTCAGCCCCGTGTTTGGGGGGTTTTGGGTGCTCTGTGCTCATCCTCTGCCCTGAGGAGGGGACCTGGAGACCCAGTGGGTGTGGAGGGTGGGTGTGGTGAAGGGGCCCTTCTGGAGCACAAAGGTGAAAAAGGAATTTTCATCTGCATTTCTTCCTCCTGCAGGAACCTGAAGATTCAAGCAAAGTCCCCGGGTAAGGTTCCTTCAATTCCTCCTGTTTCCCTGCTTTTTATTATTATTTATTCTTTCCAAATTAGCCTCGGAATGAATTGCTGTGGTTCTGTGGCTGCTCCCCACCTCTTTTAGATGTCATTAAGCTGCACCAGAGGGATCTGAGCAGTCAGGGGTGCTCGGAGCTGCTGTTCTCTTTGAGCTCTCTGCTTTCCCAACCACCTCTGAGTTCTTCTCCCCTCGCAGGCTCAGCGACCTGGGCAGGCTGTATGGTTACAACCCCAGCCCCCCCAAACTGGAAGGGCTGCGCAGACCCACCAGCAAAACGGCTCTGCTGCAGAGCAGGCGGCACTCGGGGCCCCTGCAGCCCCCCTCTGAGGTGAGCTGCCCCATGGCTGTCCTCTGTGCTTCTCTTTTGATCATCTTCTGCTCTCCTTTGAGTGCCAGTGGCTCCTCATTGAGATGATCAGGGAGTTGAGGCTGCCTTCTGGTAGGGGGGGGGAGGGGGTCTCTCGGTTCTGAAGGCCCCGAAACTCAGCTTTTGTGCAGTAGGGTGGCACAGTGCCTTGCTCTGCAGCCAGGGGATGAGGATGCTGTGCACTAAAGGGGGTGGGGGGGTCTCTCATCTATGTGGGTGATTCCTGAAAGACTCAGAGAGCCCATCCTCCCCCAGAGCCCCAGCACTGCGTGGCTCAGCCCCCAGCCAGGTGTCTGTGTGTAGATTTTCGACAGGGTGGGGGGGTTCCTTTACTGGGGATGGGGGGGGGAGCCTGGGGGCACTGTTGCTCAGGAGCTGCAATGGCACTTCCAGGATGTGCTGACCCTGTCCAGCAGCACCGACAGCGATGGAGACAACGGGCCCAAAGTGGAGGGGCAGCCCCAGGGTGCTGCCAACGACAGCGACGACATCCAGACCATCTCATCGGGCTCTGAGGAGGAGGAAGGGGATGAGAAGAAGAACCCCTCTGGTTCAGGTGAGTTGCAGGGAGGCAAAGGGCTGCTTTGCAGCCTCCTGGTACTGGGAGCTGCCCCTGCTCACAGCACAGCGCTGTGCTGCTGCTCATAGGGATGTGGAGGGGGGTTGGCAGGAGCCCACGCTGGGGTGGTGTGGATCTGAGCTGCACCTCAGGGGATTCTGAGCCGGGTGCAAGCAGGAGCTGGATGTCTCTCAGTTCTGAAGGCCCCAGGACTCAGCTTTTGTGCAGTAGGATGGCACAGTGCCTTGCTCTGCACCTGGGGGGTGGGGAGGGGGGTTCAACAGCGAGCCTGGAGCTGCTGGCAGTGTGGATTCCTCCCGTCCTTCACTCTCCTGCAGGGCCCACGAAGAGGCAGGTGGCAGTGAAATCCACACGGGGCTTTGCCCTGAAATCCACCCACGGCATCGCCATCAAATCCACCAACATGGCAGCAGCTGAGAAGGGCGACAGCGCTCCGGTCTGCAGGACAACACGGCAGTTCTACGATGGAGAAGAGTCCTGCTATATCATCGATGCCAAACTGGAAGGGAACCTGGGCCGCTACCTCAATGTGAGCACAGAGCTCCTGGAGAGCTGGGATGGTGCAGTGGGAGGCATTGGGATGATGGTGGGGGATGCAGGGAGATGATGTGGGATGTATTGGAATACAGTGGGCTGCACTGGGGTGATGATGGGGGCTGCACTGGGGTGATGATGGG
>JAPSGF010000156.1:374044-394860 GCA_035772895.1 Perdix hodgsoniae
GGGGGGGGGGGGGGGGGGGGGGGGGGCTCTGCACCACCCAGGGCACCTCCACAACGCAGCCGGATGGGACCCCAGACCCCAGCATGGACTCACCTTGCCTCCCGGAACTTTTTGAGCAGGCTGGGTCGGTCCTGGTTGCGGCGGCGGCGGAACCAACGCTCCACCTGGCGCACCGAGCAGCCGCTCTTCCTCGACAGCATCTCCACGTCAGCCTGGGATGGGAGGGAGGGAGGGAGGGGGGAACGGCAGGGACATCAGCGCCGTGTTGTCCCCCCTCCCCATCAACCCTTCAGCCTCACTCTGGGGTCCCCCCCCCCTCACCTGTTTGGGCTGCCTGGAGGTGGCGGCGTAGAACTTCTCCAGCACCGCATTTGGGGCGGCTCTCAGCCGGACGCGTTCCTTCACACCCAGCAGCCCAGCCAGTGGGGTGGCCACATACCTACAGATGGACCCCCCCAGTCCTGTGAATGCGGGCTGACACCCCCCCCCCCCCCCCCCCGGGGGGGGGCGGCGGGGCGGCCCCCCCCCCCCCCCCCCCCCCCCCAAGGGGGGGACCAGCAATCCGAGCCCAAACTGAGACACAGAGCTGAGCCTGACGGGTGCAGAGCCACAGAACCAAGAGCCTGGAGAAGAGCTCCGAGATCACACAGCCCAAAATGCCCAGAGTGGGGATGGGGCTGAGCCAGGGCTGGAGATTTGGGATGGGGGTGGAGGTCCCCCCCCCCAGCGGTCACTCACGTCTCGAAGAGGTGCCGCACGATGAGGAAGAGGAAGGCCATGGGGATGGTGATGTAGAGGTCGGAGGCTTTGGCGTAAACGCGCCCATCGCGATCCTCCAAATCGGCCCAGGTGAGGTTTGCAGGCAGCCAGAGCCTCTCCCACCAGAAATAACTGCACAGCGTCCGGAACATCCTGCAGGACGGAGGGGTGAGGGGGGGGAACCCACCTCCCCCCCCCCATGGGGCACAAAACCACGCAGCCAAAGAGTCCACGGATCCACAAAGGAGAAACGGCACCCAGAATGGGAATGAGCCCCAGTGACCCCAAAGGACCCCAATGCCCTCAGAGGGTCCGAAGGCTGACAAATGGCCCCAACGTCCCCAAAGGGCTCCAATGCTCCCAAAGGGTCTCAATGCCCCCAGTGGGGTCTAATGCTGACAAATGGCCCCAATGCCTCTAACAGCTCCAATGCCCCCAGAGTCTCCAAAGGGCCCCGATGACCCCAAAGCACCCCGGTGCCCCCCAAAGGGCACCAATGCCCCTAAAAGCCCCCCAAAGGGCACCAATACCCCCCAGAGGCCCCCAATGCTTCCAAATGGCCCCAATGCCCCAAAAGGGCCCCAATACCCCCAAAGCACCCCGGTGCCCCCCCAAAGGGCACCAATGCCCCTAAGAACCCCAATACCCCTCAGTGCCCCCAAAAGGCCCCAAAGGGCACCAACGTCCCCCAAATTCCTCAAAGGCCCCCAATGCTTCCAAACGGCCCCCAAAGGGCCCTAATGCCTTCCAAAGGTCCCCAAGGGACACCAACGGCCCCCAAAGTCCACAAAGAGCCCCAGGGGGCCTCAATATCCCCCAAAACCCCAATGCTTCCAAATGGCCCCAATGCCCCTAAGAGCCCCAACACCCCCAAACTCCCCAATGGGCCCCAATGCTTCCAAATGGCCCCAATGCCCCCAGTGGTCCTAGGGCCTCCAAACGGCCCCAATGACCCCAAATGGCCCCAATAGCCCCCAAAGTGCCCCAATGCCCCACAGCCCCCCAACGGACACCAATGCCCCCCAAAGGGCCCCCAAACCCCCAAATAACCCCCAACCCCCCCCCGCCCCCCTCTCTCTTCCCCACTTTGGGATCACAGCGGATCCCCGCGGTTCGTTTCATTCCGGTCCGAACTTTGACCGGCGCTGTGGGATCATTAACCCGCCCCGTTCCGTTCATCGCCCGGCTCCCCGCGGTCCATAGCGGCGATTCCTCCGGGGCACAAAGCGGCGAGGCGGCTTTCCTCGGGGCACCGAACCGAGCCGCCCCCCCGTTCCCCACCTCGGTTCCCGTTCGCCGTTCCAAACCTCTCCCAGCCCCCCCGCCCCCCCCCCGTCCCACCCCAGGCCTACCGCGGCCTTCCGGATCTCCGTGCCCAGAATGGGGAGGGGGGGGGGGGGGGGGGCCAAAAGGGGCGGGGGGCGGGGGGCCGCCCCCCCCCCCCCCCCCCCCCCCTCCCCCCCCCCCCCCCCCCAGCCCCACTCACTCGGCCGCCCGCCGCCCTCAGCGCCGCCGCCGCCGCCGCCGCCCCCCCCGCGCCCCGCAGAGGGCGGCAGTGACGTCACCGCCAACGCCGCCGCCGGGCGGACCCGGGGCGGGGGCGGGGCTTTGCGGGGAGGTGGGCGTGGCCTGGCGCGTGCCGGGTTTTTTTTCCCGGGGAGTGGGCGTGGCTTTTAAAGGGGCGTGGCCTCCGGCACGCGAGAGATTCGTCGCCGCGGGCGATGTCGGGAATGGGCGGGGCTTAGCGGAGAGTGGGCGGGGCTTAACGGGAGGGGAGCGCTGTGGTCACGCGTGGCCCCGGGACCGCACGCCCCATAGGCGGTCCCTGACGTGGTGGGGTGGGGTGGGGTGGGGGCACAACCCCTGCTTTCCCCGCCAGCCCTCCTCGCACTCCCGCTCTGGGCACCCCGCCCCCACCCCGCCCCCCCCCCCCCCCTCCGTGACCCCCACGACCCTATAGCCACCCACGTGCCTCCACGACCCTATAGCCACCCACGTGCCTCCTCTCGCAGCCTCTGTGGTCCCTAGGGACCCCCGCACCTCCTCTGTACATCCCTGTAGACACCCCGCTCCTCCTCCCGCAGCTCCTTGGACACCTCTGCAGCCCCCAGTCCCACCCCCCCCATCTCCCACATACAGCCCCTACAGCCACCCCTGCATCCCCCATGTCACCCCCACCCCCTCCTCTGTCCATACAGACAGCCCCAGGGCTCCTACCCCCCTATAGCCACTCCTGTGCTCCCCCCACCCTCCTCCCTGACCCTAACACAGCCCTCACCAACCCATCCCTCCCTCCAGCCCCTCCAGCCAACCCCACACCCCCCCTCCATACCCAACAGCACCGACTGCAATGGGCAAAGTCCTTTATTGGCTAAGGCAATGCTGTGGGAGGGGGCACACGTCTCCCCCCCACACATGACCCCCCCCACTCCTGAGGGTCCATAGTGGGGGGGGGGCAGGGGAGGAACCCTGCTCCCACAGGTTCCTCACCCTCATATTAAGGCCACTGGAAAAACGGGGACGGGTCCCAGCACTTTGCAAGGAGGGTCCCCCCCCCCCCAACCCCCACATCTCACACCACATCGTCCCCCAGGATCTGCAGGATGGGGGGGTCCTGGGGGGGCCGGCTACAGGAGGGTGCAGTCCGAGTTCTGTTTGTGCCGCTGTCTCCGCTCCGGCGTCGGGCGGCCGCCCTGCTGTGCTCGGCCCTACAGAAAGACAGCAGGGATGGGGACGGGGGGGGGAGGACAGAGCAGAGGAGCACAAAGAGGGGACCCGCGGAGCCTGATACCTGTGGGGGGGCAGGGGGGGGTCGCTGCTGCTGCTGCTGCTGCTGCTGGTACTCCTCCTGCTGCAGCTGCCGTGCCAGCTCCAGGTCGCTGAGCACCGAGGGGCCCTGGCCCTGCTGCTGCTGCAGGGATAGGGCCATCATGTAGTCCTGGGCACGGAGGGAAGCAGAGAGAGGGGTGGGCACAGTGCTGGGGGGCACCCATCCAGCCAGGGGGGCTCCTGTCCCCTCGTGAGCCTCACCTGGTCCAGCTGGCTCTGCTCCGGAGCGGCTGCCTCTTTGCCCAGGGCATGGCTGAGGTGGAACTGAGTGTCACAGAAGCAGCTGTCACCATCCACGTTGTGAAGGCTCTCCCACACCACGCGCTCCTCCTGCAGGAAGCCCTGGTCCGTCACCAGCAAGTACAGGTGGCCCTGGGGACAGGGGAGGGGGACAGAGAGACTCAGAACCGTGGCGGGGACTCACAGCCCCCTCCCCTTCTGCATGCTGGCTGCCCCCCAGCAACTCAGGCTGTGCCGGCCCCATCCATGGGGGCACCCACACTGCCCCCCACGAGCGAGGAATTCCCTCCAACCACCTTCCCAACCTCTCCTCTTTCAGCTTAAGCCCCTCTCCCTGGTTCCATCCCTATATAAAGTCACCCTCCATCTGTGTTCAGCCCTGGAGGGTTGTGCCTGGGTTGCGCTGTCCAGGAACTGCCCCTGCAGGGCAGCAGGGCAGGGATCAGCATTGGGTCACACCACACCTTGTGCTTTATCATAGTGCTGAAGTGGTTGTTGCGGAAGAAGACGCTCAGCTCCTCCTCCTTCACAGCGGCCGTCAGCTCACACAGCCCGTGGTAGGTGAGCTGGGAGGCCGTGGATTCCAAGAACTGCTCAGCAATCAGCCCTGGGGGTGGGGGGAATGTGAGAGCAGGGTCAGGGCTGCCCTGAGCCCCCCAGCACTGCTCCTACCTTCGGTCACCAGGCTGGGGTCACCAGAGTGTTTGCAGGTGATGATCTTCTCCACCAGCTGGTTGTAGCTCAGTTTGCCCACAGCTTGCACCACCTCGGGGCTCTGCAATGGGAGGGGGATGTGTAGGAAATGATGAGGATGGGAGAAATCACACCGAAGGGGGGGAGGCTGCCACGTCCTGCCCCAACCCAGGGAGCTCAGCCCCACTGCAGGCACCTCGGGGTCATCAGTGCCCCCAGAGAGAGCCCACACCCAGCGTCCACCTGCGGGTCCACCAGCCAGCCGTGGTACAGCGGGACGTTGAGGAGGTCGAAGACGATGCACTCTGGGGTGTATTCGAAGTCGGAGACGCCCGTGAAGCGAACGTTCACATCCAGACCCGTGGAGAGCTTGGGCAGCACCATCATGGTGTCATTGACGTTCTGCAAGGGGTGAGCAGCACCACGTCCTGCTCAGGAGGAGCCCAACGCCCAGCACTGTGCAATGGCGGTGCTCAGAGCTGGGAGATGTGAGGCACTCTGCTGTCCTCACACCGTGCAGAGAAGTAAAGTGGGTGGGTGGCCCCCATCCCACCTCACTGCCCACCTGCTGGAAGTTCAGCTGCAGCCCTTCCGACTTTTCCTGGGGTTTGATGGACAGGATGCAGTCCCCTTGGATGCAGTGCAGAACAGTCACTCCGGGGCTCCCAGTGGTGCACGGAGCCCAGCGCAGCTCAGCCCCACGTTGGGAATCCCTCCCCTGTCTGTTCCTCCTCTCCCCAACCAACCCCCCCCCATCCCCCAAAAGAAAGGGTCTGGGCCCCACATCCCCCTCCTCCTCTGCACCCAGAGGGAATATCCCTCAGAAGCTGTGTACAGGGAGCGTGGTGGGAGGACAGACCCCATGGGCAGCAATGAGCCAATGGGTGGCAGATGGGAACCGCTGCCTCACGCCCAGCCCAGGAACCCACAGTGACAGCAGTGCCCCCCCCCCCTCCAACTCCCACTCACCCAGATGTGCCATCAGCTCATCCGACGTCACCACCTCCTTCTGTGGGGGCAGCTTCACCTGGAAACACATTGGAGGGGGGGGGGGGGGGGATGGTCAGAAGAGCCCCTCAGTGCCGTAAACCTCCCAGCTTGGCAGCACAGACCAAGCTGGATGAGGCAGCAGGCTGAGACGCCTTCACTCCCCTTTTCCTTCTCACCGTGTTACCTCACAGCCCCCAGCTGCCCTCCCTGAATGTCCCTACTGGGGTTCCGTGGAACAAATGCGACTGACCTCATCCCCCCCCCACCACTGCTCACCTTCCACTGCAAGAAGAGGATGTTCATGATGGCCAGCAGCGGGCAGGGCCCGTTCTCACTCTGGGTGATGATGGGCGTCCGTTCTCCCTTCCACGTGATCCACTTTACACAGTAGAAATCGGGCTCAGGCTCACGGCTGGGGGAGCGGGCGCTGGGGGGCTCAGCTGCTGCCTGGGGGGACGCATCGCCCTCCCTGGGGGTGGGAAGCTCTTCCTTGACACTTTGGCTTCTGGTCTCCTGGTGCTCAACGGGATCCTCTGTGGTGCTGGGACGGGGCACCTCCTCCCGCGGTGCTGGGCTGTGCCTGCTGGCAGATGGAACATCCCCCCCTTCTTCAGACCCCCCCGTGTCCTGTGGCAGCTGGCAGGGCTCAGGGCTGCTCTTTGGGCATTGGTCATCGTCCCCCGTGGTGCTGAGCATCGCCCCCAGCTCAGACTGCAGCTCCATCCCGGCAGCTCAGAGCATCTGACAGTAGTGCTGTGTGGTCCCGAGGATCCTCTGATGGGACGAATGCTCCCCAACAGAGCACTCAGTTCTGCCCTGCTTCGGTCCCAGCCTCCACTTTCTTAGGATGCAAAGTCCGGATACTCCATAAAAAAACACATGTAGGAACCCAACTCCCTCACCAGGCACTGCCTGTCACTTCAAAACAACTGAAACAATCCAAAGGAGCGTCAATCTGAGACACCAAACTGCACAGCAGATTTAAAAGGCCCCTCCAGGGGATGCTCAGCCTGTAGGGCACTGCTGGATGGCAGTGCTGGGCACTGGGATGCCCTCACAACCTCCTTCTGCTCCACTCAGCTGCTCACTGTGGATGACAGGCAGTGCTCTCCCAGCTCTGCCTGTGTGTGTGCATCCACATTCCAGCTGCTGGCAGCTCCAAGAAAGCCAGCACAGCAGGGTGTGCTCTCTGTGCCCCCTGCCAGCAAGGAGGGGCGTGAGAGCCTCCAGAGCCCAGCTGAGGGCTGAAATGTTCCACACACACCCTTATTCTGCTGTCAGCCCAGCCCAGAGCCACAGAACAGAGGACAAAAGTGTCCTTGAAGGCGTTTATCCGCTGCTGTCCCCGTCGGATGATCACCACAGCCAAAGCCTGGAGTTACACAAACAGAACAGGGCTGCTCCGGCGTGGCGCTCGCGCAGTTCAGATTTCTCCACCTGCAGCTCTGCCTATGCTGGTGTTCCTCCCACGGCCTCTCCTGCATCAAAGAGACCAAAAGGGAAACAAGTTGGATGAAGCAGCGTCACCAACGGAGCAGCTCTGCTGCGTCCCTGAGCCCAGAGGTGCAGCAATACCCAGACCCACAGCCCCCAGCTGTGTCTCAGTGAGGCTCCACGCAGAGCTCCGGCCGCCCCCCACCCCCATCCATCCCCATTTTCCCCCCATCCATCCCCATTTTCCCCACTGTTGCCTCTCCCCATGGGGCCGGACGGCTCTGCTGAGGCTCACACCTGGGCTGAGTCACCAACAGATCCCATTACGCCTTAATCCTTCTCCTTCCCCCTCCCTTGCCCAGTGCTGAGTCGGGCGCTTTGGCAGTGCTGTTGTTTCCAACCTGGAGGGGCTGCAGTGGATAAATGCAGAGCAAACAGGCGTTGCCTGCTACGGAGAAACTACGAGGTGTTGGGGCATAAGGGAACGTTGGCCTGATGATGAGGGGCCTATTATGGCTGTGAGCCCGGATGGATTCGTTAAGCCGTATCTGCGCAACCTCTCTGCTTAGTCACACTCTTGTGTAACACGGAAGGGATATGGGGACCAATGAGGGGTAACTAGCCCATATATGGTGATTTTTATTAAACCAATCAGTGTGTTATTCATTTCATTCAGAACCAATCATTGCACTACACACGCAAGAAGGGAACACAAAGCAAGTCATCCGCGCAATGAACTGAGCCCTCGCAGCACCGTGTTGGTGTGTGTGTCTCCTGCTTTGCTCTACGAGGGTTATGCCATTTGCATGTGATGCCTCGACGTGATTTGGTGATGCAGCTGTCCGGCAGGCAGGTAAGCCTGGCACCTTAGTGGTGGACAAGTCTTGCATGCAGTAACTCTCGGGCAGCAGCGTGGGTCAAACGGCATCCGCTTCGGAGAGGGCAGCTGTACAACGTTTGGTGTCTCTTTCTACACAAATCGGGCATCCTATCGAGCAGCTGGAGCTGGTCCTGCTGCTTCGTTTCGCCCACAGCAAGGGCTATCTTCTGCTGACCTGTTTGATGAGAGACAGTGGACGGACATCAGACAGGAGCTTTTGGAGTCCGTGGCCGTTAACAATAAGGAGGCGCGGTTATTGGCGCCCGCAATTGATGATGTTAAGGGTGATGCTGCTGTCAAAGAGGCATTGCAGGGAGCTTTGATGTCGGTGCAGCCCCTGCTGGCCTGTCCTCTTGATTCTATAGGCTTCTGGTCACAGGAGCAAGTCTCTTGTCCCCTCCTAGCGCTCCCTGCGCTGCCTCCAGATGCAGCGGCCGTGCATCCAGCAGAAGATAAGATGGATGTCCATCTGTCCTCCTCCCACATCCTTCCTCCGTTGCCTCCGCCTCCCACCTACTGGTTGGATGAGGAGGAGTCAGCTACGTGTTGTGAACTTCTCACCTTGCCACGGGAACAAAAGGACTTGTTGTCAAAGATGCAGGATCTCGATCCTAAAAAAGGACTCTAAGACCAGTCAGCAGCAAAATCGAAGCCGTGTTGCCCGGCTTGACCAGTTTGGAAGAGCAGCTTATCGGTGTTGGGTGTCGTTGTCCGGGGGGAAGAATGGCAAAGGGAGGGTGGTGTGTCTGTAAAGAGGTTCATCTGAAGGGAAAGATGGGCCTTTGAGAGACAGGCAGCTTCGGTGGGCGGCGCAGTGCGTGAGGGATGGCGAGATGTCGGAAGCGGCTGCACGATATCAGGAATGGAATCGGTGGGGGGAGGAAGCTGAACACTTGCTAATGCGTTTTTTGGAAGCAGAAAAGAAGGAAGGAAAAGGTGAAGGGCTTTAGAAAGGAAAGGGTGCAATAGGGGAGAATGTGAAGGCTGAGGAAAAGGATTTAAGAAAGCGGTGTTTACCAGGTCAGGAAGGAAAACAAGAGTCCTTTGATCCAGAGCAGGAGCCAGATTTATTTCCACCTGACCCGGATGGCTTTGATCCGGGACAGAGATGGAAAGGGGTAATCAAGGATGTTCTTATAGAAGGACAGATGTTACCAAAATCTTTTAATACCCAACCAGTGACAATGAACCCGCAGAGTCAGGTACGGTGGACCCCTTTGGGCTGCAAAGAGCAGTACTGCAATACGGAATGGATAACGAGCTGGTCATACAGATGGTTACAGCTTCTTTTTAAAGGTTTTGGTACTGCAGGATATTTGTCAGTAAATGGAGCTGGTATTGCCACCTCCTGCCTATTTGCTTTTCTCAGAACGATGGGCTGAAAAAGCAGATGCAGCTTTATTATGGGATCTTGAGTTACGGGATGGGGATCCCCAGAGTGGCTAAGAGGGATGTGCTGATGGGTTGGGGGAATTGGACTGTGGCTCCGGCTCAAGCTTTGATGCCACCAGCAGTAATTCTGCAGGCACAAGATCTGGCACTCACAGCCTTTAGGGACCCCGCAGCCGCCGGACGTCGACGTGGAGCAGAAGCATGGAGAAGCCTGTATGCAATTTATTGATTGCCTGAAGGAAGCGATGGATGCGTTGCCAAATTTGACAGCCGAGGCCAAAGATGCAGTTTTAAAGGATTTAGTGGTGATTAATGCAAATTCCCAGTGTCAGCAGGTTACAGCTTCCTTGGGTCAAGATGCTTCACTTACTGTTATCATTGAGGCTTGTATGGTGTTGACCGTGGAGAAAGTCAAAGCTAGAGCACAAGCTGATGTGTTAGCAACTGTATTAAAAGATATAATGGGGGTGGCTTTGTGTTGAACTGGCTGCTATACTTGTGGACAGCGTGGGCATTTTAAAAAGCCACGTCCCCACAATCCACACAGCCTGGCCCATATTTCCAATGGAGTAAGCCAGGGCATCAAGCAAAAAGTGATGCGCCCGAGACTCTCACAAACAGGGAAACAGATATCCCCATCCCGAGGGGCTTGGAATGAGGATTCATAACAAAAGCCCTGCAGAGGACTGGTTGCCTGCTTGACCGAGGTAATGGAACCAAAGGATCTGCAGGAGTCGATTTGGCTGCAGGACGACCCATCTGAATAGATGATATTGCTGTGCATTAAATTACATCTGATTGTCCCAGGCCATTGAGGCAGGGTCTGAGTGCTCCTGTCATAAAGAGGTCATCTGCAAGCAAAGCAGGTATATTGGTTGTTCCAGGAGTAGTAGACACTGATTAAATGGGAAAATTTATATTATGGTGCACATCTTGCCCCCCCCGGGTGGAGATAAAACCTGGGGAGTGAATTAAAGGGAACTGATTCCCTTTAAGGCCAATGTTCTGATATACATACAGGGGATCTGCCGGCTCCACTGGAGTGACAGCAGCCTTTGTGGAACAAATAACACAAAAGAAGCCTCTAAGAAAGATTTGTATTAGCAGTCATAATAAAAAAGATAGAAGTAGAAGCTCTTTTAGGCACCGGTGCAGACGTGGCCATAGTACCTGATTCTGTACGGCCACTTTATTGGCCAACAAAGCCAGCTGCAGCTCACATTACAGCACTGGGGGTCCAGCAAGCACTCAGCAGAGCCCACGTTCTGCTTACTTTGGTTGACCTTCAAAAGAACCTTTGTTCAGCCTTATGTTCTTCCTGCAGTGCATGTAATTCTCAGCAGGGAAATCTTAGGGCAGTGGGGGGTATCAATGATTACACCTTCTTAGCAGCAGCCATTCTCAAAGGTAACCACCCCTGTAAAATTGGAATGGGTTACAGAGCAGCCTGTATGGGTTGAGCAATGGCCACTACCAGAATTTAAGGTTACCAAGCTATCAGAAATAGTAGAACAGGTAGCTAAAGGACATTTACAACCCTCTTTTAGTGCCTGGGATACCCCTGTTTTTACAAACAAAAAGAAATCAGGAAAGTGGTGTTCACTTCACGATCTGTAATGAAATGCTGTGATGAATGATGAATGCTGTAATGAAAGATACGGAGCCATCACAACCAGGATTGTCCAGTCCCAATCTGTTACCTCGAAATTGGCAGTTGTTGGTAATAGATCTGAAAGATTGCTTTTTCACCATTTCTTTACATCCTAACGATTACGGGAAGCTCTCCTTCACAGTGCCTTCGGTGAACCGTTGCAAAGCGATGTGGGTTGTGCTCCCACACGGAATGACAAATTCACCCACGTTTTGCCAATGGTTGGTTGACCGGGCTTTACGGTCAGCTAGGAAAGCTCATCCAGAGGACATTATTTACCATCACATGGATGACATCATTACTGCATCAAAATGGATGATTGAAGAGGGAAGGGTAGAAGAGTTGCAATCCATCTCGCGCCCATGGGGTTTAGTAATTGCTCCAGAAAAGGTACAGTGGATGGAACCTTTCTTGTACCTGGGCTATAAAGCAACTGGGGAGACGGTTCAACCACAAAAGGTGCAGATTAGGGCTAATATCAAAACAGTACAGGATGTCATGAAGTCGGTAGGGGATCTGCAGCAGATTCAGAATTGCACCATCATTAATAATACTATGTTAGAACCATCGTTTGCTTAATTGAGGGATGCTAAAACAGTAAGCAAGCCTCATGAACGAACAAAAGAAGCACAAGAAGCCATACAAGCTCTTAGTGGCAAGCTAGAAAATAATACACATCGCCCTGAACCATCCCTTCCAGTGAACTGTTATGCTATGAGGAAATTATATGGGCCAACATCTCAAACATCACGGTGGAGCTAGGGAAATTAAATTATTTGGCTGACATTACCAAGCTACCTAACTGCAATTCACCAATGCAACAGAGGTATTCGATAGAGAATCTCTGGAATATCTCAAGGCTGCCACCACAAGAACTGCATTTCTTAGGGTCAGTACCCACAACGTCATGGCAGAACGTTAGTATGGATGGATTGTTATCAGATGATGGTATCTCATCTCATCAGACTGAGATGATGGATATGTAAATGGGATGGGATGTATAAAATCTGGGGGTGCCTGGCATGGAATGATTTTTTGGTTTTTTTTGGTCCAACAGCCCAGAATGTCACTGGATGCAGCACCTTGCCATGTCAATCCATATCAACAGGTGCAGAATATCATGGGGGACGTGCATGACCCCCTAGCTATTTTATGATCTGTGGCAAACGGCATGGCATGGAATCCCCCGGAAGCTTGGGTCTGGATGGATGGCTACAGGACCTGGTTAAATATGGTATTGCACTGTTAATTGTGGTTTTGTCTTCTCATTTGTACACCTTGTTGCTTACAATGCCTGCAAGGCACGATGACACGCACTACGCCTACGCTCTTCATGGAAAAAGGAATCCCACTGTCTGGGTCCCCATATTCCTATGGTCCCTTTAAATAATAATAAAAAGGGGGAGATGTGGAGAACCTACGAGGTTTTGGAGCATAAGGGAATGTTGGCCTGATGATGAGGGGCCTATTATGGCTGTGAGCCTGGACGAATTTGTTAAGCCATATCCGCACAACCTCTCTGCTTAGTCACACTCTTGTAGAACACAGAAAGGATATGGGGACCAATGAGGGGTAACCAGATCATATATGGTGATTTTTATTAAACCAATCAGTGTGCTATTCATTTCATTCAGAACCAATCATTGCACTACACACGCAAGAAGGGAACACAAAAGCAAGTCATCCGCACAATAAACTGAGCACTCGCAGCATCATGTTGGTGTGTGTGTCTCCTGCTTTGCTCTACAAGGGTTATGCCATTCAGGTGTGGCAGCCTGCCCCACGCAGGGAAGGTGCAGGCTGTGCTGTTAGAGCACAGAAAAAGTGAATGAATGGTGAAGAGGAAAGGCTGAGCATCCTCGCACTGCGCTCTGTGAGGATGCAGAGCACGGTGGAAGCGCTCAGAGCTTCCTCACAGCCCTGCTGCCCCCCACAGCTGCAGTGGGGTCAGGGACCCCCACACTGCACCATCTTTGCACATCTACTCCCACTCCAGGTGGGGCTGAATGGGAAACTTCCAAGGAAAGAAGCGGGGAGGAGTTTTGGAGAGTGCTGCAATGGTGCTGGCTCTGTGCCTTTCCCACCCACCGGGGATCCCGACGTCAAAACGCATCCAAAGATGAAGCAAAATCCTCCAAAACGCACAGAAACCCAAACACTCGGGTGTGAGCTCTGACAAGCAGGAGCTCTGCTGCCAAAAGAGGTTCCTTTCTGAGGTGATGCCAAACAGCCACTCCCCGCCACATCCCCAGGCTGTCACAGCTCAGCCCAATTCACTTCCAACACGGGGTGAGCAGACAGCAGGACGCTGCAGCTCACAGCCCTTCCCTCAGCGTGGCTCTGAGTCATCCTCCCACGTCAGCCTGTCCCTGGCTCACCCTCCTGGCACTGCTCAGCTCTGACAGCAGCCCCTCCCCCCCCCCCCCCACCCCAGCAGTGGCCCACGAGCTCTGTCAAACTCCACAAAGGTGCCGACCCCACAAACCCATCCTTGGGCTAAAGGGCTCTGCAGATTCAGGGGGTCCTGGCAGCTTAAAATCAAACCAGCTGCAGCCTTGGAAACAGTTCTGTGGGGAGAGGGCGGCTTCGCTGGGTTTGGACCAAAACAGTGCAGTCAGATCCTGCCTTCCCTGGGTGTTATGGCAATAAACACACCATGACCTGGCAGCTTTATAGTGAGAATGTCCTCTGCTCCCCCAGCAGCCCAAGGCGTGCAGCGCTCTTGGAAAGGAAGACCCACAAGGGAAGCAAATGGGTTCACAGTACCCAAAAGCAAGATGAAAGCTCAGAGCTACAAGGGTAAAGCTCAGCACTTCCCACTGCTGGGATGGGAACTGCAGCCCAGCGTTATGCTCCAGCACTTCAGAGGTAGGAAGCAGAAAAACAGCCCTGTGAATGTGCTCATCCCATCATCCCATAACATGAAAACAAAGAAGAATTCAGGCCTGGAGCCAGGGAAGCACTTAAACACACCCCAAACAGCAGCGGAGTGGTCTCAAAGGAGTGCAGTGCCCAAAGTAAAGCATGTGCTGAAGTGCTCTGCTGGATGGAGGCCATGAAGCCATCCCTGTGCTGCTGCCCTGCTCCTTTCTGCACACAAACATCACCACAGCGTCCTGCAGTCACAGCGGGGAGGTGAGGAAAGAATAAATGCATGCTGCTGGTGCTGCAGAGGAATAAATCTCCCTGCTGGGAAATGCAATGCCTGGATCCCCGCTGACCCCCACAGCGCAGCCCCGGCTGGGACAGCCCTGCAGGAAGCTCAGGGCAGCGTCCCATGGCAGCAGCAGGACAAACAGGTCTGAAAGCCTGCAGCACTGCCTCACCTGGTTGCAGGCTCTACAGCCCAAGCTCCTCTCACGGGTACTTTTCCAAAGCTGCTCTGTAAGGGGAAGGCTGCTGCAAACAGGAGTCAGCAGGAAGCCCCAGACCAGACCCACTGGTTAGGCCAGCTTTCAAACAGGAAATCCTTCAGGATTTCTAAATCTTTTAGGATTTCCTGCGCAGAGCAGCACCCGAGATTTGCCAGCTGCTCCCCCAGAGTGGGGAAGGGACACAGCCAGCAACCCAGCCATGCAAGGGGTTCTCCCTGACCACAGCAGGCACATCCTGGGGGGAGGAAGGGTTCTCCAAGCGTGGACAGAAAGAGCCGAGGAGCCTCCCAGCTTCCAGAGGAGCTGGACGTGGGTTGGGAACGCAGCCCTCACCTTTCCCCCAAAATCCAACAGTGCCATACAGGAACGGCCCACAGCAGGCAGGGACGTTCAGAAATGCAAACACATCTTTAGCAGCGAGTCCTGAACAGCAGAAGGGTCCCTCTGGGGAGGAGTAAGGGAGGGGGGAGAGGAGGGGAGGGAAGAACCTCCATGTCCAATAAGTTTCGATCCCGACCCCCACAACGCGCTGCAGTGTGGAGTTCAGTGCTGAAGGGCTGAGCGATGCCCGCAGCTCCCCCCCCCCCCCCAACACGAACTATTAATTCCATCAGCCCTAATTACTCTGCTGTCATTAATTGGATCCACCGATATTTCACATCACCGTCTGAACCCCCGGCACCTGCCAGGATTCCTCCCAGCACACAGAACCGCCCGCTTTGCCACCCGCACCCCCCGGTCCTCCCCGCCCCTCACCTCACTGTCACCGTCGCCGCCGCCGCCGTTTTTCTTTGTTTTTCTTTCTTTTTCCCCCCTCCTTCCCCTCTCAGCGCAGAGGCGCGGCCCTCACGCCGCCAGGCCTACGCCGGGAGGGCGGACTTAGGGCGGAGGAGGAAGGGCGGGGGGAGGAGAAAGCGGCAAATAAACAACCACATGGCGGGGCCGGGCCACGAGCCGCCTTCCCCCGGCCGCCGGTTCGCCTTAAGGCGGGGGAAGGCCGGCAGAGAGCGGCCTACGGGCCGGGCCTACACCTGCGGCCTGCACGGGCTGAGCCTGCGGCCTACACCTGGGGGCTGCGACCTCCACCTGCGGCCTACAGGCAGCGCCTGAGGCCTACGGGCCGGGCCTACACTTGTGGCCTACGGGCAACACCTGCGGCCTCACCTGCGGCCTACACCTGCGGCCTACGGGCAGCGCCTGCGGCCTCACCTGTAGCCTACACCCGTGGCCTACAGGCTGGGCCCACACCTGCGGCCTACACGGGCAGCGCACGCGGCTACACCTGAGGCCTATGGGCCGGACCTACGCCTGCGGCCTACGGGCAGCGCCTGCGGCCTGCACCTCGGGCTTGGACCCAACCACTCCCAGCCCAAGCCTGAGGAGCTCCGGGTGTCCCCCCTCCCCGGGGCCGCTCCGCCTCTCCCGGCAGCCCGCGCGGTGCCGACGCCCCACCCTCAGGGCCGTGCCGGGCCGTACCGGGCCGTGGCGCGGGTTGGGGGTCTGGGCCGGGCGGTGGTCGCCGCCGTCATGGAGCGGTTCTTGGAGGGGCGGCGGGCGGCCCTGCAGGTATGGCCGGGATGGGGGCTGCGGGGTTGGGAGACGCGGGGGTGGGGGGGGGGGTGCGGGACGGCAGGTAGAAGGGGATACGTGGGGGTGGGCACGGAGGGGGCGTGGGGTTGGGGACGCGGGAGCACCGCAGGGATGCGGAGGGTGTGGAAAGAGGGACTCGTGGGGACGGGGATGGGCAAATCCCGCAGACTGCACTGTGTGGGGTGCAGGGAGAAGAGCTGCACACGGATGGGGGGGGCATGAAGGGGGTGTGGGGGGTGAGAGCCCCCATTACCTCTGCCGGAGAGCCCATGTTCCCCCCCCCACCCTACCCCAGGGGCTGGAGGTGACAGCATTGTGTCCTGCACACCTGCGACCCTCCGTGGAGTTCCCCCACCCCAGCTCTGGAGCCGTAGCATGCGGGTGGCTGGGGGGACCCCTGCCCCAAAGTGACCCCTACCCCAAAGGGACCCCTCTGGGGCTTTTGGCGGGAGGTGGGAGGACCTGCAGTGAATGGCACAGGCATCAGGTTCAGCCCACGGCTGTTTACTTCTTCGTTGGAATAAATAAGGGAATCTGGGTTATGCTGTGAAATATTTGTCACTGGGGAAAAGTCTGCAGGCAGGGCGTCTCCCTGGAGTGTTGTGTGCTGTGCTGAGGGGAGGGATTTGGGACCTGTGGGGTGACAGTGGGGTCCCTGCTGCTGCCTGGGCTGAAAGGGGTATTTTGGGGGTCAGAGCCCCACACCAACAGTGTCTGCTAGCTGGGTGAATGGAGGCAGCAGCTGGGGCTGAAAGTTCTGTACGCTTTTCACCACATCCAGAAAACTCACTTTGGTCTGAGGTTAAACTAATAAGAGTCCGCAGTGGGTCCTCCACCTCCAATGGGTGCCGCATCCCTGAACGGGGGATCTCAATTCCCACTGCTGCAGTGCTGTGTGACCTGCTTGGGTTTCTCCTCTCCCAATTTCTCACACGTGTGCTGTTAACATGAGGCTTTCAAGCCGCAGAGCAGCCCTGCCTGGGTTTCTTGCTTGGTTTGTCCATCCCTGCGAGCTGCTCCTGGGGGTGATGCTGTGTGAGGCCACAAATGATTCCATATGCACCCAGTTGTGCCTTTCGGGGGCTTTTGGGGGGGCAGATACGTCCCAACGGGGCTGATGTCTCACTCTTTGGCAGGAGCACATCCAGCGTCACCAGGAGGTGCACGTGGTGATGGGCAATGAGGCCTGTGACCTGGACTCCACTGTGTCTGCCCTGGCCCTGGCCTATTTCCTGGCAAAGGTGAGACTGCCTGCATGCTGCTGGGCAACCAGGGGGCTCAGGGGATGCCTCACCGGGTGCTGATTTCCCCCCCCCCCCCATTGCAGACCTCCGTGCCACCCAGAGCCACCTTCATCCCGGTGCTGAACATCCCACGCGCCGACTTCGCCCTCCGCACGGAGACGATGTTCCTGCTGCGGGAGCACAGCATTCCGGACTCCTCGCTCATCTTCCGTGATGAGATTGACCTGGCTGGGCTGCACAGGGCTGGGCTGCTCTCACTGACGTTGGTGGATCACCACGTCCTGCCCAGGTGAGCACCAGGTTGGGATGTGGCTGCGACGCACCGCTTCCTTCTCCCCATTGTGAAGAGGTCGGATTTCAGCCCAGGGTGGGTAAAACCTTTGTCCTTCTGGGGTGTTTTTAAGGCAGGAGGAGAGGAGCAGAGGGGTCTTTGCTGACAGTGGTGCATGGCTGGGGTGTGCCAGGGCTGTGCCAGGGCTCTCACCGTCCCCATCTCACCCACCAGCGCCGACGCAGCCCTGGAGGAGGCCGTGGTGGACGTACTGGACCACCGGCCGCTGGAGCGGGAGTGGGCACCCAGCTGCCAGCTCACGGTGGAGCTTGTGGGCTCCTGCGCCACGCTGGTGACGGAACGGATCACCCAGGGTCCCCCAGGTGTGCTGGACCGGACCACGGCCGCGCTGCTGCACGGTGAGGCTGCTGGTCGGGCTCTGCTCCCCCAGTGCGGGGTTCTGCTCCCGTGTGCTGACAGCCCCGGTCCCTGCAGGCACCATCCTGCTGGACAGCGTGAACCTGAGCCCTGCTGCTGGCAAAGTGACGCCCCGCGACGTGCTCTGCGTCTCCCTGCTCGAGTCACGCTTCCCAGATCTGCCGTCCCACGACAGCATCTACGGAGCACTGCAAACAGCCAAGTTTGACGTCTCAGGTCTGGTGCTGGAGGCTTGGCAGCCCTGTGCCGGGTGCTGGGATGTGTCTGTGGTGCTCGTGCTCAGCCCCTCTCCCTTCCCAGGGCTGACAACAGAGCAGATGCTGCGGAAGGACCTCAAAACCGTCTCCGGTGATGAACAAGTCCTCGCCACCAGCGGCATCTACATGGACATAGAGGTGAGGCTCAGCGAGGGAGGCTGAGGCCCAGCACAGTGTGATGTGTGACACCAACCTCTGTCCTCCTCCTCCAGCTCTTCCTGCGCCGCCCTGGTTTGCTGCAGGACCTGGAAACGTTCTGCCAGGCTCGTGGCTACTCTGTGCTGGTGGCCATGACAGTTTCCTTCAATGAGTGCTATGAGCCCAAGCGGCAGCTGGCGGTGTACAGCCAGCAAGAGGCCCTGCGGAACATGGTGAGCTAGCACAAGGGTGTACAGAGCAGGGTGTTTTATCCTTAGAAGCCCCCCAGTTCAGGGCTGGGGCTGTCAGAGCTGCACCAAAGGGGCTGCCTTGTATCCCCTCCAGGTGTGCCGTGCGCTGGAGGAGGCCACAACCCCAGCGCTGCAGCTGCAGGCCCTGCCCAGCCCCTGGCCCTGCATCAGTGCCTACACCCAAGGCAACACATTAGCCTCCAGGAAAAAGGTGCTGCCCATTCTCCGGGCTGCTCTCAGGGGGACGCCGGGCTCCACGGCAGGGCTGGAGGAGGAGGTGGCCCCTCCACCCACCCCGATGAACAGCCTGGTGGAAGAGAGCCCGCTGGCACAGGCTGTGCCCCCCGTCTGCCCGCAGGCTGTGCTGGAGCGGGTCAGCCGCATGGCCGCTGAGCAGCCCCCTCCTGACTGTGACAAGTGAGGGGTCCTTGGTGGTGCTCGGGGTGCTGTAGGGGTCACGACCCCAGCATGGAGCTGCAGCTTCCTCTGTCTGAGCCTGGCTAGCTGCCGCAGCCCCCTCCTCACTGCCAATTGCCCCCAGTGCCCTTCCCCCCCCCCTTCCCGTTGGGGTTGGTGCTGTGGGGTCTGCAAGGCGCAGGACAGCACACGGTTAATGAAGGCAGGGAGTGGTGATAAGGAATTCTTCCCCTCCTGGCTGTTGGGGGGGGGGGGGGGGGGGGGGAAGGGCCAGGTCTGGCCATGCAGCTGGCTGGAGACTGTTAGCCACCATTTCAATATTAAATTTACCTCTTTCCCCCCCCCACACTGCTGGCTGTCGGTTTTTCTTCATTAATCCCCAGTGCTGCCCCACACCCAGCACAGCCCCATGGCTGTCCCGCCTCCTGGGCTGAGTTGGGGGTGTGACAGAGCTGAACCCCCACATCCAGCCCCCCCCAGCCCCACGTCCCCCCTGGCACTGAGCAGCCTGGGCAGCCCGTAGGCCCCATCTCTGCCTAGCACAAGATTTTATTTCAAAGGTGGGGTTTCGTTGGTTTGTTTTTCCAGTGGGTTTTCCAGGGGGATAAAAACTGACTCAAGCATCCGTGCTCACAGGGCACACCGTGGGGCTGAGCAGCCCAGCAGCACTGGGAGCACAGGGGAGGGAAGGGAAGCTTGGCTGCCCGCGTGGCTCCAGCATCTGCTTGTTCCTGTTCAGCCCCGGCGCTATTTAAACTATGTACACGTGCGCCTGAATTGGGAACCTGAGAGTCCCTCCTTCCTGGGGGAGCAGCCGGTGCCGGTGAAAGCCTGGCGGTAACAGGAGAGGCCAAGTGGGGGTTTTTGAGCTTTAAAAAAAAACAACAAAAAATCTACAAAAGAAGGAAGGCAGAGGTTTGCTGGCCGTGATGCCGGCTGAAGGCTGGAGGAAATGCAGGCTTGGCGGAGCTGCAGGACACCCAATGCTGGGGCTCCATGGCTCTGTAACGCCTCCCCAGCTCAGCCCCTGCAGCACAACCCGCCCTGCTGCTGTCCGATGGGGAAACTGAGGCGTGGGGGGCAGCACCAAGAGGAGCCCATGGGAGACAGCAGTGCCAGCCGGGGTGTGAGGAAAGGGAGAAGGGGGAGGATTTGGCACATCGTGGCTGTGCACGGCGTCTCCTGGTGTGGGCTGGGCTGCTCTGCTGTCCCCTGCATCGCCAGCCCGGTGCCCCGGAAGGGGGGATCTGTGGGGGGTGACCCAGAGCTGCTGGGATGGCCATCAGACTCCACCTGCATAAGTTACCACGGGAATCAAGCGCTCGAGGTTGGCTTTTCCTCCGGTGTAGGGATCAGGCAGTTCAAGTCTGGGCTGAAAGAGCCAAGAATCTGCAAAGTTGGAGAGACGACAGGTTACAAAACTGCCCGAGCAGTGGCTCATTAAATGCATTAATTAGCAGCACGCCTTAGATGGTGACAGTGGGCGCTCAGGGCTGCCCCACTCCTGCAATGGCTGCATACTCACAATGCTACAACACACGGGAGCTGCTCCACTGCCGCTCCCGTCCGCCTTTGGACCTCATCTCCTGCACAGCACCCGTCTGCAGGGAAAGGAGAAATGTTTCACCACCACAGCGAGTGGTCACCAGCCCAGGGCAGCCCAGCACCGAGGAGAAAACCCCATCATGCCACCCCAAGGGCTTCCAGCCCCCTAGAAAGGCAGCATGTGGGAAGGAGCCACTGTGCAAGGGTGAAATGATGGCACCCTCATGCTGAGCCCTCCCAGTCACCCCCAGGCCGTACCATGGGCAGCCCCTCGCCCGCAGCCATGTCTCCGGAGCCGATGTGTGTCAGGTGCACGAAGTTCATGGGCTCGCCGATCATGGAGCGGTCAATTCGTCTCCTCCTCTTCTTCTGCGTGGGGATGAAGGCCGTCAGCCCCCCCTGAGCCCAGGACCCCCCAACACC
>JAPSGF010000156.1:401016-411438 GCA_035772895.1 Perdix hodgsoniae
TTCAGCTGGAGGAGCAGAGAACAAAGCAGAGGAGGGAGGGAGGGGAACAGAGAACACAGGGCAGGGAGGTCAGGCACACGCAGAAGCATTGCTGTAGCCAGCAGTAAAAACATACGAGTTTAGAGGCTTAAAAAAATAATAAAATTACGGGCAAAATCACACTATTCTAAACCCCCACACAAACAAAAGCAACCCACAGCGAAGGCAGCCCAGCCCTCACAGAAGCGCCGCCGCCGCCGCCGCCCTTTTATAGTTGGCGCCAAACGCCTCAGCCGGAACTACGCTGACGCATCGCTCCCTCCGCGTGATGCAAACCGAGATCCTTCCGCTCGAGAAAATAATCCCCACTGGGGGATTATTCTCACCACCTTCCCCTCCGCCCTGTGGCCGGGAAGAAAGAGGGGAAAGAAAGAGGAGGAAGCCCTCAGACCGCCCCGTGCCCGCTGCAGGCCCCTCTCTCCTTCCCTCCGCCCCTCTGCGGACTCTTTGGTCGCTGAGCGCCGTATCCTTCCGCGGCGGCCATTTTGCGTGCGCGAGGCGGGAAGGGGTGGGAATCGCCGTGAGGGGACTGGGGGGGGGGGGGGAGGGGGGGGGGGGGACGAGCGGAGCGTGGGTGGGGCGGGGGGGGCTGCGAGGGGACACCGAGTGTTGGGAGGTGTGGGGTGGCTTTAGGGATCTCTCAGAGGGCTTTGGGGGCTCTCAGGGGGTTTAGGTTCGCTCTCGGGGGGGGGGGGGGTGGCAGTGAGGGCCTGTCCACCCTGAGGGGTGATGGGGGTCCATAGGGTTCGATTCGGCCCCACGTAGGTGAACGTTGAGGGAGGTGATTGTATGATAAAGCGCCGTGGTTGGGGGTCTGCAGTGGTTCCCCTGAACTGCAGCGTTCAGAGGATCCCACAGCTGTGGGGCTGGGGCTCCTGGTCCACTCCCCCCCCCCCCCCAAGCAGTTCTCTACAGCAGGATTGTGTCCAGACTGGTTTGGATCTCTCCAATGAAGTCTCTTCAATCCCTTCGTGCCGGGGTTCTGCCGTTCTCCTCGCAGCACAAATGTTTGTATGTTCAGACAGAATTCCCTGGGCTCCAGGCTGTGCCCAGCGCCTCTGATCCTGGTGCTGAGCAGCGCTGAACAGAGCCCAGCGCTCCTCCTGACCTCTGCCCTTCAGATCAGCACTGATCAGACCCCTCTCAGCCAGGTCTTCTCCAGGTGAACAGCCCTAAGGCTCCCATCAGGAGGTGCTGAGGCCCCCACCATCTCTGCAGGTCTCTCCCAGCACTTCTCGGTTTGCACTGAACTGGGGAGCCCCGTGCTGGGCTCAGCGCTGCAGCTGTTCCCTCCCCATGGCAGAGCAGATGGGAGCAGCACCGCCCTGCCCTGCTGGCCCCGTTCTGAGCACTGCAGTCCAGGGCACCATTATCTTTCTTGGCCAGCAGGGCACGCTGTTGGTTCGTGGTCAGTCTGCTGGCTGCTAGCACCCACAGCTCCTCCACAGAGCTCCTTTCCAGCAGCTCAGCCCCCAGCCTACACTGGGGCTACACACGTCTCTTGGTTCCCAGCCTCAAGCACTGCATGTTCCAACTGAACACTTAAATTCACAGCTCTTCCCAAAGCAGACTTACAAAGCAAGATGTGATTTTTAGAGCTGCCAAAGGCTATGCTGCCCAGTGAGAGATGGGGGTGAGGTTTGTGCTTGGCTTTACTGCAGGGCCTCCTGGTGGCTCTGTGTGCAGTATTGCAGTGCTTCACATTTGAATACTTCATTTAAAAACAAGCCCTCTTAGAGCTTCCAGCCGTTTCATAGAGTTGCAGTTGGAGGAAATATAAAGATGTGGCATTGTGGCCTCAGTGCAGTTGGAATCGCTGTTGCCCTGCATGGCCCAGGACCTGCCTGCACAGCTGTGTGTCTGTAGACAATTACAGTGTTGTCTGAGAGTGAATGGATGGGCTTTAAAGTTGGTCTTTCACAGAGTGGTGTGCCAGTGTAACCCTGATGTGGGGGGAAAATGCAGCAGTTCTCTGTGCTGCCATAATGGTTGGGTGCTGGCGTGGTTTGGGATCAATAGAGATGCTGTTGTCTGCTGGGCTGACTGCAGGACTGGTGGCATTTGGGTTCTGCTCCTTTTCTGACCTTGCCTGGAGTTACAAGGTTTGCTTTCTCTCTATGAGGGATCGTGGCAGGGGATGGGGTTGGGGGAGCCTCTCTGAGGTTAAATGCTGTTCTTACAGCGCTTTGAAAACCAAAGTTTTGTTGTGCAGTAAATGTGAGCAGCCTCACTGTTGCTCCCATAGGTTCTGCTCTCAGACCCGGATCCACATGGGCACGCTGCTGTGTCTGTACGAGGTGCTGCTGGGGTAAGTGAGGCTGTGCAGTTCTGCTGTGGGCTTGAGCCTTGTTTTTGCCTTCCCTCTGTTCCACGTGTGGAATTGATGCCTGACAGGCACCGAACCTGTTGGGCTGCTCTGTGCGTCCGCTCGTTGGACAAACAGACCTGAATTGTGCTGGGCTTTTAGACGGCCTCTGCCTCGCTGCCTCTGCTGATTGCTTTGTGTTCCATTCCTCGCTCCCCTCACTCTGGAAGCAGCTTGGGGCAGCTCCGTGCTCCCATGTATGAAGATGTCTCTGGTGGAGCTGGGGAAGCAGCTGCTGGAAGCGGCGCGCAAAGGCGAAGATGACGAAGTGCGGACGCTGATGGCCAGCGGTGCTCCCTTCACCACGGACTGGGTACGGCACGGAAGGGACGATGCCTTTCTCTGGGACAGCTCTCACTTGTCCTCTGGAGCTCTGTGCTCAGTGGCGTGGCTTTCTCAGCCAGGGAGGTCACCTGGGGTGGGTGCTGTTTCCTTTCCTTAAAGAAAACCCAAAACTCCAAAAGCAAACGAATCCATCCTGGGTGGAAAGGGACTGCAAGCTTTGAAGCTGACCCAGATGGCCGAGCTGCGGGACGGCCTCGGGCTGGAGGGTAGCAGTGTTTGGGCACGCAGCCCCTTATTGGTCACTGTTCCAAACAAACGCAGCTCGGGACGTCCCCGCTCCACCTGGCGGCCCAGCACGGCCATTACTCCACGGCCGAGGTGCTGCTCCGCGCCGGTGTCAGCAGAGACGCGCGGACCAAAGTGGACCGGACCCCTTTGCACATGGCTGCGGCTGACGGACACGCCCACGTTGTAGACTTGTTAATTAGGGTGAGTAGAGGGAATGAGGTGTGATTGAAAGCTGGTCTGCATGGGGCTCGGTGTCCGAGTGCGGGTGCTGCTTTTGGACAGCAAGAGAAGAGGAATCATCCTGTTGGACACGCTGTGTAAATGATTTCCCTGACTCTTTGCATGCCATTTATTGTCTGTGATGCTCAGCCTCTGTCAGAGCTGCTCTTTCAAAGTGTTATCCAACCATGTTGAGTTGTTGACACAGAGTTCTGTGTCTTTGGCAGAACACCCAGCAAGGAATGGCTGAGGCTGAGAGCATGGCTGAGTTCAGAGGGGTATCTTACTGCTCCTCAATGCTTTGTGCTGTGGGAAGCACCCTGATGGGCCGCGTTCCTCTTTCAGAACGGGGCTGATGTGAATGCCAAGGACATGCTGAAAATGACTGCTTTACACTGGGCAGCAGAACACAACCACCGGGACGTGGTGGAGCTGCTCGTCAGATATGGAGCTGATGTCCATGCCTTCAGCAAGTTTGATAAATCACCCTTTGACATTGCTTTGGACAAGAACGATCCTGAGACCCTGGTGATCCTGCAGGTAGGCTGAGGGGGGAGGAACCTGCTGGTGATTGACGCAACGCTGCAGGGAGAACTGAGCAGATGTTTCTGAAGGAATCTTGATGCTTGATGCTTGAATCCCTGATGCTTGGATTGGAGAGCTGAGGCAGCTCTGTGTCCTCAGTGTGTCAGATCTGCAGCACCTTCTGCATTGCTGTCACTGATGTGCTGCAGAGAGGAGATAATCTGCCCTTGGGGTGGGGTTGGAGGGTGCTGAGTCCTCTTGCTCAGCACAGGAAGGAATCACACAGCTCCCCATCTCCTCTCCAGGAAGCAATGCTGCAGCAGCAGGTGGATGAACAGCCAGAGAAAACAGATCCTGTCAGCAGCACCCTGAGCGTCAGCTCACCGTTTGTTCTTACAGCTGGGGATGTCCTCAGCCTCACTGGTCTCATCTGTGCAGGAAACACCAAAGGTGAGATCTCACATGGCTGTGTGGGAATGTCCCTGGGGCTGGTAAGGGTGCAGACTGCTCACAGCAGAGGGCAGATGGATGTTTGGTGCAGGAAGGGCAGTGAGCTGCCACCACACACGGCAGGTGTTGGCTTCTGGCCACAGAGCATCTCCATTTTCTCTCTTTTTTTGCTGGGTGATTCCCAGCCAGTGCAGTAGGGGTGGATCTGCTGTATGTGGCAGAGCTCTGCTGAGCTCAGCTGTGGGGCTGAGAGAAGATGGATTAGGATGATTGCAACAGAGAAATGGCTGTTATTGCCTGTGCAAAACCCTCAGCTCTGCTGGGGGGTGTTTGCTTTGTTCTCTGTTGGCTGTAGAGGAGCTGCATGCACGTTCTGTAAATGCTGAGGAAGGAGAAGAGGGAAAAGTCCTTGCAGAATAAGCAGCCCTATGTGATGTGTGTGCTACTCACACGTGTGTGTTACTCATTGCTCCTGTGTTAGATGGAAGTAATTCGGTTCCTCATTGCTTTGTAAAGCCACACTTTGGTGGGAAAGCACTCGGTTAAGGCTGAGCCCAAATGGGGGCTTGGGGTAATTCCAACGTTTGTCGTTAATTGTCTGCATCTGGGGAAATCCAAACCACTGCTCCTTTCCCATCACACATCAGGGGCCGGCCGTTGAATGGGGGCTGTGGAGTCACATCCCGTGTGAGCCATCCCCATCCCGGGTTGTGAGGCCGCGCATCGCTGCTCGCTCATTGACGCTCTTCAGATCCCGGCCGACCTCCTTTGGTCCCCGCGGTGCCCCGGCGGCGCTCCTCTCCGTGCTGCGCTCCTCTTTTTCCACCAGAGGGCATCAGCGGCTGAGCTGCCGGAATCACCGCCGGCGTCTCTTTTAACCCTTTTACCGCTAAGAATAGTCCTGCAAGCCTGGAGGGGTTTTTACGGGGGAATAAGCGCTCAGCTGGTGTGAGGAATCCGATTATGGGCTGCTGCAAGCTGGGCGTGCAGCCCACACAACGCCTTGGGAGCGTTCTTTGCAAATCAGTCCCTCCTAAACCTTCTTAAAATCGAGGGGTGAGGGCAGCAGATGGGCTGCAGGGGGGAAGGACTCCCCTGCGGTGCTGGGTGAAGTGCAGGACCTTTTTTAATGCTGATTTTTCAGTTTGTGGGGTGGTTGTAAGTTGTGTGCGTGCCAATAAAGGAGTGTTTGCGCCCTTTAACCTCAAATTTCCTGCTCCATTCTTACCAAGTCTGCCTTTGAATAGGAATCACTGTGGTCAATTGGAGGAAGAAGCATTGTTTTGGGAACTGAGATTTGCTTATCGCATTCAGATCGCTGCAGCAGTAACTGTACTTTCCCTTACTGAACTGAGGGGGGAGAAAGAAAGGGCCTCGTCTGACCTTTGAATCACTTCACGTTTAGGAGTGTGGCAGTCAAAGTTCACATCATCCTTCCTTCCCCTTTGGAATTTCTTTCTTTCCCCACAGCTCAGTGCCTTAGAATCTGGAGGTAACTGGAGTTCTGTAAGTGCCACAGAGGTTCTCAGCCCTTGTGCTCAGATGTTTCCCCTTTGCTCCCAGCACACAGCAGCACCCCGCTGTCCCCATTCCCCGTGGCTGTGCAGCCTCGGGGCACTGGGGGAGCTGCAGGCCGTGCCCATCTCATCCTGCTGTCTGCTCATAACCCCCGTGTGAGCGTGGGGCAGCAGCTGCCATCATCACCCTTAGAGCTGGGGAAGGGTCATTAAGGAAGATCTGCTTACCAGCTGCTTCCAGCTGCACTCCTCTTAATTAATTTGCTGGAATGCTAATGCTTTGATCTCGCTAATCTGCAGAAAAGAAAGCTTTTTGCTCTGTAAAATGTTTTATACGCACCCAGCACACTGTGTTGTTTTCCCCACTCTCACTAAGCCTCGCTGTATTTCCAGGTTGTAACTGAGCTCAGCCACCCGGCTTGGGTTTCAATTCAAGGAAGAGAAGCGGAAACGCTGACTTTTTTGTTCTGTTTTCCTTTTGGCACTGACCTCATTTCCCAAGGCGACTCAGAGGAGCTGCTGGCAGCAGATCCTGTCCGTGCAGTGGGCAGCAGAGGGCAGCGCGTCGTCACCATCGTCACCAACAGCATCGCCCTGGGCAGCCTGCAGCCAGCCGGCCTCGGCCAGCCCCGTGCCATCACCGTGCAGGATGGGCAGGCAGGTAGGAGCTGAAGGCCAGCAGCTGACCACGAGCCAGCAGCGTGCCCTGCGGGCCCAGAACGTCGATCACAGACTCACAGAGTGGCCAGGGTTGGAAGGGACCTCAAGGATCATGAATCTCCAACCCCCCGCCACATGCAGGTCCATCAATCTCCCCATTTAATACTAGGCCAGGCCGCCCAGGGCCTCATCCAGTCTGGCCTTGAGCATCTCCACGGATGGACAGGGTATCCACAGCCTCTCTGGGCAGCTGTTCCACTACTTCACCACTCTCTCTGTAAAGAATTTCCCTCTGATGTCCAAACTAAATCTCCCCTCCTTCAACTTAAAACCATTTCTCCTCGTCCTGCAGTTATCTCCCCTTTCCAAGAGCTGACTTCCTCCTGTTTGTGGGCTCCCTTTAGGTCCTGCAGGCTGCAATGATTCACCCCGCAGCTTCTCTTCTCCAGGCTGAACAAACCCAGCTCCCTCAGCCTGTCTTCATAGGGGATGTGCTCCAGCCCCCTGATCATCTTTGTGGCCCTCCTCTGGACCCTCTCCAACAGCTCCCTGTCTTTTTTCTACTGGGGGCTCCACACTTGGACGCAGTGCTGCAGGTGGGGCCTCACAAGAGCAGAGCAGAGGGGGACAATCACCTCCCTGTCCCTGCTGGCCACCCCTCCTTTGATGGAGCCCAGGATCCCATTTGCCTTCCAAGCCACTAGGGCACACTGCTGGTTTATGTTAAGTTTTTCATCTATCAAGACCCCCCAGGTCCCTCTCCCCAGGGCTGCCGATGGTTCCCTGGGCTGCAGTGCCCAGATCACGGCCGGCAGGGCAGGACGGGGCTGCTCCTCTCTGCTTTGCCATGGGGAGGGCGCTGCTGGCACGGAGCTCCCCAGTTCCAGGTAGTGTGGAAACCGCGTTGAGTTCCATCCCAACGTGACCAAGAGCTGAGCAGAACAGCATCGCACAGCCGTGCCGGCCTCCTTAACCACAGAAATCCCAGCCCCCCCCCCCTTCTCTTTATTATGCAGCTGCTGTGGGGGGTTGGGCTGGGGGACAAGGTATGAGTGGTGGTGGGTGAAGCAGGGCTGAGCTCCAGAGCTGCTTCTGTGTGTTTGGATTTCCTCAGGGCGTGCCGCTTGTCGGCCTGCTCTCCTGAGATGCCTTCAGCGCGCCCCAGGGCTGCGTGCTGATGTGGATTAACTTCGGAGCAGGAAAAAGGATTAGGAAATGAGCTCTCCCTCCGGTGTGCACGGTGTTAAGGGTTACGTCGCTGCTGTCTGCTTGCCGGCCTCAGGAATGAAGAGCAATTCTCTAAAGCTGTTCATTGTTCAGAATTGCTTGCCAAATTACTACAAACAGTCCCTGGTTGTAACCCGTTGCGCGTTGAGGGCAGACAAAAGGAGAGCTGTGGGGCATTGCTGTCCTCGGTGCTCACACCGTGTGTCTCTCCTGGGCCTGGTGGGTTTTTGCTGCTGGAGTCCCAAGGGGAGCCGATGTTACCGGGTTTAAAACACACTTCTCAGAGGGTTTGTGGCTGTTGCACGTGCCCAGAGCTGGTCCTGGGGGCTGCCTGCACAGGGAATGTTTGAGAACAGCTCTGTTCCTCTTCTGGAAGGCCCCAGCTGCTAATTGTATGACTGTCACCTCTTGCTTTCCCAGCTGTAGCTGTACCTGCTGGTCAGGTTGCAGAGATCGCAACTGTGGACAGGGGTGATGCAGAAGGAGGAGAAAAGCCACCAGCCAAGAGGCTGAAAGCAGAACAAAACAGGAACGACGTGGAGCAAAGCGAGGTGAGCCTCACGGCCGTGTGCTGCTGTGCTGCTCTGCAGCTCTGGGGAGGTGGGGCTCCCGGTGCCAAAGGTGTCATGGGGCAGAATAGGGGCATGGCTGCAGCGAGCCCTGCACGGCGCTGCTCTGCTCTTATCCCCACAACAGCCCCTGTGTGGTGGTTCTGTCCGTGCCATAGCAGCTGGGTGCTGTTCAGACCGTAGCTGTGCTCTGTGGGCCTTTGCGCTCTGCTCCACAGCATGGCTGTTCAGCTGCAGGCTGTTCCTGGCATGGTTGCAGCTTCTGCTGCTCTCAGCTCTGTTTTCTGTAGGGCAGCACTGAAGGGGAAGCACCGCAGCAGCAGCCCTGCACAGCACAGGGGGAGCAGAACAGCAGCAGCAAGGTGTGCACGGCTGTGTGAGCTCAGACGACAGCGAGGGAACGGCGTTGGAAACGAAGCGGGTGGCCAACAAGCACTTGCAGGGTCTGTCACCTCCTAATGGTGGGCTGTGGGAGTGGGACTGGAGCAGAAACGCAGCACTGCTGGGGCAGCTGCAGCCAGCGTGGGCTGAGACACCAAGGAGAGCTGGGGCTGTGGGGGCTGGGCTGGATCCCCTCTGTGCCGTGGACCCCTCTGTGCCACAGCATGCCGTGCACACACTGCACGAGCCAGGCCGGCTCTGCAGACACACCTGTCACATTTTTACTGAGCAGTTCTTTTCTAAAGATGCCAAAACCTTTTCTAACAAGTTGCTTTCATTGCTGGAATGTTTGGGGGTTTTTTTTTGTTTTGTTTTTTGTTGTTTTTTTTTTTTTTACTCTTTGCAGTCTGTGGGTTGGTTCTGTCCTTTGGTCCCAGTTCTGTTAACTATAGGTGGTGGCAGAGGAGATCCTCTGCTTTGACACACAGTTCAGGGTGTGACTGATGTCCCCATGTGGGTAACACTCGGTTCTGGGGCTTCGTTAGGGCTGAATTAATGAACCCCACACTGGCAGTGGGGTGAGGGGCAATCTCCCTGCTGCCCCCCCAGTCACCTCCTGCAAATCGCATTACTGCTTTAATCTGCCCTTACAGGACCAGTGTTGCTCTGTGCCAGGCACGGGGCCTGCCCCCCCCCCCCGCTCAGGGGATGGGGGTCGTGCCCCCCCCTGCCCTCTGTACATCTGTGCAGCCCCCCGGGGGGGGCAGCTCCCACTCTGCATATTTGGAAACACGGAGATCTCAACATTGAGACGTTCTGGGACTGTTTTGTACCCCCCCCCCGCCCCCCCCCCCCTTCCGCCTTCTTCCCCCCCCCCCCCCCCCCCCCCCCCTCACCGCCCCCCCCCCCTGCGCCGCCCCCCCCCCCCCCCCCCCGGGAGCGCCCCCAGCCCCTGCCCCCCATCCTCACAGCCCAAACAGAGCCACGAGGGCAGCAGAATGCACTGACTGTCTCTTTAATTGCCCGACGCGGTTTTTAATTGCCCTACACGGTAGGACAAGCCCAGCCCTGGGACGCAGCCCCGCCCCCCCCCCGGGGGGGTCCCACAGCGCTGAATAAATTAGGAAGAAAAAAAAATGAAAAATGGGCATGTGGGGACATGAGGGACCCCAGTAGTGGGGGGGCCTTTAGGGACACTTGTCACCTGGGGGTGGGGAGAGAGGGGACACAGTGCCTTCTGTGCCCCTGCAGCACAAGGGACCCTGCAGGGGCTCAGGGCACAGGGGGGGGTTTGGGTGGCAGGGGGGGCTTCATTGAAAGTGAGCGCTGCAGGGGAATGGCGTGGGGACCCCAGGGTGGGACCCCCCCCGGAGCCCCCAGTGAGTACATGCGGGTGAGGCCGCGTGCTGCGCCGGGTGGTCTCACCGCCCCCCCCCAAGGAGTGTCTCTGTGCCAGCGGCCGACGGGGTGGGGGGGGGCTGTCGGGGGGCACGTCGAGGCGCCTGGGGGCCCCGTCCCATGGAGCCAGCGGGGCAGAACCCGGCTGCACCCGGTTGGCCATAGGGCCGGGGGGGGGCAGTGACCACCCTGCAGCTCCCAAGACCTCTGGGGTGGCTCTGAGCGGGGGTCCTGGGCCGGGGGGCTGCGGGGTACTGAGCCCGTGGGGTGTCCTGGTGGGGGGCTCCGGGCTGGGCTCCGGGCTGGGCGGCTCAGGGTGGGGGTCCCAGGCTCCATCGTGGGGGGGCAATGGGGGGTAGAGGCGTGGGGCGGGCGGGGGACGCGGGCTGGGGGGCTCGGGGGCACCTTTGGGTGCTGCTGGCCGGCGGGTGCAAGCGGCTCCCAATCCCGCCACCAGTGCTCCCAGTACGAAGGCGCCCAGCACGCAGCCCACCAGCAC
>JAPSGF010000156.1:417981-445705 GCA_035772895.1 Perdix hodgsoniae
ATGGTGCTGAGCAGTAACCCCATAACCAAACCCCATAGCAGAGTGGGGTGGGGGACCTGGGGTGGTGCTGAGCGGTGACCCCATAACCAAACACCAAAGGAAACTGAGAGAATGGGATGGGGGACACAGGGAGGTGACAATGGACACAGGGGGTGTCAGTGAGTGGTGACCCCATAACCAAACCCCATATAAAGGTTTTGGTGTGGGGTGGGGGACATGGGGTGACAGTGAGCTGCGACCCCAGACCCAAATCCCATAGAAAGGTGTTGGTGTGGGGGACATGGGGTGGTGCTGAGCAATAACCCCATAACCAAAGCCCGTAGAAAGGTGTTGGAGTGGGATGGGGGACATGGAGTAGCAATGAGTGGTGACCCCATAACCAAACCCCATAGGAAAATGAGAGAATGGGATGGGGGACCCGGGGGGGGGATGGTGGACACAGGGGTGGCAATGAATGGGGACCCTGTAGCAAAACCCTATAGAAAGGTGTTGGTGTGGGGTGGGGGACATGGGGTGGCAATGAATGGGGACCCTGTAGCAAAACCCTATAGAAAGGTGTTGGTGTGCGTTGGGGACATGGGTTGGCAGTGAGTGGTGACCCCATAACCAAACCCCATAGGAAAATGAGAGAATGGGATGGGGGACACGGGGAGGTGACAGTGGAAACGGGGATGGCAGTGAGCAGTGACCCCATAACCAAAACCCACAGGGAGGTGGCAGTGGGGTGGTGGTGGGCGCTCACCCCGCACGCAGCCGCTGCTCCACCACCGCTGCTTTGGAGCGGCCGATGTCGGCGTCCAGGCGGCGCAGGAAGTCGCTGGCTGTGAGGTCGTGGTGCGGCGTGGAGGTGGGGCCGGAGGGGGTGGGGGGGGTGGTGGTTGTGGGGTCCGACGGCGCTGACCCCATGGGAGCCTCATTGGGGCACCCCGGGGGGGGGATGAGGAGGGTGGGCTTCAGGAAAATGGTGTCCGACGTGTAGAGGCGGTTGGCGCGTTTGATCTGCTCCATCTGCGGGATAGAGATGGGGATGGGGGTGGGTTGGGGTGGGGTGGGGATGGGATGGGATAAAGGACGGAATACGGACAGGAACGGGAAAAGCATTGGGATGGGAACAGGGATGGGATGGAACCGGATGGCTACGGGACAGGATGGCAGAGAGACGGGAGAATAAGAGGATGGAGACCATAGAAAAGGGATGAGGATGGGGACACGGACAGCGGTGTGTGTAGGATGGGATGGGCTGGGGTGGGGTGGGATGGGGTGGGATGGGATGGGGTGGGGTGGGGTGGGATGGGATGGGATGGGATGGGGTGGGGTGGGATGGGATGGGGTGGGGTGGGAGGAGATGGGAGGAGATGGGGTGGGGTGGGGTGGGAGGGGAGAGGACGGGACGGGACTGGACGGGACGGGAGGCGAGGGGAGGGGATGGGACGGGATGGGATGGGATGGGACGAGACGAGACGGGACGCGATGGGGGCGGGACAGGACCATGGCCGGGGCGCGATGGGGACGGCTGTGACGGCGCGGTGCCCGCTGAGGCTCAGCCCGCTGCTCTCCCCCAAACCCCCTCCCGGCGCTCACCGTCACGCCGTAGCGCAGCGCCAATCCTGGCAAAGTGTCCCCGGGCCCCACGCGGTGCTCCCGACCCCCAGCCATAGCGGGGCGCCCTGCCGCTCCCCGACCCCGTTCGGGCCCGGCGCGGAGGCCGCTGGGAGTCGTAGTCCCGCACCCTTCGGATCCCACGGCGGAAGTGCATCGCAGAACTACAACTCCCGTCGTGCTCCTCTGCGCCGCGCACCCCATTGGTCAACGCACCCGCGCGAGGCACGACGGGACTGAGGACCCGGAAGCGGACGGTGGGCGCTCCCCATGGCGACGGCGGAGCGGCGCGGGGTTCCGCCATGTCCTTCAAGCGGGATGGGGACGACGCGGGGCAGCTGGCGGTGCTGCAGGTGAGCCGCGGCCAGCCGGCAGCTCCTCTCCGGTCCCCTTGGGCCGACGGGGGCTGGGGGCGATGAGGCGCGGCCGCCCTGACGGCGTCTCGTTGTCCCCTCGCAGCGGAGACGCGTGGCGGAGCTGCTGGCCAATTACATCCCGGAGGACGAAGCGCTGCTGCTGAGGAGCGGGAGGTGAACGGCGGCGACCCCAACGCGGGGGGGGGGGGGGTCCGGACGGGGAACCCTCGGCGCAGGAGGGGCGCGGAGCCGTCGGAGGGCTCAGAGATGCTCTCCGTGGGGCTCCAGCCGCTCTGTGGTTCATCCTACGCAGATACGCCTGCACGGTTTGCCCGCACCGCCCCGTCTTCGACACGCTGGAGGTGCTGGCGGTGCACCGGGCCGGCAGGAAGCACGTGGGCAGTGAGTGCGGGGCTGCGAGGGGCGCAGCGCTGGGAGGGGGACACGGGACACAATGCTGTGCTCCTCCACACCGCTCCTTTTCTCTCTTCCAGACCTCCGGCGCTGCTACGGCGGCAGCCGCACGCAGGAGGCGACGGTGCGGGAGAGGCAGTGCCAGGAGGTGGCGCTGGGCACCGAGGTGGGTGCGGAGCCCCCTCCCCTTCCCCATCCCACAAAGGGCGGCTCTGAGCTCTGCCTCCCCCCCCCCCCCCCCCCCCCCCCCCCCCCCCCCCCCTCCCACAGGACTCCCCTGCCCCTCTGCTGCTCAGGACGAGGCGGATCGCGCAGAGCGCGCTGCTGAAGGCAGCTCCGTACAGCAGCTGCTGCAGGAGGACGGGGTGAGGATTCGGCTCCGCTGCTGCAGTGCAGGGAGAGCCTCCATCCCACCACCCCTCCACCCCCTCAGCCCCGATGGTGTCCCCTGCAGGGCGGATGGAAGCAGTGTGAGAGCAGGAAGGACCCGAATTGGGCCAAGCACTGCCCCCACAGCTATGAAGGAGCGTAGAGATGCAGTGGAGGCCACTGCTGCAGTTCTGCTGCCTGGGTGCTGCGGTGGGAGAGGAGGTGAGTGCTGTCAGAGCTCAGAGTTGGGCCCCACCCTGCCAGAAGGATGTGGGGGGCATGGGGAGGGGGCTGGAGCATGTGTAGAGGAGGGAGGGGAGCTGTGGGGGTCTGAGCACAGTGCCGTGGGATGGGGTGGGTCTGCCTGGAGCAGAGGAGCTGTGAGGGCTGTTGAGACGCTGTGCTGAGGGATGTGGTACAGTGGGAAGTACCGGCAGTGGGATTGGACTTCTCCAGCCCCCGTGGTTCTGATTCTTTCTTCACTCCGCAGAGGCAACAGTGGACTCCACCCACACCCAGCAGGGCGGTCTGAGGGGGGCTCAGCCATCGCCACCCCCAAGTCAGCCCACAGCTGTCAGCCCCACACGGCGCCAGGTGCTGCAGCGATACCTACAGCTGCGGAGGTGAGCGGGGTCTGTGGGTTTGGGACCCCCGTTGCTGCCCTTTGCTCAGCCCTCCTCTGTCTGTCCATCCTTCTGCAGTGCCGGATGGATCCAGGATCCCTCTGGGAAGTGGGTGAAGGATGAGAACGCTGAGTTTGACTCTGATGAGGATGAACCCCCCGCGCTGCTGCCCACCTGAGGTGCTCATCCTCCAGGGCTGCTCCCAGCCCCACTCCTGTGAGAATGGGGCAGCTGGAGACGAAGGGGTGTGCAGGTCCTGTGGAAATACAGCCTGATGCTGCAGGGATCCGGTATTGGGGGTCCCCTTGTTTTGTGATCACGGAGTACCCCCTTTTTGAGGCTGTCCCTATCGCTGCACTGTGATCTCGATGTGGGCTCTGGGCTGTCCTCAGCTGTCCCTGCCTCAGGTCACGCTCAGCACAGTGCACATGCAGCTGCCCGGGGGGGGTCACGGCCTTTAGGGGTGGCAGTGTTGGGCTCCCCCTCCTCGTGCTCCCAGCAGTTGTCCCTGCAGTCGGCGGAGCGCCCGGCTACATCACTCCCACCTCCCCTCATCAGCCTGTGGATCCCATGGGTGCTCCCACCTCAGGACACAGCCCCATACCTTGCCAGCTCCCAAACCTCCACCCATACCCTGGGGAGAGAATCCTCCCCAGCCTGTATGTCCCATGGGCCCCAGAGCTCCTGGCCGGGGTGGGGGGGGGGGGGGGGGGGGCTCCCTGGCAGCACTGCCCCGGCTGATGTTACACCTGGGCACTGGGATTTACCCGCTTGCTCAGCTCGGGGCCATAAATAGTTGTTGGGATGGGTGCCAGCCCTGCAGTGGGTGCCAGCACCGGGCTCGGGGGCTCTTCCCAGAGCCGTGCAGACCCCCACCCACACCACAGCCCCACAGTGCCAGCGGCTGTGGGCCTTGGCTGCCTGACTCTGAGCCCAATGGGTGCCCACCTCCCTGCTGGGGGTGCCTCGCTTTCCTCCCTCCCCCCAAAATCTTGGCATTGCTCCGGACCCTGTAACCCAATCCCTTGGGTATAAATACCCCGACTGTGCAGCTCGCTGCTTCCTGAGGGGATCCAGAGGTCTGGCTGGGCCCTTTAACGAGCCCTTCGTTAATGGTTTGAGGTAATTGGGGCCCTCTGGGTCTCAAGCCGTGGAATAGGGCATTACACTCCACAAGCCAGCTCCAGCCCTGTGTCTCCGTCCTCTTTATTTACAGCGGATTCGGCCCCAGGGAGCCCAAAGCAGAACCCATGGGTGAGCCGAGCTCTGGTCTCCAGCAGGGCTGTGGTGGGGAACGCTCAGGTTTTCTTCTGCTTGCGACCTGGGGCAGGAGAGAGGCAGGTCAGGTTCCCAAATCCCATCAACCCCCTGATCTCCCCCCCATTCCCCCCCCTTGGGGGGGCACTCACGGAGCTCGTTGTTGCGGGTGATGGCGATGGCGGCACGGGCGCGGGGGCCTTGCTGTGTGAAGTGGTACCCGAAGCGCACGACGGAGGGGCACTGCTCCAGCATCGTCGCCATCTCCATCTCCACCGTGTCCCCCAGACGCTGGCACTGCGGGGCAGTGGTGCCATGGGGCAAGATGGGATTTTGGGACCCCCCCCTTCCCCCCCACCCTGACCCCCTAACCTCTCCTGGTCCCTGTGGTTGCCCGTTCTCACCTGGTTGTCCACCTTGAGCTCGCTCAGGGTGCTGTTCTGGTACATGGCCTTGATGACGCTCATCATGCCGGCACTGGTGATGAAGTTGGACTCAATGTTGAGGCTCTGCAGTGTTTTGTTCTCTGCCAGCATCTCGGCCACGGCCTGCAGGATGCCGGTGTCACCTCAAGGTGTCACCTCGGGGTGCCACCTCACTTCCCCAGGACTGCCTTCCCTCTCCGGGGATGGTGGAGATGTGGGGAGGGACTCACAGTGGCCACGGGGTCGTTGCTGCGGGTCGCCACCAGGCTGAGCTTCTTGACGTGGGTGTTGGTTTTCATGGCCTCACAGATGGCCTTCAGCGTGGAGATGGGAATGTCCTGCAGTGAAGGGACGTGGCTGTCACCGAGGGGGTGGGGACGGCCCCATAGTGGTGCAAAGTGTCACCAAGGGGATGCACTGCAGGGGTCTGGATGTCTCTGGGGGCACAGCTGCCCCCAAGAGCGTGCAGGTTGTCATCAAAGGGTTGCAAGTGGCACCAAAAGGATGTCACCAAGGGGGTGTAGGCATCATCAGGGGGACACAGCACCTCCAGAGACTCCTTGGGCTCAGGACGAGCACCCTGAGGTCAGCCCAGGGCATGGAGCAGCACGCTGGGGACAGCCCAGGCCCACGGGTGCATCCCTCACCTTGATGTTGTTGAGGTTGACGTCCTCCAGCGCGCTGTCGTTGGCCTGGATCTGCCGCAGCGTCTCCTCCACGTTGGTGGGGTTTGGGGGCTCATCTGGCACTGGTTTGTACTTATCTGGCTTCACCACGCCTGGGCACAGGGGAGGAGGGGGGGGGGGGGAACAGGACACACACAGGGGCATGTGTGAGGGATGTGGTTTGTGGGTGTGCTGGGGGCAGTGATCTGGGACATCTTCTCCAGCCCTTCTGGTTTTGTGATCCCATTATTCTTTGAGCGGTGGGGCTGGGTTGGGGTTGGTCTGGATGGCCTTAGGGGTCTTTTCCAACCTTAATTGTTCTTCGATCCTACTTAGGGATGCGGTTGGTGGGATGGTGGGGTTGGGTTGGGGTCGGGACAGGTGACTTTGGAGGTCTTTTCCAACCCCAATGATTCTGTGATCCTTTAATTCAATTGAGCACAGCGTGGATGGGTTGGGATCAAGCTTGGTATATCATGGAGATAACCCTAATGATTCTGTAGCACACAGTGTGCACAAGGATGGTGTTTCCTCACCCCAATCCCACCGCCGGCCCCGCTGCCCCCTCCTTGTGTTCTCCACATCCCCCCCCTTCCCCCCGGATGTTGGCTGTGTGCAGCACTCACTGTTGATGCCCTCCGTGTTGGTGATGGTCCCGCTGCAGATCGCGTCGTAGTACTGCTTGTTGCTCATCAGTGTGTACATCCCCAGGATGGCTGTCAGACACCAGTGGGGTCACCACGCACCCCAGGACCTCCCCCCTATCCTCCCCAGAGCCCCCCGGGCAGCTGCAGCTCCACGAGGTGGGCCGGGGGACAGGCTGAAAGCCGAGCACAGGGCAGCGTTGCTGTTGGAGCCAGGGGCTGGCGGGGACCCAATGGCCACAGCATGGGGGGCTGGGGATATGGGGGGGACATGGGTGTGAGACAGGGATGGGGAGGATGGAGGTGGGCTTGGGGCAGTGGTGTGGTGCAGCAGCAGCTCGGTGCAGTGCAGTGCTGTGACACAGCAGTTCCACGCTGGACCCACCTGCGATGTCACACATCTCAGCCTCGGTGGCGTTGGCCAAGGCCTCCTCCAGCTCCGGCTCCAGCGTGATCTGCTCCTCGCGGGGAATCTCCCGTGTTGGGTTTTTGGGTACGAAGGGTTTCCCTGTAGAGGGGAATGTGCAGAGCGTGCGGGGGGATGCACACCCTGCGCGGCCCCACAGCGAGGGGTGACACCAACCCTGGGATCTCGGTGACCCCCATGTCGGGGAGGAGCACCCTGAGAAGGGGAAACATTGAGGGGTGGCAGCACTGGGGGTGTCACTGCCAGCACTGTGACATTGCCGGGGGGTGGCCGTGCCCAGGGCTGGCGGGGGCCCAACTCGCCCGGGACATCTGAGCTGCTGGTGAGCTCTGTGCCACCAAGCTAAATATACCTGGTGCTGCGGTGCCACGTCCCCCCATGATGTCCCCCCGTCCCCACACCTTTCTTCTCCCCAGTGAATGGCACCAGGTCTTCACGCTCCTTGGCCTCCAGCGCCTGCTTCTCCAGGTGCTGCAGCAGCGCCTCGCGGTCCAGCGGCCCCGTTGGGCTCTTCTGTGTCTGATCCCGCTGCCGCAGCCCCGCCGGCAGCAACACGTTCTGGGGAAGCACCAGGGGACACCCATGGGTGCCACTGCTGCCCTGCCTTCCTGACCCCTTCCTCCCTTCCCCCCCCCCTGCCTTGTGCTGTGCCGACCCCCAGACGCACCTCGGGGTCCATCTCCAGCAGCTCAGTGTCCAGCTGCTCCAGCTCCTCGGCTGACAGCTCCTGTAGGATCTTGTCCTCGTCGATGTCCCTGTATTTCTCCAGCTCTTGGCGGTAGGAAGTCATGGCTGCGGGATCTGGGGGGTGGGGGGGGGGGGGCATGCAATGCTGATACTTTCAGCCCTCGGTGTGCCGCAGCTGTGCCATGGGGGTTACTGGGGGGCTGAGGGGGGTCCTGTTGGCCAGGAGCTGTGGGGCACCCCTGGGTGTGGGTCGGACTCAGGCCTCGCTGTGGTGCTTTTGGGGAAACTGAGTCACAGCTCAGTGCTGCTTCCCACGACCCCACAGCCCTCCATAACCCCCCCCCCCTTCTACACTCCTCAGCCACCCGGGGAGGAACCACGGGAGCACATTCAGGACGTGGAGCCCTGTGCCCCCCAAGGGAACCCCAAGAGATGGGGATTTGCCCCCCAACCTGCAGCTCTGAGGATGGGGAGACTCCAGGGGGACCCCACAGTAAAGCCAGCAGCGACCCCTGAGCTGCCAGCCGCAGGAGAAACCCAATGGCACAGCTCAGCACAGGGACCCCCAGCGGTACCCTGTGACCCCCCCAAGGTGATGTCCTTACTGGGGACACCCCCACCCCCATCCCCCCCACCCCCCCAGGCCCTACCTGGCCGTTGGCCGGGGCTGTGGAGCCTGCCTGGGCTGCGCCCGGTGCTGAGCCAAGGGCTCCGGCCGCGCAGGGCATGAGATCAGCGTTTTATTCTGCGAGCCGGCAGCGGGGAGGGGCGAGATCACATAACCCGCTGTTATCGAGCCCTGCCAGCGCCCCGCGCGGCTCCACCCCAGCACCCGTCACCGTCAGGAGCCCCCCCGGGCCATTGGGGCTCACTGCTGCGTCCGTCTGTCCGTCCGTTCCATCCGGGGGGAGGTTTGTGGTTGGTGGCGTGGGGGGAACCTCTGCCACCGGGGTCCTGGAGCTGCCCCACATCCCCTCTGGCTCTGAGACCATCTGCGTGCTCCGCTCACCTCCAAACCCATTCAGAAAAGCCCTCTGGGGCTGCGTGGGGCGCTGGGGCTCAGCCGTGTGCGAGAGGCACTGCAGGATCTCCCTGAAAACAAGGCTTTGCTTCATCCTGCAGGATCTCCCAGCGCTGAGGGCACAACCCGCACACCCCTCACTGCCAGTTCTTTCCTTTTTTTTTTTTAATAAAGAAAAAAAAAACCCAAACAAACGACAAAACACCGACAGTACGAAGCAGATAAACCGAACGAGGAACCGTCAGCACCCCACGAGGACAAGCTGGCGCTCTCAGGCCGTGGGCACGCTCTGCTTGATGATGATTTTCTGGCGCGTGGCACGGAGGCCGGGATCGGGGCCGGGAGGAGCAGCCCCCAAAGCTGCAGAGGCGGCGGCGGCGCTGGGCAGCCCGTGGGCTGTGATGTATTTCTTGTAGGCTTCGCGGATGATTTTGAAAGCGCGGATGTTGGAGTAGGGGATGTCTGTGATGGGGTCGCGGTACACGGCTGGTTTGTGGGTGACCGGGCAGATCTCCCGCACCGGCAGCCGCGGCGCCTTCGCTTTGGGGAAGAAACGCTCGAAGGTTTCGTCGTCGGTGAAGGAGATGAAGGTGCGGGAGCACTTCCCGCTGCAGGCCGGGGCTGCGGTAGCATCTGCCTGCTGTGGGTCTTGGTCCAACCTGGAAGAAGTGGAGTCAGCCCTGAGGGATGCACGGGGCTGGGGGTACCCAGGAGGCGCCCGCAGGAGCAGAATGCGGGGCTGTGGGCAGTGCCAGCCCAAAGCCGTTGCTCTCTACTCAGCCTCAGGGTTGGGGATGAGAGTGGTGGGGTCTGTGTGCAGCAAGTTGGGGAAACCACCGAGATCCCATTCAGTGCCCCAACTTACCCCTCCACATCCACGTTCTCCTCCTTGCCCAGCTCTGTGATGAGGGGCATGGTGACGGACCAGTACCGGATGACAGGCCCGACGCACTTCCTCTTCTTCTGCACCTGCTTCTTCTTGTCAGCCTCCAGGCGCTCGTAGTTCTCTGGGAAAGCAGAGATGAGCCCGGGAAGGGGGGCCCAGCACCCCCCAGCGCCCGCACCCCCATCCTCCACCCCCCTCTCTTCTCACCCAGCGAGCGGAGGTTGATTTCCTCCGTGATCTTGGCCTCCTCCAGCAGCTCCTCCTGCGTCAGTGGGCGGTCGTAGTTGGGGCCGCCCTTCTTGCGCTTGGACTGCACCTGGCGCTCCTGGATGCGCAGGAAGGTCTGCCTCGTGTGCTCCGTCGTCGACTGCCGCATGTGCTTCCGGCCTGCAGCAGAGGGTGGGGCTCAGCGTGTGGCCAGCACAGCTCCCCCAGAGCAGTGGGGTGCCCAGCTTCAGCCCGGGGATGCTGGCGCGTCCCAGTCTGCGTGCACTCACTGTCTCCCACTTCATCCTGGAGGGGATCCAGAGGGGCTGATTTCACCTCTCGGGCCTTCTGGGAGCTGCTGCTGGGGGTGTCGGCCTTCTTGGGTCGAAGGCTCTTGATGGGCTCCTAAGGGTTGGGCAGAAGGGAGAAACTGTGTGGGGCTGCCACTGTGAAACGGCCCCAAAGGGACATCTCCTCCCCACAGTTTGCAATTAGCAGGTTGGCAATTATTATAATCCCCTTTTGGGGACACCTGTATCCCCTCCCAGCGGGTCAGAAGACACTCGGGGGGGACCCGAGCCCCACCCCCATCTGTCCCCTCACTCTGTAAGCTTTGGTGACGACGCGGCGGCGCCGCTTGGGCTCGCTCTCATCCTGGTCACTCGTTGGTTCCTCGCCCTCATCGATGTCGAAATCTGAGTCCACCTCATCGTCGCTGTCCGACTGGTCGCCCCTGTACTCGTCATCGCCCGACTCCTGAGGGATGGAAGGGCAGTGTCACACGGAGGGCTGAGCTCCACCACCACCCCTATGGGGCATCCCCTGACAGCTGCCTCTGGGGTTCCTCCCAGACCTCACGTCGAGTCCCTCCCCTCCCTCAAACACCCTCTAAAGCCACCCCTGCCCCACTCTGACCCCCCTCGGTGCCTCCAACCCCTTCAGGACCCCCCTCGGTTTCCCTCACGAACCCCCTTAGGGCCCACCGAGGTTTCTAAAGGCCCCGATCCCCCTCAGTCCCCTCTCCAGCCTTCATTCAAAGCCTCTCAGCCCCCCCCCCCACCCCCAAAACCCCCCCCCCCCCCCCCCCCCCCCCCCCCCCCACAACCCCATAAAGCCCCTTTCTTCTTTTCAGGGCCCCCCCGAGGCCCCCCGGACCCCTCAGACCCCCCGATCCCCCCGTGGTGCCCCGTCTCCCCTCTCCACCCCCCTCTAAGGCCCCGCAGCTCCCTTCAGATCGCCCCAGAGCCCCTCTGACCCTCTCACAAAGCCCCTCCCCGGACGCACACCTCAGTGAAGCCGCCATACGTGGTCTGGTAAAACTCGTCCTCCTCCTCGGCCTCCAGCAGCCCCGACAGGCGGTTCCCGGCCGTGCGCCGCGGGGCGCGGCCTTCAGCCAAACTCATCGCGGCGCCGCCGCCGCCGCCATCGGCGCTCGACTCGTCGTCCTGCCGCGGGAGGAGCGAGCGGCGTAGCGCCCCCTTGCGGGCCGGAGGTGCGGAAGGCTCCGATCGTTTCTATTGGTCGCCCTCCGCGCGTCACGTGACACGCGCCCCGCGCGCTGGCAGCCTGAAAGACTCCCCCTCCCTCCCCGCTCATCACGTGGCACGCATCCCGCGCATGCGCCCTGAGCGATCCGCCCCCCCCATCCGTGCATCCCGAGTGGTCGCGACCGCGCGGGGGCGCCTCCCCTCCCCCCCCTCAGTGGGTGGCGCCGAGGGGGCGTGGCCTCGCGCGAGGCGGTGGCGGCGGGCGCGGGAGGCGGCAAGATGGCGGCGGCGGGGCCCGAATCGGGGGGCAGCAGCGGCAGCAGCGGCGGCCTCGGGGGTACGGCGGGACCGCGGGAGGGCGGGCGAGGAGGGGCTGCTGGGGGGCGGGTGGGGCTGTGGGAGGTTGGGGGGGCCGGGGTGAGGCCGGGCCGTGGGGGGCTGAGGGGGTTCGTGGGGGCCCAGGACGCTGCTGGGGGGTTGGGGGCTGAGAGAGGGGGGGGGGTGGTGGTGGTGGTGGTGGTGGAGGGGGGGGTGGAAGTGACGGCGTCCCCCTGCCGGGTTTGGGGTCCCGGCCGTTGGGGCTGCGGGGTTTCGGGCGTCTCGGCGACCGTTTGGCACCGCACGGGGGGCGGGGGGCTCCAGCACAGCGAGGGGGGGGGGTTGGCTGCTGTACAGCGCTGGAATTGAGGGGTGCTGGGGCTCCGTGGGGGTGCGGGGCTGCCCACGCATCCCGGGGGGTGGCGGGGTGATGGGGAGCAAAGCGTGCGTGGGGCACAACGGGGTGTTCAGGGCTGTGGTTCGGCCATCTCGGTGTTTTAGGGGGGACCCCACACCCCTTCCTGCCGCTGGAGTTGGGGGATGGGTCCGGTTTGGGGGTGCTGGACGTGGAACCTGGGGGGGGGGTGGGGGTGGGGGGTGATTCCTGCAGCCGGTCAGCATTTTGGCAGCGCCGTCCCTGCGGGAGGGTGGTGGTAGAGGCCGTTCCTGATGGCAGGGCAGAGCAGGGGGGGCTTCTGGTTGCCCGATGGAAGAAGGCTGGGGGGCTGCCGGCCAGCGGAGCCTCACCTCGGCGGCCTCTTGGCGTTGCATTCCTCGTTCGGGGCCCCTGGAAATGGGTTTCTGCCCCCTCCCCGCCCCCTTTGGCGGTGCTTCCTGCTGCTCTCACAGCACAGTGAGGAATGGGGGGGGCCGTGGCTCTGCCGGCTCAGGGTGAGGCTGCAGGGTCTCCTGTCGCCGTGCTTTGGGGTTCCCTCCGGGAGCCCGGAGGTGTCGCACGTCTCATCTCTCCCACCTGGAGGAGGAGCTGCCGCCTCCGTAAGGCTGGGAGGGCATCCAGAGCTTCACGTCGTCGTCGGGGAGGAGATGCAGGTGCTCAAGGCAGCCTCTTCTCCCATCCTAATCGGGATCGGCGCCGCTGTTTGCTTTCCAGGGTAGTTTGGTGCTGGCCAGGACGCCTCTCCTACAGGATTTCAGTCCTGGTGACAGAGCTGTGCGACGTGGGGCTGTGTGTGAAGTGCGCTCACCTCGGCTGCAGCGTTTAAAGCTCTCATCCCGTCTCTGGGGCCTCTCACAGACTAAAGGGGGGTGGCGGCGGTTTTGGTTTTGGTCGCTCTGGGCGCTGGGCTTTGCTTTTTTCCAGTGCAAAATCCCGAAGCATCTCAGATCCCAGTGAATTTGGGACCGACGGTTGTGGGCACAAAGCTTTGCTTTCTCTACGAATAAACCCTAAAGCCGGCCCCACAGCTCAGTGCTCACCCTCGGGCCGATTACTCAGCGTCTTGCAGCCGAAATGCCGGGGACGGAAGGATTGGGGCGTCCCACCCTTCCTGCTCCCGGGGAAACACGGGGGAGGATTTTCTCATTTTGCTGTTTTCACTTTGAAGCGACGTGTGCCAAAAATGCTAATGCGGGATTTCGGTCGTTCGGGTTTCTTTGTGCTTTGTGCGGACTGAGCTGGGAGTTGGGAGTTCATTGTCACCCTCCGGGGCTTCGGGCTCCTCCCCGGCGGCCGCAGACAAAAGAACGGCTCTCAGAATGGCTTCATCCCTTCTGGGGGAGGAAATCAACCCGGAGGGGTGAGAGCTGGAAGAGGCTCAGCCCCTACAGGAGTGGGGGGGGGGGGGGGGGGCAGAGCTTCGTGCCGAGCCGGTGAGGAGGACGTCGGGCAGCCTCTCAACTGCTGGGGACATCGGTGACTTCATGCTGTGTTTCCTGGAGCGCTCTGAGCACAAGGCAGAACTTTGGGCAGCGCCGGGAGCTGCTCCCGTTTGTGCTGAGCTGCAGTCAGCCGGGCTCCGCTCTGCGGGATGGAGACAAAAGAGGGCAGCCAGAGCCGCAGGGAGAGCTGCTGTGTGGGGCTGAATGGGAGCTCACCCTATGGGGCAGCAGATGGGAGCCGCGTGGTTTTGGGGCCGGCGCTGACCCCGCAGTGACCGGGTTTCCCCGTGGAAAGTAAAAGCTTCTGCTGCTTCATCACAGCGCCGCTCCGCTCCCAGCACCACGCAGTGATGAATCGTTCCATCCCTACCAGCTCTGCCTCCCTCACTCCCAGGCCTGAGGGATCCCTTACGGCTCACCTACGTTCCCAAAGCGCCGGCTGAGTCCTGCGCTGCTTCCAGCATCCTGTGGGCGATGCTCACTGTGCTCTCCCAGCACGGATTCGCACCCCTGAAGTCGCCCTGCTCTGCGCTGTGCGTGGAAAGGCTGGCAGGGTGGCACCGCTGCGTTTCTTTCCACATCTTTCTCATCCTCTCGGGGACCAAACATCCCAAACAGCCGCCGTTTCTTGCAGCCGAAATTCCCGCTGCCATCCACGTGACCTTTCTGTTGTTTTTTTTTTCCCTCGTTCAGATTTCAGCTTTTTGTGCTGCTCGGTGATGTCGTTCCGAAGAGGTTAGAAGCCCTGCACTGCACGCAGCTCCTCCTGCGCGGTAACCGACGCCGTTTCTCCCCTCCCCACCACCCCCATAACCTGGACCTCCCCGACCCGACGTGCTGCAGTTGCTGTGTGCGCTCCGTGCCCCCGGCTGGCTTTGCAGAGGAGCCCCCCCTGCTGCTCCCACCTGCAGCACTGACCCTGCAGGGTTGCTGGATGCTGTGGGTGGAAACACGTCGGGGTGTCTCTGAGCCGTGCCGTGTCCCGGCCCTGGCAGGTGCTGGTTCTGTGTTTTGATGTGCTGATGTTTTGGCTTCTTATTTTTGTCTGAGAACAGCAGAAGTGCAGCTGAAACTCGGGTCTGGCTTTAAATGTAGAGCTGGGAGTGTCGGCGCTGTCTGTACTGCATGCTGCTGTGCTGCCAGGTGGATGCTGGAGTTGCCCGGCGCCGTGCCGTGTGCTGCTCCCACCAAAGCATCTCCCAGCCCCTCAGATGAGGTTCTGTGCCCATCTCTTGTGCTCAGCTTTGGTTTTGCCAGCAGTTTAACCCTGGGATGTACAGACTTGGGGTCTGAAAATGCTCCCGGGTGGCTGCAGCTGGAGGAGCCACTGCAGCACTGAAGGGATTGAGCCCAACACTGAGAATGAAGGGAAAAGGCAGCTGCTGTGGGGCAGGGCGAGTTTGGTTTCGGATGTGGCCTTAACCCGGATCTGCTGCCTCTGTCCAGGGTGAACCCTTGGATCCCGCTGTTGTTTTTCAGCTTGGGTTACAGTTTGCAGTTGAGAGACTGTTTGGTTCAAACAGATCCAGAACTGTGTGCTCTCGTGAACCGTGTTGCTGTGTTTCGCTTACAGCTCTCAGTTTAACACCTTCGCTTCTCCGGGCAGTCTGTGTGTGTGTGGAGGAGAACATGGCAAACAAAATCAGCCATAAAACCTCCCTTGGATGGATGGAACCGAGGGGTGTTCGCATGGAAACCCCAGGCTTTGCTGCTGCCTGGTGATCACCGCCTCGTCGGGGCGGCGCGGCTCCTTATGGCGGTGCTCCCAGGGGCACCCGCACAGCCCAGGCTCTCGGGGCTGGTTGGACCCCCCAGCAGCACCCCCCGAGCAAGCAGGGTTGGTTTGGGTGTGAGCTCGTAGCTTGGCTTGTGTTCCCCTAACGGGGTTAAGGCGGCACGGCGAGGACCTGCTGCTCCGAGGGAGCTGTGGTTAAATCCTGCTGGAGCAGGGATTTGCATGGGTGATTAAATATTAACGCAGCTAATCTGCGAGGGGATGAGGCTGGTGCTGCTGTTGCAGTGGGGTTGCTGGGATCTTGGTGGTTTCAATTGATATATGGATAAATTCCTGCTTCAAAAGACACAAAGGTGATCGGTTTGCTGTTGAGCAGGTGCTGTATTGACATGGTTGGGATTTTTTCCCCATCCCTGCGTCCTGGTGGAGCTTGGCGAGTGGAATAGAATCAATAGGGTTGCAAAAGACCTCTGAGATCATCAGGTCCAACTGTCAGCCCATCCCCACCACGCTCACAGAAGCAGAATTGTTTGAGGCTGAAGACTTCCAAGACCACTGAGTCCAATGCCAACCCATCCCCACCAAGCCCTTGTCCTAAACAGGATCAAGGGAGCATTAGGGTTGGAAAAGACTTCCAAGATCAAGTCTGACCCCAACCCATCCCCACCATCCGTGTCCCTAAGTAGGATAATAGGATCTTTAGGGTTGGAAAACATCTCTGAAGTCACCAAATCCAACCACCAACCCATCCCCAGCATTCACTCCAGGAATTGTAGGATCGTGGAATCATTAGGGTTGGAGAAGACCCTCCAAGGATAGGGCTGAGATGCAGAGATTCTTAAAGGTCTGTGGAGCTCTGGGGATTCCTGGGGGCTGAGATGTGGAGACGAGAAAGGTCTGTGGTTTTGTAGGGCTGAAATGGGGTCCGTGTGCTGCAGTGCTCATCCCAGTGCAGCAGCAGCTTGGCTGTGGGGAGGAGTTGCAGTGGGGTGTTGGGGGGGGGGGGGGGGGGGGGGGGGGGGGGTCCCGGCACCCCTCAAACATAATCCTGCAGTTTCTGAAGCAGTCAGAAGAAACAACAAGGAAATAGCAGCCAAGTCTGCCTGTTTTGGGCCCCCAAACCGCTGTTCTCTGCTCCCAGCTTTGGTCCCAGTCTGTCTGGCAGCTTTGTGGCACAGAGGGACATCGCAGAGGGGTCAGCATCCCTCCCTGTGCCCAGAACCCCCCCAGCCCCTCTGCTGGGAAGGAGCGGCTGTGAGTCGGTGCTTCTCCACTGCTGGACGTTGCTGGGCTGCACAGGGCTGCACTGCTGTGCTGCTGTGCCCTGCACGGCAGTGCTTTCCTCCTCCTGACTGCAGTTGTTTTGTTCCCACAGGGCCGTCTGCCTTCAAAAAGTCGCTCACCCCAGAGGTAAGGTTGTGGCCAAGAGCTGAACTGCTGCGAGACGGCTCCAAACACCCAATTCCTGACTTGGAAATGAGACTGGGGAGGGAGCAGGGAAGCCAGGGGAAGCACAGCAGTGTGAGCAGCCTTTGGGTTCCCCCAGCAGCCCCGCTGTGCTGGGGCTGAGCCGTCCTGCCAGCAGAGCAACCCTGTGCTCTGTGCTGCAGCCAGCAGCATGTGCTCAAACTGGAGAGCCGGCCAAGTGAGTTCTTGAGCCGTGAGTCAGGGCTGTGTGCGCAGCTTTCCTAAGCTGCTTCCACAGGGAGCTGCCCTTGCTGGGCTTTGTGACAGCAGGGGTGAACAAAGAAGCCCCCAGATGTGCTCAGTGCCCACAGGGGGCCCCATGGTGCCTGCAGGTGGATGGCAGGAGAGCACACGGCGCGGTCCTGGCTGTGCAAACAGCATTGCTGTGCTGGGTGCTTTGGGAACACGTTGTATTTTGAACCCCCCCCCTTCTCACTACCTTTTTCTCCATCCCAGATGCCAGGTTCTTCAGGGCAGCCGGGCTCTCAGACGATAAAGAAGGGGCACAGAGGAGTGGATTCCACGGGTGAGACCACCTACAAGAAGGTGAGCGCCGCGCCGCACGGCTCTGCTGCTCTGTGTGATGTGGGTCCCATCCAGAGCAGCCAAGGTTGGGTGGTGCTGGGTGCTGCACTGGTGGCCACGATGGTTGCTCAGAGGGAGTGCAGCGTTCTGAGCTGTGAGAGCAGTGGGCAGAGCGTCCTTTGGGACAGCTGCTCTCGTAGCCTTCAAAAGGAGATCGCTTTTAAGTGCTGCCCGCTGGCAGCACTTCCCAGGCCTCTTCTGGCTGATCCTGTGCTCCTGGGGTTGGGTTCTTCCTACAGGTCTCTGGCATTGCTGGCATGTGCTTTACAAAGGGGAGATTGTTAGGGGCATCGCCACGAGCTGGAGCTGGAGCAGCTCTGTGGATGCTGCTTCCGCTTCCCTGGGCTTCACAGGGATGGTGGCACCTCTGATGTGAGTTTGGGTTTTGGGGGAGGTGGAGCAGATGAGGGCTCCGTGCACTTGGTGCAGGCAGTGCTTCTCATCTAAACCTCTACCCCAAAGCTGCTCTGGTCATGATGTAGAGTGCATGGCAGGAAATGGCTGCTCCTGCTAAGCCAAGTTTTGATACAGTGTTTGTCCTGCACTGATTGCTGCCTTCACATTCACTGCCTTCTGGTTCCCTGTGATATCCAGGGACGGAGGTTGGGCAGCAGTGGGAGGAGAACGGAGCAGAAGCTGCCACAAAATGCCTGAAGTGTTTCTCTATGAGGGCCCCTGGAGCTGCTGGAGTGCTGCATGGGACCCATCTGGGAATGAGATTACTGGGCAGGCTGCCTTTTTTCCATCCCTTCTTTTTCCAGGGGTGGCAAGTTGTTTTTCTAGAATTCTTTCCCCTGTGCAAGTGATGATAAACAGGCGGCCAGCTGCTCGGCCTGCCTCGCTGGTGGATGGAGGAGGGAAACTCTTGTTCCTTGGCAACGTGGCTGTGTGCTGTGTGCTCACCAGCAGGCAGGGCCACGTGTGCTCAGCTGAGAGCTGTGGTCAAGCAGCACAGAGTTGGGGGGGGGGGGGGAAGGAATCACATTCTTCCTCCCTCCCTCAGGAAACCAGAGGAAATGGGAAATGCAGGCAGGTAGCTGGAGAGGAGCAGGGTGTTGTGTGGTGGCGGCGTGGCACGGGGTGTTGGGCTGGTCTGGGAAGGGCAGCCTGCAGGGTGAGTCGGTGGCCCGAGGTGAGGTCATGTGCTGCACGGAGGAGAACTCCTGATAGCAGCAGCTGTTCAGGAACACAGTCTGGCATTGTTCTGGGACAGCTCATGCAGGGTGCAGGAGTGGCTGCACTCCTTATTTTGATGTGACAGCGAACTTTAGGGCTAAAAAGCCCTGGCCTGGCACCAGTCTGGAGAGCGGTGTGTGCTGTGCTGTACAGCCCCACTGAGTTGCTGCCTGCTGTGTTTGGTGGCAGGGGAACGAGGTCGCCTCCCCTCTAAATGCAGGATGTGGGGAAAGCAATGAAATTGCAGCTCAGGTCCTTCACAGCTCAGCCAGAACTGAGCAGAATGTTACTGGGGTGGGGACAGGGAGGTGTCCCCTGCTGCACCCTGCCCTGGGACAGAGCCACAGTGGTGCTGCTCGTTGAGAAAGAAACCAGCAGGTAGAAGTGGTGGCTGTGGGGCGCCCCACTAACAACACACTTCTGAACATGGAGCCGTCTTTCCTCCAGCTCCTCTCATTCCTCTTCCCAGTCGGCCACTCATCTTGCCTAACTCGTTTTCTCTCCTCCTCCAGACAACGTCATCAGCCTTGAAAGGTGCTATCCAGCTGGGCATCACACACACGGTTGGGAGCTTGAGCACTAAACCTGAAAGAGATGTTCTCATGCAAGATTTCTACGTAGTAGAAAGTATTTTCTTCCCAAGGTCAGTGCTTGCTTTCTTCCTTTCTGTCGTGCTTTGGCAGCGGTAGCAGCAGTAGTTCTCAGCCCTGCTCGCGTTTAGGGGGCAGCAGAAGAGCTGGGGGAAGCACAGCTGTGCTGAGCAGAGGCACTGTGTGCAGAGCAGCTCCGTTTCTGCTGTGACTCCCATAAGTCTGCTGAACAAAGAAATGCAGCTGTGCTGCTGTGCGCCTCTCTGCGTCCCTCTGGGCTGGATGCGTTCTGTCCTTGGGGTGCGTTAGGGGACAGCCAGAGAGCAGGCCTTGCTTCTCAGGTAGTCCCTTAAGAACCCTGTGTGATGCAAACCCTTGTGTGCCCTTCTTTCTTCGAGCAGTGAAGGCAGTAACCTCACCCCAGCTCACCACTACAACGATTTCCGCTTCAAAACCTACGCCCCAGTGGCCTTCCGATATTTCCGGGAGCTGTTTGGGATCCGGCCGGATGATTACCTGGTATGGCACTGCTGGGGGGGCTCTGGGGTGGGTTTTTGTGCTCTGGCCCTGCTTGGAGCTCTGCAAGCACAGCGGTGGGTGCAGTCTGTGGCCCCAGGGTTTGCCTGGTGCTGACTGAAGGGAAGCAGCTCCACGCTGCTGTGTTCCACCTGTTTTTCTCTCTTCCTCCTCCTGCTCAGTACTCGCTCTGCAGTGAGCCCCTCATTGAGCTCTCCAACTCTGGGGCCAGTGGATCCCTCTTCTACGTGTCCAGTGACGACGAGTTTATCATCAAGACAGTTCAGCACAAAGAGGCAGAGTTCTTGCAGAAGCTGCTGCCCGGTTACTACATGGTAAGTGAGGCCAGGAGAGGCTTTCATTGCACGTAACACCGTGTGCTCCCTGCTAACCTCTGTGCCATGAGCCTCGCACAGGGCCCTGCGTGTCCCTGTGTGGGTGAGCAGGGAGTTTTCTTCTGCACTCACGGGCTGATCTGACCCTCAGCTTTGCAGGGTGATGTTAACAGTGGGCAGTGCCAGCCTCTCCCCCCATCCCCACCCTCGTCTCTTTGTTTCTTTGGCAAATGCTTTGAACTGCTGCCGGCCCCACTGGGAACAGCAGGCAGCTCTGCTGGGCAGAACATAAATAGCCACCATGGCTCTGAAGGCATCTCTGTGTCTTTGGTTCTTTCAGAACTTGAATCAGAACCCAAGGACGCTGCTGCCCAAATTTTATGGCTTGTATTGTGTCCAAGCCGGGGGCAAAAACATCCGCATTGTGGTGATGAACAACCTGCTGCCACGTTCTGTGAAGATGCACCTCAAATACGACCTGAAGGGCTCCACCTACAAACGCAGGGCATCCCAGAAGGAGAGGGAGAAGGTCTTCCCCACCTACAAGGACTTGGATTTTATGCAGGACATCCCCGATGGTCTCTTCTTGGATTCAGACATGTATAATGCTCTGTGCAAAACGTTGCAGAGAGACTGTTTGGTAAGTGGAAGTGTTGGGAGCAGTGGGAGGAATTCTTTTTGAACCTTTCTGTGAAGGAAAGGTTGGCACCCAGCAGTCCTGCATCCTCTCCCAGGGGTGCTGGCTGGCCAGCCTGCAGTTTGGCAGTGCTGTGGGCAGGAAGCTCTGTGCCCTCTCCCCGTGCCAGGCACGCAGGCTCCAGGCAGTGGGCTCAACTCTGAGTCTGCCAGCAGCTGTGCAGTCCCTGCTCTGGGTCTCCTGCACAGGAGGAGTACTGCAGGTGTTACTGGTGCTCCCTTTGCCATCTGCAGATGAGCTGGAAGAGGCAGGCTGTGGATTGAATTCATCCTCTGGCCGTGCTGGGGGGGTCCAGGCGGCACCGTTGGCACTGCTGTGGGTGCCCTCTTGGCAGCTTCAAGGGGCTCACGGTGGCAATGAGGCTTTGTTGACTTTCTGCCCAGGTCCTGCAGAGTTTTAAAATCATGGATTACAGTTTGCTGGTGGCAATCCATAACATGGACCTGGCACAGAGGGAGCACGCGATGGCAGACGGGACGTCCCAGGCCGACACGCGGCGCCCTGCGGCACAGAAAGCGCTGTATTCCACTGCCATGGAGTCCATCCAAGGGGAGGCCCGCAGGGGAGGCACCATAGAGACAGACGACCAGTGAGTGTGTGCTGCTCTGCTGCAGGGCTGCCTTCGTGTGGGTTTTTGGGGTGCCTGCTGCTTGCTGGCAGCCTCGGGTCGCTGCTTCCTTTCTGAGAGGCGTGCTGATGGCTCTGAAAGAGAAAGGGATGGGCTCCTTAGCGGGGTCTGTGTGATAGGATGAGGGGAAATGGTTCCCAGCTAAAAGAGGAGAAGGTAAAGACAGTGGTTATGAGAATCACGGTAAAGACAGTGGTTATGAGAAGGGCACTGAGGTGCTGGCACAAGATTCCCAGAGGTGTGAGAGTGGTGGTGCCCCATCCCTGCAGACTCCCATGGGGAGGCTGTTGAGCTGAGTGTAGATGGAGCTGTGGGTGCCCCTGTTCATTGAGGGGGGATGAGGTGCCCTTTCAGAGTCTCTTCCAGCTCCAACCATTCTGTGATCCTGTGCTTTGGTTGAGCCCCATTGCCTCCAGCCCTGCGGGTAGCAGCAGCAGCTCTTTGTGGTTGCTCGGTCTCCTCATGGATGGGTTGGGATCATTCTCCAGTGAAACTTCACCCCAGGGGTTGGCTCTGGGAAGGTCAAACAAACCTCCCCAACACACACTGTTCTCTATCCTTGCAGGATGGGGGGCATTCCTGCCCGCAACGCCAAGGGGGAGAGGCTGCTGCTCTACGTGGGCATCATTGATGTGCTGCAGTCCTACAGGTAGGGCAGTGTGAGGGGCAGCTATGTGGCACGTGGGGGGCACAGCTTCATGGTGCTGTCTGTGCTGCCGTGTGCTTTCCAAGGGAGTTAAAATGCGTTTTATTGATTGCCTTCATTTCTCTGTTGTTATTTTCTTGAAGTTGGGTGTTTGGGGATTGGTTTCCTGGTCTTGTTTACTGCATTTACCTCCTGCCAGAGGCAGTCCCTCCTGGGAACAGAGGTTATTTCTGTGCTCAGTGGTTGTTGTGTGCAGGAAGCAGTGAGGAGAAAACAAACTGTGGCTTAGAATGGCCGCAGCCACTGCTTGGGTGCTGCTGGTCAGAGGAGAAGCTCAGCGCCGTGCGGGCACCAAACTGTGTGCAAATAGGTGTGAAATGTGGTCTTTGTTCTTTGTTTTGTCAGATTTGTGAAGAAGCTGGAGCACTCGTGGAAGGCCCTTGTGCACGATGGGGTAAGCAGCAAGCACACACCTTCAGTTATTCAGCTGGCTGTGGGTGCTCATTCTGCACAGCGTCCTGGATTTCCGAGGGCTCTGTGTTGTTGCTCTTCTACATGAAAGCGGTGCCCAGAAATGTTCCCAAGCACCCAGAAATATTCCCAGGCCAATGTAGCACAGGTCAGGAATGGGGGGGTGGGGGGCTGCTGTTAACCACCATCACTTACTAATGCAGATTTCCACACTGTTCATCCCTTTCAGGACACGGTATCTGTGCACAGACCCAGCTTCTATGCTGAAAGATTCCAGCGCTTCATGTGCAACACAGTATTCAAGAAGATACCCTGTAAGTTCTCCAAGGGGGGTCCCCGTGGTGGTGCTGGAGTGCCTGGCTTCGTGCTCAGCAGCTGGGACTGGGGAGGGGGCAGAGCAGTGTGTGAAGGCATGAGGGAGCCTGCTGTGCTGCATCCTCTCCTCCTTCCTCCTGCGTTGCTCTTGCTGTGCAAACGCAGCCGCACGGAGCTGCTTCATCCATCATTGTGTTTCCCTGTGTGCCAGCTGGGATGTGGCTGTGTTGGCTCTCCACTTCCTCCTGAGCTCCGGGCAGTAGTGAAGCTCTGCCTTGTTGTTTTTGTCTTGAAGTGAAGCCATCCCCTTCCAAGAAGAGCCGCTCTGGCACCGCGGTTCCTCGGCGGAGCTGTCAGGGAGGAGTGCCTTCCCAGCTGCACATGTCGTGTGAGACAAAAGCACAAGTCACGACAGAGGCAGACGTGGAGCAAGGTTGGTGCCTGGGCTGGGGGGGAGAGAAATGCCTCCTAGGTGTTCCTCAGCTTGCTGAACTTTGTCACGGCAGAGCTTTCTGCAGGACACCCGTGGGTGATTTTGCAGTGCTGTTTTGGGCTGTTTCCAAGAGGGCAAGGCTGGTCCTGCAGTGCTCACGGGTCTGAGATGTCACGGGTGGGATCCACACCCTGTGGTTACGTGGGGCTGTGCCTGCACCACTCACACAAGGTGGTGGAACTGTGTTGTGTTTCAACTCAGGTTCCCACCTCGGCCGCCCGGATCTCCTGCCCAGGACTCTGCCAGTGGACGAAGCCAACAGCGATTCTGTCGCCACCACTTTGTCCACCTCCTCCTTGGGCAGCGGAGGTCTCCACTCACCTGCAAACAGGTGAGGCTCTGGGGGGGGGGCCCTGGCATGAGCGGCCCCTGTGCAGCGAGTGAACTCAGTGCTGTCTGTTCCAGCATGTGTGAGAAGGGAGCGTTGTGTCACACCCCACATGCAGTCCTAAGCAGACTAAGCCGTGATTTTGCATCTCTGCTTGGGCTGTGTGGATGTCCCAGCAGCTTTTAGCTCTCTGTGTGTTCTGTGCTTGATGGCCCCTTCCTGGAGCTGAGATAACTGTGCTGATTACGAGGCGTCGGTGAATGCGGCGCTGCCAGAATGTGCGCCAGGAGCAGCGGTGTGGTGCTGCAGGGCACTGGGGTGATGTGCAGGGCTGGGTGCAGCTCTGCGCCTCTGGGTGTCCCTGGAGCTGCAGTGCATGGCTGAGGAGCAGATGGCTGCCCTGGAATGTTCCCTTTGTTGCTAAGTGGTGAGAATCGAGGGTTACGAGGAGGAGCTGTGGTCAGAGCACGATCCCATGCGCAGAAGTTCTGAGGTGGTAACTCCTCTTCCTGGAAGCAGTCATAACCCACTTTCTTCATTCCCACACCGTGGCACTGATGGAAGTGTCTGCTCTGTCCTCAGCTGCAGGAGGACGAGATACGATTGCAATTGACACCTTTTATTCCCTCTCTAAAACCTGGAAACTTCTCGGTAGGGATCCTAAACCAGAGCTGCTCCTTCCCAGTCTGTCTGCATGCCCGAGGAGTTCTGTGTCCTTAACCGTGGGTGTCTCTCCTTCAATCTCTGCGTAGGTCAGTGGGCGTGCAGGTGCACAAAGCCGACAGCTCAGCAAAGGATTTCGCTAGGACTGCTGCCTTCCTGTCTAGGTGAGGGAGGAACCAGGCTTTGCTGAAGGCCTTCTCCCATCCGGAGGGTTTGTTTGGGGAGATGTGCCTTGAGGTTCTGCCTCGTGCTGCCCGTGGTTCATAGGTGATTGGTTTAGAATAACATCAGTCATTGGAAGGAGGCTGGAGAGGAATGTCTGTGAAAGCAGTCTGTCTGGAGGAGTGTTTGTCACTCTGGGGGGGGAAACATGAAGTGAGCGAGCCCAGCAGGGTGCAGCAGGCAGGTAGGGTCAGCCTGCTCCAGAGCTGTTTTGGTGTAGCTGTGTGCCCTGCTGCAAAGCTCCAGGCTGCAGAGGAGGGTTTGACACTGAGCGAGGGAGGGATGCTGCCAGGGGAGCAGAGTGATGCCCACCTGTCAGATCAGACATGGCTGAGTCATATTTTGTGCAGAGTGAAAAGGGGAGCTCTATGCATGCTGTCCCTTGGGATGCCCTGGGGATGCAGTGAGGGGAATGCTGTGCTCATTGCTTCTCTTTTGGAGAGGTGCAGGGATCCAAGCTGAGGGTTGATGGCGTGTTCAGCAGCTGGATTGCACAGCTTGGGCCAAAGAGCATTGAGCAGCGCTGACCCAAACAAGATGGTTGGAAAGGGACTGCCTGCAGTCGGAGATGGGAGTTTTGCAGTGCACTCAGCACTGGGGTGACACTGAGTCTGGTCGGGTTGGTGGTTGAACTTGATGACCGTGAGGGTCTTTTCCAACCTAATGTTTCTGAGCCTGATCCTATGACAAGTTCATGGTGCTTTGAAGCACGCTAAGTGCACAGCCTGGTTCTGAGATGTATGGGAGTCCTCTGCTCCAGCCCAGTTCTGTCATTCAGCTTCTTGCAGAGGGTCCTGAGGTTTGAGGCACTGGAAGGGTCACCTCCTGGCCTGCAGCCCCTGGCGAGGGGTCAGTGGGCTTAATTTTAGGGGGACATTTTACTGCCCCGAGCACTGGGATTGGCCCCAATTGAGTCCTGGTGGCACACCGACCAACACTGAGCATTCTGTCAGGAGAGGATCTGGCTCCATAGGACACAGCTCCATGGGATGCATCCTGCAGGTGGGATGTGGCCCCATGTGCTGCATCCTGCAGGATGTCACTCCCATTTGCTGCACGAGAGCTTTGCCAACAGCTTTTCCCACAGCGGTGCCTCCATTGCAGTGCCTGGCGCTGATCTTGGTGCTCTGGTTGCTGTGTGCTGCTTTTCCCCTAGACCCCCATCACTGCAATGCGGTGCTCTTGGGCTCCATAGCAGCTCTGGTGGGAGGTGCTCACCTCACCGGGTTTGGTTGGATGTGCGGATGTTGCTCCAGGCAGCTCTGTGCTAACCCCTTCCATGGGGTGCTCTGCTGTGTGCTGGGCACAGCAGGAGAGGTGATTTCATGACCGCTCCCATTTAAATGTTGCTTTACAGCTCTTCCCCTTCTGTCTCCCCAGCAGCTCCCCAGGACCGTCTGTCCCTGAGCCCTCCTCGGAGCTGAGGGAGCAGCTGGAAGAGCTGCAGGAGACAGAGATCAGCTTTGTGAGTGCCCTTTGAGGAGGGGCTGGGTGGTTCTGGGGCTGGGGGGCTGATCTTCACCCACCTGTGTGCTTGACGGCCCTGTCTGCCCCATGCCACAAGCAGCCCAGCCATGTCCACTGCCCCACAACCCTTCGTTGGGTAAAGCAGGAGGTGAAGCAGAGCTGCTGCACTGCTGGGCACCCAGGGTGGTCGGGTGGTGGGGATGAGAGCTGACCACAGCCTCTGTGAGGCCGATAAATGCTGGCAGAGCCCCCAGTCCATGGGGAGATGGTGGTTGGGGAGCACCGCCCCTCCACTGTGTATCAATCCAAGAGGCAGAGGAGCTCCAGGCAGGGCTGCTGTGCTCCCCCCCCCCCACCAACATCTCCCCCTCCTTTTTCCATTGCAGTGAGGCAGCTCTGAGCCAACGATGGCAGCAGACGGTTCCGTGCTCTGCATGGTCTCTGCGCTCCCGATGCGCACTCAGCTCCTGTTGCTGACCTTCGTGGTTTTTAGTTTGTTTTGTTTTGTTTTTTTGGGTTGTTTTTTTCTTTTTTTCTTATTTTTTTTGGAAATGTTACCTGGACAAAAAGCTGAGAGCCAGGCAGGCTGTGCAGTGCGGGCAGCCGAGCAGAACGGATCAGCGGAGACCTCCAGGCACTGCGCTGCTGCCTGAGCCCAGCAGGGCCTGAGCCGCCCTGAGGGGGGGAGGAGGAAGAGGAGGAACTGCTCCATGTGAACTGAAGGCCTTTGAAAAACAGATCTGACTTCCAAAGCTCGCAATGCTGCCACCACAAACTGCAGCCCATGGGAGTTTTGGCCCCGCTGGGGCTGTTTGCCACGGAGCAACGCGTTCATCTTTTGTATTTCCAACGAGTTTTTAACGTCGGCGTTTCTTGCAGTTCAGCTGCAGCCTTTTCCCTCAGCATTGCAGCTCTGCTCTGTGTGACCCACAGACGGGGCTGTGAGCTGCACTGTGCAGGAGAGCTGCATCCCCTCGGCATCCCTTTGCAGATGGAGACCTCTGCACTGAGCTCAGCTTTGAGAATCTGTCACCATTTCTTCGGCAAACGGACCCAACCTGGCAGCCCCGACAGGGGGCTGAGCTGTGTTTGCACGGAACGCTTTTTTGGTTTTATTTTTTTAGGCAAGAAAACGACTCCAACCCCGTGTTCCCAACGGGTTGGAATCCCTCCGTTAGTTTTTCTTTTTTTATATATTGGGGGGAGAAAAAAAAAAAAAAGCAAAGGGATGTCATTGTGCCCCTGCGGGGTTGCTGTGTGCAGAGGAACCCAGGAATGTGGTGGTGGTGCAGAGGGGGGACGCTTTGCGGTGCCGTTTCAGAGCCGACCCTCCTACCTCCCACCTCGAGTGGGTACCCGTATTTTTTTAAGGAAAAACAAAAAAACACCCACTGGAGGGAAGAAAAAAAAACAAACAACCAACACCCCCAACCTCTTTTTGGACGTTATTTCTTAGTTTTGTTTGAAAAGACCCAACGGAATGGCCTTATCCTCTGGGTGTCCGTACCCAGAGCGGGGTTCTGCGGCTCCCGGTGCCCCGGGGGCTGTCCTACGCCGACCCCGACCAGCGCTGGGAGGAAGGTGGGCTCTTCCCCCACTGCTGCCCTCACCTTACAGCTGAAATAACTGTCTATATTAGACGCTGTTCTTACCTTCCCTCCCATCTCCTGTAATGGTTCGTGTTTCTTGTTCTATATATATATATATATATATTTTTTTTTTTTTTACCAGGAGGGAAGAAAACCAACTCCCCATTCTTTTTTTTTTTTTTTTCCCCTTATGGTTTAATATTTATGAAGTTGTATTTAAGTGGTTTTGTTTCATTTTATTTGTTTTCCGGGGATAGTCATGCAGCAGTAGGGAAATGGGGGGGGGGGGATGTTTCTATATGGGATCTTCCAACCTTTGCTTTGTAATGGGTTTTCAGAACAACTCCCTTTTTTTTTTTTTTTTTTTTTGCATCTGGAAGTGGCGACAACTGCTGTTAAATGGCTCCTGAACTCCTACGGGGCCCTTCTACAGCAGGGAGAGCTGTGGGGCCGCCTGTGGGACCACCTGATGGATCCTGGGAGCATCCAATGGATCCTGGAATCAATTGATGGATCCTGGGAGCATCCAATGGATCCTGGAACCAATTGATGGATCCTGGGAGCATCCAATGGATCC
>JAPSGF010000156.1:446951-462330 GCA_035772895.1 Perdix hodgsoniae
ATTTGACCATCAAGGACTCTTCCAACCCACCCACCCCATATTTGACCTCCAAGGACCCTTTAAACCCACCCCATATTTCACCTTCGAGGACCCTTCCACCCCTCCAACCCCATATCTCACCTCCAAGGACCCTTCCAACCCACCCACCCCATATTTGACCTCCAAGGCTCCTTTCAGCCCCCCCTCCCCGCCGTGGGTCAGTGGGCGCTCATTAAGATCGCAGCCCCTCTTGGTGTCACTTGGAGACGCTGAGTGCAGCTCCCACTGCTGACCTCTCAGGGCAGCGCCGTCACCGCCCGTTAGGGATTACAACTACAACTCCCAGCGTGCTCCGCGCGCCTCGCTTTCCAGCACGGGCGGCTCTCATTGGGCGGCGGCTCTCAGCCAATCAGCGGGCTCCTTGTTGAGAGGGCCGTGAGGCGGCTCTGAAGGAAAGGGGCAAAGATGGTTCTGGAGAGCACCATGGTGTGGTGAGCGGGCCGGGCCGGGCCGGAAGCGCGGCAGCCTCAGCTTCGGTCCTTCTCCCTTCTCCTTCTCCCTTCCCCGCGTCCCGCTGCGCTCCGTGGGCCGCGAGGCGCCGCTGAGGGTTTCCCTGAGTCATGGCGGGTTGGGGCACGGGGGTTAAGGAGGGCCCTGTGTGTGTGTGGGGGGGGGGAAGGGGGGGGCTGCAGGAGGGCGGCACCGCTGTGTTGCTGTGGTTCGGTGACCGCAGTGATCGTCTGAAGGACTGGGGAGGGGGAGGGAAGGGGCCTGGAAGGTGAGCTGTGGGGTGGTTGGGTTGGAAGGGTGCTTGAAGGCGATTCATGGAGTGGTTGGGTGGGAAGGGTCCTTAAATATTAACCGTGCGATGGATGTATTGGAAGGGTCCTTGAAGATCAACTGTGGGGTGGTTGTGTGGGGTTGTATTGGAGGGGTCCTTGAAGATCAACCATGGGGTGGTTGGGTGGGGTTGTATTGGAGGGGTCCTTGAAGATCAACCATGGGATGGTTGGGCTGGAAGGGTCCTGAAAGGTCAACCATGGGATGGTTGGGCAGGAAGGGTCCTTCAATATCAGTCGTACGATGGTTGTACTTGAAGGGTCCTTGGAGATCAACCATGGGATGGTTGGGTTGGAAGGAATGTTGGCAGTGGGATTGAGGGCCCCCTCAGCGTGTTTGTGGCTGACACTGAGCTGCACCCCTGAGGGTTGTTGTTTTTTCAGCGTTGACAACAGTGAGTACATGAGAAATGGGGACTTCTTACCCACTCGCCTGCAAGCTCAGCAGGATGCTGTCAACATCGTGTGCCACTCCAAGACCCGCAGCAACCCTGAGAACAACGTGGGGCTCATCACCTTAGCCAAGTATGGGGCTGGGCAGGGTTGGTTAAAGTGGGGTTGGAGGTTGGGGGCAGGGCAGTGGGGCACGCTGCTGTATGTGTGTGGATTGCACGCTTTGTTTAGGAAACCAGGCTCCACATCTTGGCCCTGTGTGCTGTGACACCACAGAGCTGAGCGCTGCAGACCTGGAGGAGCTGCGGGAGGGAGGGGGGGGATTCCTCATTCTGTAGCAAACAGAGGGTTTCACAGAGAGGTTCTCAAACAGGTTCACTGCAGTGTGTTTCTCTTGCAGTAACTGTGAAGTGTTGACCACGCTCACTCCAGACACGGGACGGATCCTTTCAAAGCTACACACAGTGCAGCCCAAAGGGAAAATCACCTTTTGCACAGGGATCAGAGTTGCTCACGTAAGTGGTTCTGTGTTACTCCAAAACGAGCCTCTTTCTTTGTAACAAGAGATGGCTGAGTGTGTCCTGTTAGATCTGCTCCTGACTCTACTGCTGAGCAAATCCTTGGCTTTGCCTCAGAAACCTTTGTAAAATTCATTGTGAAAGCTCAGCCTTGGGAAGCTTGCTCTGCTGCGGGGGATGCACAGCTGTGCTGCACGGCAGCTCACACTGTTGGGTGTCTGGAAATGAGAAATGAATTGGGACAGGTGGGGTAGAGCTACCCACCGTGGAGTCTGGCCACGCTTCCACTGAGGGCAGCTCCCTTCCCAGGCCTGGGTTTGGGGAGAAAGAGGAGGAACTTCCCATCACCACGCAGCCCAGTGGTTCCCTGCTCCTTTGTGTCTGTGCAGGGCTGCCTCCCTGCTGTCCTCTCTTCTGGGAGCTGCTCCTTAAGCACCATGTGACTTCTGTTTTGTAGCTGGCTCTGAAGCATCGCCAGGGCAAGAATCACAAGATGCGAATCATTGCCTTTGTTGGGAGTCCTGTAGAAGATAACGAGAAAGATGTGAGTAGCACCAGTCCAAGCAGAATACATTGTCTCTGCTCTCCACGTACCCCTGAACCAGATGGATAACTTGTTCCTTACCCTGCTCTGAGAGGAAGGCTGTGCCCCAGCAGGGACAGTGTGGGCTGGAGCTGCTCGCTGGGGCCTGGAGCTGGGTGGCTGATTTGGGGCTTTGCTTCTGGAGGAGTGGATCCTGAGGGCTGTCCCCAGGTTTCCAATGGGAGGGCTGGGATTGTGAGAGCTGAGATGTGAGCAGTGAGAAGCTAAAGCTGCGGTGTCTCCTTGTTGCAGCTGGTGAAGCTGGCAAAGCGTCTGAAGAAGGAGAAGGTCAATGTTGACATTATCAACTTTGGAGAAGAGGTGAGACTTGGGCTGTATTTTTCCAGTTAAGGTCTGAGCCAGGGGGTCAGGGAAGAGAACCAACATGGCTGTGCCTCGGCCTCTCTTTGGTTGAGGTTCATGTTTCCCTCTAGGGAGGCCCCTCTTGTTTTGCTGCAAGCCTCATTATCTTTCCCCATGGAAACAGCAGAGCTGTGTCCCCCCAGGTGACATTTCTGACCCCTTGCCCTGGGGTTTGTGTCCCTGGGGTTTGTGTCCTGTGTAGTTCTGCTCTGTGTCTGGATTTTGTTTGGTGGGAGGAGAAGGGATAATGGCGGCCTGAGGGGCAAGCATGGCATTGCCTGGAGTGGTGCAGCTAGCAAGGCTGCCAGCTGTGTGGGCAGCATGGGGGGAGCCGGGCTCCCAGCCCCTCTCTTCACCCCTAGGAAGCCAACACGGACAAACTGACGGCCTTCATCAACACTCTGAATGGCAAGGATGGCACGGGCTCCCACCTGGTGACGGTGCCACCAGGGCCCAGCCTGGCTGATGCCCTCATCAGCTCCCCTATCCTGGCTGGTGAGGGGGGGGCCATGCTGGGCCTCGGCGCCAGCGACTTCGAGTTCGGTGTGGATCCAAGTGCTGACCCAGAGCTGGCCCTGGTGAGTGGGACGGGGCGACGGTGTGTGCTCTGCTGTTCCTATTCCGGGGTGCTCCCCACTCAGCACTGCTCCGTCTCCATCTCTGCAGGCTCTGCGTGTCTCCATGGAGGAGCAGAGGCAGCGGCAGGAGGAAGAGGCCAGGAGGGCTGCGGCTGCCTCTGCAGCTGAAGCTGGGATTGCTGCCACTGGAGGGGATGGTGAGGAGCTGCGTGGGGATCGGAGCTGCTCCGGTGGGAACTGCTGGGATGGAGCCTGGCTGCTGGAGGGGTGTCCCGCCATAACGCTGCAGGAAGTGGGTGCCGGATGTGGCAGAACCCACCCGTTCAGCCTCACTGCAGCATTCTGAGCAGCTCCAGGCTGGAGCTTCCCTTGGCTCCCACTGAAATTCCCAGTCTGGGTGGGGGAACAGGGGGTCCGGGGTGGGGGGGATGGGGGTTCTGGGTGCTGGAGGAATGCGGGGCGGGCTGCCTGTGCTCAGGCAGCACTGCTGGTTCCTGGCTGGTCTGTGAACGTGGCTATTGTCCCCGCAGATTCAGACGATGCTCTGCTGAAGATGACCATCACCCAGCAGGAGTTTGGGCGCGCCGGGCTGCCCGACCTGAGCAGTATGACTGAGGAGGAGCAGATCGCCTACGCCATGCAGATGTCGCTGCAGGGAGCGGGTGAGCTGACGCAGACGGGGGGGCAGAGGGGCAGCTCCCAGGTCGGGCCATCCCTGGGGCCGCCCCACAGCATCCCGTGCGCTTTGGGCTCTTCTGCAGAGTTTGCGCAGGCAGAGGCGGCCGAGGTGGACAGCAGCACAGCCATGGACACCTCCGAGCCCACCAAGGTGAGGCCTCGCCGTGGCGGGGGGGGGGGGGGGGGGGGGGGGGGGGGGGGCAGCAGGGGGGGGAGCTGACACGGACGCAGCCCCCCCACGCTCCCCGCTGTCTCCCCGCAGGAGGAGGATGACTACGATGTGATGCAGGACCCCGAGTTCCTGCAGAGCGTGCTGGAGAACCTGCCGGGCGTCGACCCCAACAACGAGGCCATCCGCAATGCCATGGGCTCGCTGGCTTCGCAGGCCTCCAAGGAGGGCAAGGACAAGAAGGAGGAGGACAAGAAGTGAGGGGCGGCGGGCTGGGGGCTGCGCCTGACGCGGCAATAAAGGCTGAAGCACGGTGCCGGTCCCGGACCCCGTCCCCGTCCCCGGTCCCTTTTCCCGCCCCGTGGCGCTTTTCGGGGGGCGAGGCCAGCGCGGAGGCCACGCCCCCTTGCGCAAACCTCCCGGCGTGCCCCGCGCCTCCGCAGGATGTTTACGAAGCTGGCCGTGGGCGTGGCTCTGATGACGAGCGGCGAAAGCAGCCAATGGGGGAAGGAGCGGGGAGGATGTTGTAATCCATTCCTGTCTCTGGCCAATAGGAAGAGGAGGCGGGCCGGGGCAACTCATTGGTTCTTCCAGAGTGGATGTGCGGTCGAAGTGGCCAACAGGAGAGCGAGGGGGGCGGGGCGGGGTCACAGCTTTCCGTGAATGACAGCGCCGCCAACAAATGGTAGAAGACGTGGTCGACCGCTGAGGGCTCCCAACCGATGGGGTGATGGCGGGCCGGGCCTTCGCTTTGAGCGACAAGAGTCTCTTTCAACGGGAAAGCAACGGCTGGGCGGTGCCCTGAGCAACGCTGTCTGTGGCCAATAGCTGAGCGGATCCGTGCTGGATGGACATCCCCGCTTAGCCAATGGCATGAGGGAGGGGGCGGGCTGGCTTGATGAGCACAGCTTTTAGCCAATCAGCAGCCAGGCTGCTCGTAGATCCGCCAATAGGCAGCTGGGAGGGCGGGATCACACTTTCAATGGCCGCCCCGTCCCCCAATGGGTACCCCTTCAGCGGGAGGACCCAGCCCCGACTCACCTCCCCCTCCACCAATAGCGAGTGCGAGCGGCCGCGACCACCCACGAGAGACAGCGCCGCCGACCAATGAGCGCGCCCGCAGCTACGAGCGACGTCCGGACGATCCAATAGCGCGGCGGCGGGGGGCGGGCGTCAGCGTCCGGCGGCGCAGGGCGGGGGGCGCGGGCCAAGCAGGAAGTGCTGCGGAGAAGCGGTCGCCGCCGGAGGGTTGGGCCGCAGCCGGGCCCGCCGCCCGCTCAGCGCTCGGTGAGGCGGCGGCGGTGGCCGCTGGAGGGGGGGGGCGGGGGAGGAGCTCTGGGCACGGGGGAAACCCGGGGCCCGAGGGGGCCTTGATGGCCGCCGGGCGCTCGGCCCTCAGGGAGCGGCCACGCGCGGGGCCTCCCGGTGCGGTGAGGGCGCGGGTTGGGGCGGCTGCTGCTTTTGGTCTCCGGCGGCGCCCGCCCCGCCCGCGGCAGCGGAACGGCAGCCGATTCCCTCCCTTCCCTCCCCCCCCCCACCCTCCCTTCTTCCATCCCCCAAAGGAATTTCGGGCCGGGCGGCCGGTAATGGCCGCGTTTTGCCGCGTTTCGCCGCCCTCCCCCCCGCGCATCGGGGAAACCCCCGCCATCCCCGCGTCCTTCCCGGCCTCCCGCCCCCCTTCCCGACCCCTTCGGGGAGCAGCTCCTCGTTCCCTCCTTCCCCGAAGCCCCGCGGCGGTGACGGAGGTCCCGCTGCGCTCGGGGGTCTCTGGGCTTTCCCGCCCCGTTTCCCCGAGCGATGCGACGCACGACGGCGTTGCGGCTCCCTCCGCCTTTCCAGGAACGGCCTCAAAAACCCCAAAGCTGCTCCCGGGTTGGGGTGGGGACGCTCAGCCCTGGGGGGGCTCTGACCTCACTGGGGAAACTGGGAGCTCTGGAGCCCACGGGTTTCTGCCCGTCGCTTTGGGCTCAGGCGGTGCCCGCTGAGGCCGTGGGGGATGTGGGGCCGCTCCGTGGGCTGTCGCCGTCTCTGCAAATCCTTCTGGAGCCCCACCGTGCTGCCCTACGGCCTCCTTGGCTTTGTTGGCGAGGTTCGGGCACGAGGGAGCACCGCTTTTTTGTTTGGAGCTCCGTTTTTTCCCCCCCTCTTCTCTCGGTCCCCGAGTCCCTCCTGCCCTCGTTTCCCGGCAGCTCCGCGCTCCGTTGGGGAGCAGGCGGCCTTTGGGGGCTGCGGTTGCATCTCCACAATGAACTGCATTCGAAGAGCGTTCTCCAGAGGGTCCGGCACTGCGTTGGGATGAGGGAGGGGGGCTGGGGGGGCTCGTTTATGGCAGCAGCTGCCTGAGCTGTGGGTCAAACCGCCCGGTGTGGGCACAGCTGTGGTGCTACAGAGCCCTTTGGGGAGCCCTGGGTGCCTGCAGAGCACCTGCTGGCGTTCAGAAGCTCCAGCTCTCAGCCCGGCCAAGTCGTCGAGGGTTCTGGATCTGCGCCGCCGCTGCTTTGTTTGGATCTCTCTCCTGCAGTCAGCAGATGGTGTGGGCTTAATTCTGGTGAACGGACAGCGGCGTAATCCCTGCGGCTGGGCTGCAGGGCCGGCTGCTCGTGGTGGTCAGGTTGGATCTGAGCTGTGTTGAGGGGGAAGGACTCTGAGATCACAGCGGGGTTGGGGCTGGGGGCTGCACGGCCCCTTCCAACACAGCTGTGCTGGGATCCAGTGGTTCTGTGACCCATAAGATCCCTTCAGACCCAACCGTGCTGTGATCCCATGGTTCTGTGACCTATAGGGACCCCCCCAACTTAACCATCCCACAGCTCTGTGTTGTTCCAGATCCCCTCCAGTCCAACCATGCTGTCATTCTCTGGCCCTGAAGGTCTCTCCCCACCCCCCCATGCTGTCATTCTTTAATTCCCTGCTGTGGTGCTGGGAATAACACACAGGAATGAAGCACTGTGTGAGAGATGTGGGGAGATGCAGTCCCATATCCCTGTGGCCACAAACTGAAGACATCCAATGTGCGGGAGCCATTCTCAGTGTTAACCTCTGCTTCTCTTCCCAGCTGTTCTCTCCTCTTGGCTGAATCCCTTCTGCCTTCTTTTAGATGAGCAAAACTGACAGTAGTCCTGGAGATTAGCGAGGGCAACTAACGAAGGTGGGCACTCAGAACCCATCCAGCACCACGTGGAAGAGGCGCTCTGGGGGTGGGCAGGTGCAGGTGGGAACTGCAGCCTCGTTAAGTGCCAGCTTGTTAGGGTGGCACTGTGATCATTAGGATGGTACTGTGATCATTAGGATGGTACTGTGATCATTAGGATGTGATGCTGGGGGTGTCGGAGGTGATGTCAGCTCCGGGGGCAGCACTTGTTGTGCTCCGACAGCTCACAGTGGGAGATGCATTGGGGAGGGAAACAGGAAAAGCAGCTTTAAAAACAGCTGGCCCTGGAAACAGCTGCTGTACTGGTGCTGGGGCACAGCCACCCACCCCCCAAAAAAATGCTCTACCCCATAGCTGAGCTGCTCGGAGTGCTCTCCCTGGCAGATGGCAGCTCTCGAGGATAAAAATACGCCTCCCTTCTTGCCCCCCTGGCGCTGCCTTTGTTTTGCCAAAGAAAAATAGTTATTTTGTGCTGAAAAAAGCCTGGAACTTGTGGTTTGAGCTCCCGAAATAAGCACGTGCTGGTCAGGCAGGTCGCAGTGCAGCCACGCTCTGCTGTCTGTGTGGGGGCTCGGGATTCTCCTCCCAGTGAGGGGGGGTCCGGGGTCCAGGTTCCCTGGAACAGTCACCTATGGGGTTCGGATGGGTCCTGTGGGGCAAAGACAGGTCCTATGGGGTAAGGATGGGTCCTGTGGGGCCTCTGCTCTCAGCACAGCACACATACAATGCGTCAGGGTGCGCAGCTCCAGCCTCGGGGCAGCCCCAGCTCTCAGTCTCTCCAGGGTGCAGGGATGCTCAGGATGCTCAGAGCTGTCGGCCCTTCTGTCTGGGGATCAAATAACGATGCACTGACGGAGCAGTGAAGGCAGAAGAGCATCCAGAGCCGCCCGAGGGCTTCAGGGCCAGGGTTCAAAGTGAAAAGGCAGCAGGATTTTGCATGGGGGAGGTGGATCCCATCCATGTCCCTGTAAGGTTCTGTTGCATCTCAGGGAGCTCAGGATGGGGTGGTGACGCTTTGCCTCGTGCCGGGGTTGTGCTGCTGACGTTCCTCTCCTCCCTCTTTTCCAGACTCCGCCGTCGGCCCCCACCATGGGTGACATGAAAACTCCGGATTTTGACGACCTCCTGGCAGCGTTCGACATCCCCGACATCGACACCAACGAGGCCATCCACTCTGGCCACGAGGAGGCTGAGGCTCACATCAAACAGGTTCCTGGCGAGCCAGGGCCACCCGACCACGTCCTGCCCCACACTGACATCACCGCCGTCAGCGTCATCGTGAAGAACACGGTGTGCCCTGAGCAGCTGGATGCGCTGGACGGGCGCAGTAAGGATGGACACGGCCTCAGCTCCCGCCTGCTGCAGAACGGCTTCGGGGCAGCCGAGCTGCCCAGGTCCCCTGCGGCCAGGTCCGTGGAAGCTGTGGCGTCCTCCAATGGAGAGTGCTGGGTGAAGGAGAAAGGTCCCAAACCCCTGGATATCTTCTCACATTTTAGCCCCGATCCCAATGAAGACAACGCTGCCAACCTGATTGACAGAGCTCGCGAGTGCAAGCCGAAGGAGAAGTCCTTGGCCGTGCCCTCCCTCTCCCCGTCTCCCACCCCGTCGCTGGACTGCAAGGAGCCCGGGGGGGAGAGTGTGGAGGGCCTTCCCCCCACCTTCCCACAGCCCTTCGAGGGCAGCCAGGCTGGGGGTGTGAGCGGGCCGCCTCCTGCCGTGCCCTGCATCAAGAAAGAGGAGTCCGACTCCGAGGAGGCGGCCCACGAGGCCAACCCAAAGGCTCTGTCTGCTGCTCTGCAGGAGAATCCCCTGGAGCACCTGAAGTCTGTCACCGTCCGCTACTCCGCGGGGGATTCTCCCATCACATCCTGGCCCGGCTCCGACCCCAGCCTGGGCAGTGGTGCCAGCAATCTGCCCGAGGTGAAGCGCTCACCCAGCAGCCCCCAGGAGCCCTTCTTTAAGCCTTCCTCTCCCGTGGTGCAAAGCCCCAGAATCCCCACTTCTCCAAAGCAGTTGGGCGACATCGCCCTCAAAGAGGAACGCGAAGCTCTGGAGAAGTCGATGGGAAGTCCGCAGAGTATGTCCAGCGCTGAGGAGGAGGAGGAAGAGGAAGGCAACAACAACGATTCCCCTTCTTCCAATTCCTCACGGCCTCTGAAGGTGCGGATCAAAACCATCAAGACCTCCTGCGGGAGCATCACCCGCACGGTGACGCGCGTCTCGTCAGACTCAGAGCCCAGCTCTGCCAGGGGTTCAGCCGAGCAGAGCTCTGAGGACACCGCTCTGGAGGCAGAGAAGGAGGACGGCATTGCGCTGGAGGTGTCCCGGGACAAGATGGATCTCTCCAGCCCCTTGAAAGCCATCGAGGGGCCCAAAATCGTCAGCGTCCAACTCGGCAATGGCACCAAGATCAAAGGCACCGTGCTGCCCGTCTCCACCATCCAGAGTGCCAGCAGCGCCATGCTGATCGCTGCCAGCGTGGCACAGCAGAAGTCCGTGGTGCTGCCGGCCAAGACGGGCAAAGCTGTCACCAAGAACATCATCAACCTGGTGCCGCAGACGCTGCCCAAGGCCGACACGAGGACCAACGCCAGCCCCGTCACGCAGACCACCACCATCACCACCACGGCCAACCAGAAGCTGAACGGCACCACGGTGGTGATGGTGCAGCCGCAGAAACCCTCCCCGACCGTTGCAGGCACCGTCATTTCCCGGAGCCAATCCAGCCTGGTGGAGGCCTTCAACAAGATCCTGAACAGCAAGAATCTGCTGCCCACCTACAAACCCAACCTGAGCCCCCCGGCCGATGCCAGCCTGGCACTGCCACCCTTTGGGTACCGCTGCCTGGAGTGCGGTGATTCCTTCGCTCTAGAGAAGAGTTTGGCTCGCCACTACGACCGGCGCAGCATGCGCATCGAGGTCACCTGCAACCACTGCACCAAACGCCTCGTCTTCTTCAACAAGTGCAGCCTGCTGCTGCACGCCCGCGAGCACAAGGACAAGGGGCTGGTGATGCAGTGCTCCCACCTGGTCATGAGGCCCATCGCCTTGGATCAGATGATCGGGCAGCCGGACATCACCCCGCTGGTCTCCGTGGCTTCCTTCCCTGCTGGCAAAGTGGCCGGCGTGACTCAGGACGCTCTTAGTGCAGCCAATGGAGCCCCAGAGCTCCCCATCCTGCCCCTGAGCAGCAGCGGCTCGGAGCAGAGCAACTACAGCTGCTTCAGGTGTCTGGAGTGCAAGGAGCAGTGCAAGGACAAGGCTGGGCTGGCCGCGCACTTCCAGCAGGCAGTGGCCACGGGGACCACCAGCAGCACGGTATGTCAGCCCTCCTCCTGGGGGTTGGAAGTGCCTGGAGGGCCCTCGTGGGATCGTGGGGCCCTGTGGGGCAGCTCCTGGGGCTCCATGGGGCAACACATGTGGCAAGTTTTAGAGCAACTCCATGGGGTAACTGATAGGGGTCCACGAGGCAACGCTTGGAACTCCATAGGGCAACTCTTGGGGCAACCTTTGGGGCTCTGTGGGGCAATTCTTGGAGCAACTCTTGGGGCCCCACGAGTGAACACTTGGAGCTCCATAGGGCAACCCTTAGGGCTCCATGGGGCAACAGTTGGAGTGACATTGGACAACTTCTAGGACAACCAGTGGAGCTCTTCTGTCCCCACCCGGGAGGGCAGAGTGCCCAGTGTGGTGCAGGCAGTTCCACACAGCCATGGTGCAGCCGTGGCACTGCTTCCTCTTTCCTGGGCCTGAAACACAAATGGAGTGCAGTGAGAGCAGGGCATGGGTTTGCTCTGCCATGGGATGGGGCTGCTGACCGTGGGGCTCCCGCAGCCACCAGGGGACCTCAGGGCAAACACTGGGAGCCCTGCTGTCCCGCTGCCAGGGCAGTGTGCTCCTCTCGACCTTTAGAGCACTGAATTCCTTTGCATGATGGGAATGGGCAGTTCCCAGTGCCTCTGCTTGCGGCTGCAGCAGGACACCATCAGGTGCAGGCTTTGCAGCCTCGTGGCTTGCGGGGGGGGGGGTGTTGCTTCTTGTTCCTGCCTGGGGATGGAGTAGGGAGGGCCACCCTGTCCCCTCAGCACCTGGGAATGCCCACAGGATAATTTCTGGAGCTCTGAGCACTGGGACATGAGCTCAAATTCATTGTGAAGTTGCTGGCAGTGCAAATTCTATCAACAGCCTTCACCGTGCCCAAGAGGCAGAGCCCTCCCAGAGCAACACTGCCTGCCAGCAGCATCCCCTCCCCTTCCTCTTCCTCCTCCCGTTCCCCTTCCTTTCCCCCTTCTCCTTCCTTTTAGGGTCTGGTTGACTCCTCTGCCCCCCCCAGGTCTGCACCACGTGCCCCATGATCATGTCCAACCGCTGCAGCTTCAGCGCCCATCAGCGGATGCACAAGAACCGCCCGCCCCACGTCTGCCCTGAGTGTGGGGGGAATTTCCTGCTGGCCAACTTTGAGACCCACCTGAAAGAGTCCTGCCTGCACTTCTCCCGCAGAGTGGGATACAGGTGGGGGGCACCGGGATGGGTAGGAGTCTGAGGGGTCTGGGTAGGGACCCCGGGGTGACTGGGGGTCTGCGGTGGGTTTTGGTGTGGGCTTTGGACAGAAATCCACATCCCACTGCCGGGTGCAGTGCTGGGGCTGAGCTGAGCATGGAGCTCTGCCCCTCATCCCCCATCCTCATGGGATCCTTCCTCCCCCCACATCCCCCAACATGACCAGCCTTCAGCATAACAGCACAAAAACCCCACGGCCTCTGCAGCTCCTCCTGGGGCGCTCTGCATCCTCCGTAACAGGGACAGGATGGGTGGCTCCGAGGTGGACCCTTCCTGGAGCCAGTTTGGATGCTGGCACTGAGTGCCCCCCTTCCTCACCCCCTGCACCCCTCAGGTGCCCCAGCTGCGCCGTGGTGTTCGGCGGCGTCAACTCCATCAAATCACACATCCAGACGTCGCACTGCGAGGTGTTCCATAAGTGCCCCATCTGTCCCATGGCCTTCAAGTCTGCGCCCAGCGCCCACGCGCACGTCTACACGCAGCACCCCGGCTTTGGCAACCAGCAGTCCAAGTGAGTGCCCCTTCCAGCACATCCCACCTGCAGGACAGCACGCAGCTCCTGCTGGGGGCCATGCTGCTCCTCCGGACCTTCTGAACTCTTCTTGCTCTCAACAGGATGATCTATAAGTGTGCCATGTGTGACACAGTGTTCACCCACAAGCCGCTGCTCTCTTCCCACTTTGACCAACATCTGCTCAACCAGCGTGTCAGTGTCTTCAAGTGCCCGGACTGCCCGCTGCTCTTTGCACAGAAGCGCACCATGCTGGAGCACCTCAAGGTACCGCCACGGCCCACAGGTTGCTGGATGGGGCTGTGGGGGGGGAAGGGGCTCCGTGCTGCAGCTCTGTGCCCCTTGGGCACCGTGTTCCCGAAGTCTTGATGTTCCCCGTGTTCCCAGCTTCCCCCACATTCCCACATCTTTTCCCATGCTGCCACTGCTGCTGCTGTCTGGAACCTGGGGATGGCTGGGGCCGTGCAGCGGCTGCGGGTTCCCCCGTCACGAAGGCTGTGTGCAGGAGGGGCAACCACCCTTGCACCTCTGCTTTGCAGAACACCCATCAGCCCGCAAAGCCACGGGAGGAGCCGGTCAAGAAGGCGGCGGTGCTGCTCACCCCAAAGCAGGAACCCATGGAAACCCCCGTCCCCAAAATCTCCGACGAATCCTCGTCCTCCACGGAGGAGGACGACCCCCCCAGCTCCCCGGAGCTGCGCAAAGCCAAACGCAGCCGCTTCCAGCGCAAAGCAACCAGCAAATCCAAAGGCAGCGGGTGGACCTGCGGCGTCTGTCACTCGTGGTTCCCCGAGCGCGACGAATACGTGTCCCACATGAAGAAGGACCACGGGAAGGTGAGGGGCCGTGGGGCCGCTGGGGGGGTCGCGGGGGGTGTGGAGGGGAGCGTTCTGTCTGTGGTACCCCCACCTCTCTGTCTCCCACAGTCGGTGAAGAAGTTCCCGTGCCACCTCTGCGAGCGCTCCTTCTGCTCCGCTCCCAGCCTGCGCAGACACGTCCGTGTCAACCACGAAGGGATCAAACGCGTCTACCCGTGCCGGTACCGCCTTGTGCTGGGGGGCTCTGCTCTGCAGAGGGGGGGGGGAGTTGGGCTCAGTTGGGCACGGGGGTCCCCTGCATTGTCCTGCACACGGGAAGGGGAGGGGGGACATCAGGGTTATGTCCAGTGGGGGCAGTGGGTGAGCGCTGCCCGTCCCCCCCACCCCCACAGGTTCTGCACGGAGGGCAAACGGACCTTCAGCAGCCGCCTCATCCTGGAGAAACACATCCAGGTGCGGCACGGCATCAAGGTGACCGACCAGACCAAGAGCCAGGAGGTCATCATCGCACGCATCGGGGCCGGCGCCGTGCAGGTATGGCTGATCCCAGGGATCGGGGCTGATGTGGGGCATCTCCGTGAGCCTGGGCTGTGTCGGTTTGTGCCCCCCACGTCCTGTGGGGTGGAAGAGGCCCTGTGTACCCTCTGCACAGCTGTGGGAGCAACTCTATGGGTCCAGGATCTTCTCTATGAGCTTCCAGCTGCTGGGAGCAGCCCCAGGCTGTGGGATGGGAGTGGGGAGGGGGTAAAAAGGGGGGAGGGGCAGATGAGGGGCGGTGGGTGGGATCCCATGGGTGGGTTCTGGAGGGGCTCCGCTCCTGCGCCCCGTTCAGCCTCAGTCAGAGCGCAGAGGGTCTGCTGGAGCTGCCCCCCTCAATGCCCTCCTTATGGCTACAGGTGCCCGGCCGCAAGCGAAAGCTCTCATCAGACGATGGGGACTCGTGCAGCGAGGAGCCCGACAGCACCACCCCTCCTTCCAAGAACCCCAAAGGAGACCGCAAAGCTCCCTTCCGCTGCCGCAAGTGTGGGTACCTCGCCAGCAGCGCCGCCGACTTCCAGGAGCACATCCCGCAGCACCGGACTGACGAGAGCTCCCACCAGTGCCGAGAGTGCGGGCTCTGCTTCACCTCCCAGGTGTCCCTCAACCGCCATCGTTTCATCACCCACAAGAAGAAGAAGGGGGCAGGGGAGGCGGAGGAGCCGGGCCCCCGCAGCCCCCTGGAAGGAGCTCCGCACGCGGCTGACGGGGCGCTGTCCTGCACCGTCTGCGGCCGCAGCTTCGACAGCCAGCTGAACCTCAAGACGCATTTCCGCACGCACGGCATGGCCTTCATTCGTGCACGGCAGAACGCCAGCCCTGAGAACTGAGAGCTGCCCGGCTCCTCCGGGGTGTACAGAACCCGCACAATGGGGGGCAGACAGAACCCCAGGAACCCCTTCCTCCACCTCCGGGGCGGTGTGGTACCACGGGGCAAATGGAGGCACCGCCGGGAGAGCTCTGTGCCATCCCAGCACCGAACCCATCGGCCGCCCCGGGCTGAGAGCAGCGGAGCTGCACGGCAGTTCTGTGCAGGAGGAGGTGGGGGCACAGCCTGGACCGCCCCACCTGTGCAGAAGCACCACACTGGCACCCAGGGCTGCAGTACCAGGGATGAGGCAGGGTGCAACAGCTGCAGGGACGCCGCCGTCAGCACCAGACTGCAGCCCCACATCCCCGGCAGCTCCGCCTGCATTGACCATTCTGTGCGGGGAGCACAGGGGGGGACCTGAGCGCATCATCCCAGCGAGATCCACCTCTTCAGAGTTGGCTTTCTTTTCTTTCCTTCCCTTTTTAACACTTCCCACGGACGGGAGAAGCGCCCTCCCATCGCCGCAGAGACGCTGCGGCCGCCGCTCAGCCCTCCAGCTGCTCCACGGGGTGGTGGGGGCTCTCCCTGCACCCCCAGACCCACAGCCGGGGTCCTCCAGGGACAGAACAGAACCCATGGCGCTGCGGGGTCGGTGCAGCCATTCCCCCCCCCGGGGGTGGATCTCTGCTCACACAGTGTACAGTTGTACCATATACACTAAAAAGCGTCGAGAAAAGAAAAAAGACAAAAAGAACTACTGTTGTGATTTGGGTTTGGGTTTTTTTTCTTTTGTTTTGTTTTTTATTATTATTATTTTCAGGGGGTGGTTTGGGTTTTGTTTTGTTTTGTTTTGGTTTGGTTTTTTTTGTTGTTGTTGTTGTTTGTGGGGGG
>JAPSGF010000156.1:479638-493884 GCA_035772895.1 Perdix hodgsoniae
GCCTTGCACCCAAGGAGATGCAGCCTTGCACCCAAGGAGATGCAGCCAGGCACAGATCTGCAAATGCTGAGTGGGTTAAACTTGGATTAAAGAACTGCACACAAGCAACAAATCCACCCCCAGGGCTGCAGGGTTACCTCTGTGCTTCGCAATCACTGTTCTGTGCTTTGGCTTCGCTCCTTGGCCTCCCCAACCTCACCATCCCAGCTCCATCACAGACACACGTCCCAAAATCCCCACGGAGGGAATTCACCTCTCTGCATTCTTCTGGGGCTCACATCACCATTTGCTCAACGTGTTCCAATGTGCCGCATTCCACCCTGATCTCCCCCGTCTTCCAAATGGGTCTCACTGGGAGGAAAAGCCCCATCGGCTCCGCACAACAAAGCGACGCAGCCTGGAGAACAGGCTGAGCCCAGTTTTGTGGCTCATCCTCCACCCACAGCCGCAGCAGGCCAAGTTTCTCCCTGGTGGAACCGTGCTGAAGTCAGTGATTAAACACAAAATAAGAGGAAGCTCCTACGAGCACAGAAGCAGACGAGGCAGCGGCGTCAGCTCAGCGATTTGAGCACAGCTCCTTCGAGAAGGGACAAAAGCAAAGGGAGCCCCGCTGGAACAGAGCTGTGCCTGCACAGGAAAGCCAAGTCTCTCTCCTGCCTGACTTGAATAAGAAATATTGGCCCTGGCAAAGCACCAGGAGCGAGGGATGAAGTCTCACCAAGACATCTGGTCTCTATTACGCAGCGGTACTTTTTGTTTTGCTCAGAGCTGACGGCCCTCCGCATCTCACTGTGCCTTCGGGAGGCTTTGGAGAGAGGCTGAGCAGCTCTGCGCTCCCCGCAGCGCCAGCAAGCTGAAGGGCTGGGGAAACTGAGGCACGAGGTGCCGGGATCTGCTCAGCTTACAGCAGCGCTCTGCACCAAGGCAACAGCAAACCGATCCCTCTGGGGGAGGCTGCTTCCTCTTTCAGGCCTGAAATCCCCTTCCCAGAGCCCCAGCACCGCTGTGGACGCACTGCCAACCACGCTTTGCACGCAGCTGAAGCGGATTCAGCCCTCACACGGCACACGTGGCTCACCCTGCATTAAAAATAACAGCCCGGCCCCAAAGAACAGCCCTACGGCCACAATGGGAGCCCCCTCCTCCCTGCGATCACAGCTGCGTTGGGCCGGAGCATTCATCACAGAACTGCAGGGGTGGGAAGGGAGCTCTGGGGGATCCTCACAGCCAACCCTGCTGCCAACACATCTGTTTGCATGGGGTGACAGATGGGTTGGAAGGGACCCTAAAGATCATAGAACAGTGGGATCGCAGCATGGCTGGGCTGGAAGGTCCTGAAAGATCACAGAACCATGGGATCAGAACACAGCTGGGTTAGAAGGGTCCTGAAAGATCACAGAACCACGGGATCAGAACACAGCTGGGTTAGAAGGGTCCTGAAAGATCACAGAACCACGGGATCACAGCCAGGTTGGGTTAGAAGGGTCCTTAAAGATCAGAGAACATGGGATCAGAACACAGTTGGGTTGGAAGGGTCCTGAAAGATCACAGAACCGCGGGATCACAGCACAGCTGGGCTGGAAGGTCCTGAAAGATCAGAGAACCACGGGATCGCAGCACGGCTGGGTCCTTACGGAGCTCAGACCGGCAGTGCCGGAGGGACCCCGCAGCCCCGCCCCCGCCCCATTTCCTCCCCACGACCCCCAACCCCCCCCGCCCCACCTGCAGCGCTGCGGACCCGCGGGGCGGCGGTGCGGAGCTCCGGGGCGGCAGCGCGGGGCTCCGGGGGCGGCTCATCTTGAGCCGAACGCTCGCTGTGCTCCGGGAAAGGGCTTCGAATGGAACGATTCGGCCTCCGCGGAGCTCTTCGGAGCCGCTCGGGTCGGGGAAGCGGCGCTGGGTCCGACGGAAGGCGGCGGCGGCGGAGCGGCGGAGGCAGCGCAGGCCCCGGCAGCCCGGGCTGCCCGCGGCGCCGCCTGACGGGACGGGACGGGGCGGGGACGGGAGGGACCGGAGCGCACAGCGCCCCCTGCCGGCCCGGAGGGATGGTACACGATGGAGGCGTGGTTAGAGAAAAGGGGCGGGGCGTATAGTGGGCGTGGTCACTGGGGGGCGTGGCCAAGCTGAGATGGGCGGTGTGGCTTTAAAGGGGGCGGGGCCTGAGGGCAGAACCGCGTGGAGCCCCGGGTTTCACCGAATCCGCTGGTTTTCACCTCAAATCACCTCTTTGGGTATTGTTGGACCCAGAGGGGAAATTGAGGCACACGGCTGCCATCCTGTGCTCCACCAATGCCATGTGTGCCCCCATGGGGACTCCGCGCCACCCCAGGGACGGTGCAAGCATGTCACCCTGATGGTGATGCTCAGGAGATGGTGACACCCCCGGGACAGCGAGGTGACACCCAGTGACATTCCAGGGATGGTGACACCCAGGGATGGTGACATTCTGGGGACAGGGACACCACTCACACCCCCACCCCCCTCCTGGCGACACAGAGACAGGCGGATGCACAGCGGCACATCGCTCAGTGTTTAATGGCAGGTGACAGTGACATGCGGTGATAAGGACTCCCCACTTCCAGCAGTGGGTTCCTATGTGCCTCCCGGGAACATGGGACCATGTGGGGCTGTTGGCTCCGTCCCGGCTCCACATCCATCCCCACACAGCACAGTGTCATCACTGTCCCCTCCTGTGACCCCGCTCCCACCCGGTGCTACACTCAGTGTCTCCTCCTCCTGCAGCCCACGGCCGTCCTGGATGACACTCACTTGGGTTGGGGAATTCCCCACTGCGCCATCCATGATGTCACCTCCATGGGCACCGTCACCTCTGTGGCCATTGTCACCTCCATGAGAGCTGCCCTCTCTGTGCCCATGGTCACCTCCATGTGCGCTGTCACGGCGCTCAGACCCCACATCCGTCCCCTCGGCCACATCCCCTGTGCGACCCGGTGACCCCACACCTCCTTCCTCCTCCTCTGTCCTCTTCCTCGGCCGCCCGCGCCTGCGCTTGGCCCCGGCCTCGTGGGCCACCTCTGGGGACCGCTTGGTGGCCACAGGGCGCTGGGCTGAGCCCGGGGGGCCATCGGGGGCCGCTCCACGGGGGCTGTCAGCTGCAGGCACAGCCACACCGGGCAGCAGCACGTTGAGGCCAGGGGGCAGCGGGACGGCCACCTTCATGGTGCCCCCCAGTGGGGCGGCTGTCAGCTTGGGGGCCAGGACTGGAGGGGAAGAGCACACGGCTGTGGGGCCAGGGGGGACACGGGGGAGGAGAAGGGGCAAACGGGCCATCAGCGCGTTCACCTGGGGGCTGCTCGGAGGCCGGGGCGGTTCTGGGGGCTTCTTCTTGTCAGGACGTGGTGGGATGGTGGCCTTGGGGACGCTGTCCTTCTTGGTCTGTGGGTGTGGATGCAGTGTGAGATGCGGACATGGTGGGACACCAGGGGATGTGGGACATGAGGATGGGGGACATAAGGAGTGCAGAGACATGGGGACAGGGACACCAGGAGGACAGGTCTACAGGGAGAGGGGACAGCAGAGGATGGGGGACGGCAGGGGATGGGGAACATCGTGTCCCACGTGGCCTCACCTGCGCCAAGCTCCGCTCGCCACCCTCCGAGGCCTCCAGGCCATTCCTCTTGGACAGTGGAGGAGAACGGCCATCACGATGGGCCTTCTCTGTGCTCTCTGGGGACACGCAGTGGGCATGAGGTGGGGATGAGCCCCACTGAGTGGGGACAGTGCACATCAAACGGCCTCCAAACTCCATCCCCCTTGCGGACACCCCTAGGGTCCCCCTTCGGCCCACCTGAAACCACCATGGCCATGATGAGGTCGGCGCGGGCTGAGCGGGAGCTGATGATGTGCTGCTGGATGAGAAACTGTGCCACCTCCACGATGTTGTTGAAGGAACGTTTGAGGATCTTCTCGGCCCAGTCGCAGGTCAGGGCGCAGGCCGCTTCCATTACCTCGCTGGTGTAGGACTGCACCAGGTCTGTCAGCTCCGTGTGCTGCTGGTGGGACACCAACATCAGCAACGGAGCCAACAACGCCACTGTCACCACCATACGGGGACAGAGCGGAGCTCAACCCTTGCTCGCCCCATGGGAATGCATCCTTCTGCCCCGCTCCTTTGAGCTTATCCCAGAGAGGCAGAACACGAACCGGCATGGAGGACTTACAGTCTCTGTCACTTTGAGGTCCAGGCTGGGCAGCGGCGGCAGGCTGACCACCGTCTTCCTCCGGATGCCGCTGTAGCAGTACGTGTGTTGGGGTTAAGGGACAACAAAACACAACTGGGACAGCTGGCTGTGCACCGACCCCACGTACAGCACCGGGAGCCACCAACGCTGCCTGCTGCACGGAGATCCATCACAAAAAGGATATTTTGATTGCCCGCGGCCTCCCAGCCTCCTGGCCTTGATGTTGGGGAAGATCTCCCGGATGATCTTCCCAAAGTTGGCGGCGCTCAGAGGGCGGCAGCAGAGATTATCGCAGTACTGCCTGGGGGGGGGGGGGGGGGGTCAGAGCTGCCGACCCCTCCTCACTGCTCCCATTCCGTGTTCCAAGAGCTGCCGTTGGGCATGGCCATTCCCAACCAACCCCAAGTGCCACCTGACCCCAGACGGAGCTCTCTGGGGCACTGCTGTGCTCACTTGTAGGATTTGTAGATGCCCTGCTTGGGCAACGCCATTCCCAACCAAGCCCAAGTGCCTGCTGACCCCAAACTGAGCTCCATGGGGCACCACCATGCTCACCTGTAGGCGTTACAGATGGCCTGCATTGAGCACGTCCGTTCCCAACCAACTTCAAGCACCCACTGCCCCCAAACTAAGTCCCATGTGCTCTGCTCACCTGTAGGCATCGTAGACGTCCTGCTTGGGCAGGCAGGTGTCTGCATGCTCCTCCAGGTGGTTCCGGATCCAATTGCATGCATGCATGTACTCTGCTGTGCTCAGTGAGCTCAGGTCCAGGCTGCTGCTGGGAATGATGGCATGGAGTGAGCGGATGGGGATGATGGCTCTGGGAGGCGGACCCCCAGCACCCACCTCCTGTCCCCCAGGCTCGGCCCCGACGGCAGCTGGAGGTAGAGGTAAAGCTTGTCGCTGTCGGAGAACTTCTGGACATCTTGCTATGGGCGAAGGGTCCAAGCGGAGGGGAGGAGGGACCGGAGACAAAGAGAGGTGAAGGATCCAAAATAGGGCCAACATTCATGGAGCATTTGGAGCCAAAGGTTTGTGAGCATGGGCACGACCTGCACGTGGGGTAAATGGGGTCTGGGAGGACAGCGGGGGTTGTCCCATGTGGGGCTGAGGGAGTGGGTGCTGAGCAGCTCCTGACTTCTACGGGACATGGGATCGGGGGAATGGGGCTGGAAGAGGGGTTTGGATCATGGAGGGGTGGGCACGTGGCGCTCCCCCAACCCACAGAAGCACTCACCAGGATGGCGTCGACTTTGTTCTGCACCGCTTTGCTGCAGGGGACAGACAGAAGGGACAGAAGGAACAAGGAGAAGGCATCAGGGCACGGGATGGCCTCACTTTGAAGACCCCCACCCGCCTGCCACTGTGCTCCTGAGGAGCTCTGCACCGATGCTCCCACCCAAAAGAGGCACCGACTCCCATCCCTTCCACCCTCGGGGCTACAAATCCATCACCCCTATGAAGTCAGACCCCGTTTGGGTCGCTCAGGTTATCGGGGGTGCATTGCAGCCTTACGAGATGTTGCCCCTCAGTTTCTGCAGCAAAGTGCCCGGTTCTGCCGCGCCGCTCCGGGAGCCACCGGGTGACAAAGTGCCCTTTTTGGCGGTCTGTGGGTTCAGCTCCTCATCGGCCATGGCATTGGGGTCCTGGGAGGGGGAGGATGCAGAAATTCAGCCCCGGAATGGAGAGGGGACCCTTTCAGAGCCCAAATCCCCCAGTGGTGCCCGCAGGGCTGGCTCTGCCCTCCGTGTCCCCACCCGGAGACTCGTCACCAGCAAAAGGGCGACGGGACGCAGGAGGGGACAGCGGGCGACGCAGCCCGGCACGGGCAGGGGATGCCAACGGGGGGACGGATGGGAAACGGGAACACCGGGCTACAAAGGACGTGAGGACGGGGGCCACCACGGGGCGGAGAGGTGGGGACGGGGGGTGGGGACACGGGAACGGGGGGCAGCGGGGGGTGGGGACGGCAGGGACCCCCCGGAGTCAGCAGCTCCCGGCGGACGGGGGGAGCCGGAGGCACGGGGGCTGCACCGGCGACAGCGACCCCGGCAGCGCCGCACCCCCCGGCCCGCACCCACCTACGGGCTCCGCTCTGCCCCGTCCCGTCCCGTCCCGTCCCGTCCCGTCCCGCTCGTCCTCGTGCCGCCGCCGCCCCGCGCGCACCGGGAACCGAAAGTGCGGCACCCCTCCGCGGGGCCGCCGGCAGCTTTTTTCTGATTGGCTGCGACGCCCCAGATCTGCCCGGATACTGCGCCGTGCTTTAATGTGATTGGCTGCCAGCGACTGTCCTACCCGGATACAAGCGGGGCTGCGCTGCTGAGTGGCGGCGCTGGAGCTGAAGTCTGCCTAGTAACAGCTCCTGATTGGTGGAGTCGAGGGAGGGGACATGGCGGTAAATGAGCGGTGAGCGTGCGGCGTGTGCGTGCAAAATGCGTGCGGTGTGCGAGCAGCGTGTGTACGGTGTGCATACGGTGTGCGAACAACGTGTGTACGGTGTGCATATAGCGTGTGTACAGCAACGTGTACGGTGTGCAACACGTGCACACGCAGTGCGTGTGCGGTGCAGTGTGAGTGTGTGCACCGTGCGTGCGGGCTGAGCCGGCAGTGCGTGCATGCAGACCAACAGGGCTCAGCTTTTGGGGAACAAACAGAGGTAAAGAAAAGGATGGAGATGAGGGAGCGGTGGTGCAGAGGTCTCTGCTTTATTGTGGGGTGCCCAGGGTTGATTGCTGCACCCTGTTGGTACAGGGGGGATCTGAGGGCTGCAGGTTGGGCTGGGATGCAGGTGTGGGATGTGGGATATGGGATATGGGGTGTAGGGTATAGGATGCAAGATAGGGGGTGCAGGATATGGGATGTAGGATGTGGGTGAGGGTGCTGGATGCAGGATGAGAGATGTGGGGTATGGGATATGGAGTGCGGGGTGTAGGGTGCAAAATGCAAGGTAGGGGATGTGGGATATGGGATGTAGGGTATGGGATGCCTTGTGTGGGGCACGGGAAGCTTTGGGGTGAGCACAGCAGCGGACCTCCAGCTTCTTTATCCAGCTGTGCCCTCAGCACTGCTGTGAGGCAGCGCCCATCAATGGGAGGCGGCGGCGGGCGGCCCTAAACCCAAATGTCAGAGGTGCAATCCCCGCCGGGGTAGCGCATCTCGTGTGCCATGCAGGGCCCTCCCGGCTCCTTCCCGAAATCCACCAGGAAGTCGCGGTTGACGCTCAAACCACCCTTCTCCGTGTCCACATCGATCTGCAGCATGACGGAGCCGTCCCTGCGGGGGGCATTGGGGGGGTCAGGGGGCACAGCCCCTCCCATGGCAGGGAGCACCACAGTCGGATGCCCAGCCGCTCCCACCTGATGAGGTCGGGGTAGAACTGCCGGTCCCAGGCGCTGTACAGCGACGTGGTGACGTAGAGCCGCTTCCCGTCCAGGCTGAGCTGGATCATCTGAGGGCCCCCCGGCACCTTCTTGCCCTGCAGGAATTGGAGGGGAGACGCGGTGAGCAGCGGATGGTGGAGCGGAACCAAAGGGTCCTCTGTGCCCGACCGTGGCATTGTCCCATAGGTCATGGTGGAGGATAACCAGGACGTCACCACGGGGCCGTGCTGTCATCCCGTGGGTCATGGTAGAGAACTGTGCCACCTCAGCCATGGTGTCATCCCATGGGATGTGGTGGAGAACAGCCAGAAGCTTTCCACTTGGCCGTGGTGTCATCCCATGGGAAATGGTGGAGCAGAAGCATGGGGTCCTTGACACCCTACCATGCTGTTGTCTCATGGGGCATGGTGGAAAGCCAGCAGAGCCTTGCCACCCAGCCATGATGTCATCTCATTGGATGCAGCAGAGCAGAACCAGAGGAATTGGGTGCTCCCCACCACCACAACCCCATGGTGGAGGTTGGGAAGAGCAAAGTGGAGCTCACCTGGATGACAAAGGGCTCCGGCTGGCTCTGCAGCTCCTCATCTCTGAGCACGACCACGGGCCCTCCCTTGGAGATGCTGCCCCCCACAAAGACCTGCAAGAGAGAGGTGACACAGTGGTGGCTCGGGACCTGTCCCCCCCGGGAAATGGGGCAGAAAAAAATCAGAGCTGCTGCTGCCTCACCTGTCCCACCAGCCTGGGCCTGCGGGTGTCAGAGATGTCGTACTGGCGGACATCCCCATGTATCCAGTTGCTGAAGTAGAGGAACCTGTCGTCCAGCGAGATGAGGATGTCGGTGATGAAGCCTTGGGGATGGCATGGCACGATTGCACATGAGCGGCACGGCGGGCAGCGGGCACACAGCAGCTCATGGGGAAACACTCACCTGGCATGTCCGGGAGCAGCCAGCCCTCCACCTTCTTGCTGGGAACCTGGATCACCTTCTCGGCTGCCCAGTCACCACACTGCAGGACAGAGCGTGTCCCCACAGGGCTCAGAGTGGGCAGAGAAGACCCCGAGGTGGGGGATACCATGTGTGCATCCAGCAGAGGGATACAAAGCTCACATCTGGCTCTATAGGGCCAGTAGAGGAGCCGGGACCTGAGGCTGTGGGGCCAGGAACCTGTCTGGCTTTCCAACTGGATTAACTGGTTTGGTTCTCCTCGCCCAGTTTGTTGTTACGCACAATAAGCACTGAGAACATTGCTCACATTGTATAAATCCACAACCAAGGCTTAAATCCACCAAATCCCATCATCCCAACATAAACCACTGCTGGTCAGAACAGGTCCTACAGCTGCAGCCTGGACGGCATCCCGGTGCAGGGCAGCATCCTCCCAGCACGTACCTCCGTCTTGTAGAAGCGGTGGATGGCACTGCTGATGGTGCAGCCCACAAAGCCCTCAGACGCGTCGGGGTTGTGCAGGAAGCGAATCTCCAGCGGTGCTGCATCCTCACCCACGTCGATGGCCTGCACGTAGGTGTGGGTCGTCCAGTCCCACACGTTGAGGCGGCGGCCGTAGCGCCCTGGAAGGGGGCAGGGGTTTCTGAGGGGATGCGGTGGGGAACGGGGCCACCACAGATGTGCCATGGGCCCAGGTGAGCCCTGATAGCCCCCAGCACAGATGACAGAATCATAGAGTTGTTAAGGTTGGGAAAAGCCTCCGAGATCACAAAGTCCAGCGGCCACCCTGTCCCCATTTGTGGACTCATTAAGGTGGGCAAAGACCTCCAAGGACATCAACTTGGTGGACTTGATGATCTTGACATGGTGGTCAACCCATTACCACCATGCCAACGGAACCATGGACTGAAGAGCCACATCTACATCGCTCCTGCTGGGCTCCCACCAGGGAAGATCCTCATTAGGAGGAGGCTTGAAGGGCAGGGACACCAGTGGGGGTGTTGGGCTGAGGTGGGTTTCATCCCCCATCCCCACTGCTGAAATCCAACCTGTGTTGCACGTGTTTTAAATCCAAACGAGCTCTGGGAATTTGTGTGCAAGACAGCAAGCAGACTGTCTCAATTTGCTCCACATCCACCGAATTGGCAGGAGAGGGATGAAATTTGGCCTTGTGGCAGTGCTGCTCAGCACCTCTCCTGGAGTACTTCAACAACAGTTGCCTCACCTTTCTTCAGGTCATTTGGGTTAAACCCATATCCCAGGCACTTGGGGATTCCCCACTCCGTGCTGATCAGAACATTGTGGCGTGGTTGGTACCAGAAGTCGTAACCCATCGGTGGGTTCTTGTCACCCTTCTCCCAGTTCCCCTTGATGTCAAAGGTCTCCGCATCCAACAGAACAAAGCCACCTGGAGCAAAACCAAACATGCCTTTGTAGTGAGGAAAACACCCAGGTGAACTAAGGTAACACCCAGGTGTGTTCTAAGATAACAAAATATGGAGCAGGGTGATGCAGACATCTTGGGATGATGCTGGATGTGGGACCGCTTGCCCGGCCCCATACCTTTCCCATTGCCAGCCGGATCTCCCAGTGTGCTGATCATCACCTCACCGCTGCCCAGGCAGTGGGAGGTGTGCAGGTAACCCAGGTCACACTGCCAGAAGACGTCCTCTGGATTGATGACCTGCAGGATTTCACATCCTCCATGAGCTGTCCCCAGTGATGCGGCACTCATTGGGTTCGCAGGGCTTGTGGTCCCAGCACCACCTCCAACGTACCTTGAAGAGCCTGGGAGCTCGTGGGTCAGTCCCCACATCCACCACGTAGATGCGGGAGGAGATCAGGCTGGGGAGGATCAGGCGGTTCCTCTTCTTGGTGGTGTCCCCAAAGCAGCTGCTGCAGGTGTTCCAGCCCGAGTGGTGCAGCTCATCCCCCAGGTTGGGCATGGGCAGGCGGTGGATCACCTGCAAAGCCCCAGTTCCACTCACACCTGGAGGGCCAGTCACTGCCACCCGCTCAGCACTGAGGTGAAGCATTTGTTACCTGGCTATAGTGAGGAGATTTGGGGTCAACATCCACAGTGGCCAGAAAGTCGGGTTTCCCCCTGCCAGTATTCCTGTAGATGCAGGGCACGTACACAATCTCCTCCCGTGGACCTTTCAAGATGAAAACATTTCTTGCATCAGCGTCAGCAGAAACAGCCGGATTCCCACATCCCTGCATGCCTGGGGCTGGAGATGGCTGCTCTGGTGAAGTTGGGCTCATTGGGTTTGGGGTATCCTCCTCCCTATGGATTGCCATGGCCTTGGGTCACTCCACTGGTCCCATGAACCAAAGCACGTTGTGTTCTCAGGCATAGGGTGTGATTTTTGGGTGGTGCTGTGTGGAGCCAGGAGTTGGACTCGATGATCCTTCCAACTCATTGGGTCCCTTCAAACTTGGGATATTCTATGGGGTCCCTTCCAGCTCAAGGTGTTCTATGATTCCGTGTGCCTCATTTCCACCATTTCCATCAAGCCTTAAAAATACGTGAGAAGTGGAAAGGTGGAGCTCTCGCCAGGCTGAAGCCAAGGGCACAGAGATCCCACTGAGCAGTGACAGCCTTGCTGGGTTCTGGTTCCCAGGCAGAGCGTGGTGACCCACAGCACCCCAACCCCACCACCTCCTCACCCTGCAGGGGTGGTACCCATGTCAGAAAGTGCTGACAAAGCAAAGCGAAGCGAGGGGGTGGAACTGGTCTGAGAAATGCTGAGGAGGAGAAAGAGGTGGAAAACAGGAAGAGGTGATCTGGGAGCCTGGAGCTAATCCAAAGCAGCAATAGCTGCTGCCTTTTCAACACTGGGCCTTTATCAGCCCTTTATCAGTCTTTAAGCACTCAGTCCTTTGCTCTTGTTTGCTTTGCTGAAAGATATTTCAGGGATGGGAGTCATGGAGCAGCACTGAACTCCAGGACAGGTTTCAGAGCTGTGCTTGTGAAGCGCTGAGGATTAAGGGAGGATTAAGGGAGGGACTGCAGCAGGTGATGCTTTCCTTGAGCTCTTCACAAGAGAGCTCAGAGTTCTGGCAGTGCAGACAGAAGGATTTCCAGGCAAAGTTCCCAAACAAACAGCCTGGGAGGGTGGATTTTATTGCAGGAGGTTCTGAGCAGTCACCAGGAGGAGAGCATGATGCTGTGTTCCGGAGGGTGTCCGGAAAATCTGGAATTCCCCCCCCAGCCTTCTCCACTCCCTGCAGATCTGAGTAGGGACGCAGCAGCACCTTTCCCTCTGGATTCTGCCCTGCGAAGCCTTGGGTGGCTCTGCAGGTGCAGGTTGTGACCCATCCCAATCTATTCTGAAGTCTGAAAAGTTCTGGCACCATGATGCAACTGAGGCTTGGCCCTGGAAGAATGCTTCCTTGGCACCTGCTGGGAACCTCCTTGTGGATGGAGCTCATTGATCTTGAAAGCATCGCTCTCATCTTCACCTTCACCAACTGCCAGCACAGGGCTGGTCCCCAAAGTCCCACGCAATGCACTCACCTTTCATTGCATCCAGGGGAGAGGCGTAGCCGGGACCGCATGCTCCACACCGGGCTGCATTGGGAACAGGAAGGAATAAAAAGTAGGTGGTAGTGAGGTATTTGAAAGCCCTTTTGGCAAAGGCCGAGTGACTGATTGAAACCACTGTGGTCTGAGAATATCCCCTGTGGCAATGGGACCACATCAGCCCCTGGCAAGGCAGGTGATGGCCCTTCAGCACCCACCAGTGAGGCCTCCAAAGATGAAGATGGGCATCCAGAGTGAACCAGGATGTCCACATGTACCCAAAGAAGTCCCCAGATCCACTACCTCCAAAAGGATTCCTCCAAGAGGGATCAGGTGGATGGGGTGCAGAGCACCCAATGGAGCTTTGGATGTTCCTTTTCACTGTGGGGGATTGGGCTGGACAGCTTTTAAGGGTCCCTTCCAACACAAATGATTCTGTGACCTTAATGATCATCCATGGAACCATGAGATGGTTGGGTTGGGAGGGTCCTTAAAGGTCAACCATGGAATGGTTGGATTGGAAGGGTCCTTACAGATCATCCTCAGAACCATAAAACCATAGCAGAGGTTTGAGTGGAATGGACCTTGCCCTATTCATCGCAGTGGGCTGAAACCAGATGGCCTTTAAGAGCCCCTCCCAACTCAAAGGATTCTGTGATTCTTTGTTTCTGTTCTTCCCCATTTACGATGGCAAGCCTGAGGAGAGGGAGAAAACCCACATAAAACCTCACAACTCAGCTTTGCTGACTCAGTTTCATGTTTGCTTTTGAAGGTATTCTCCCTGAGGACAGCATGTTCTGCGGGAAGCATAGGGCACGGGGCTGCTGCTCCTTACCCGGAGCACCATGGAGCCACCACTTCTCCCTTCCCCTGCAGAAAATGCCCCACCAAACCCACACTTTGCATTGAGGGCTCCCTGCCAAGGCATGGCACAGTTTGTTACAGGAGCATAAAAGTGGGAATAAGCGGACAAAAAGAGGTTAGAATGCTTTTAATTATCAGTATGCCTAAATGCTACTTGGCAGAGGAGAAAAGGAACCCTCTCCAGGCAGAGAAAACACCACGCTCATACCCATGTGTGGAAAGCTTTATGCTTTCAGAGTGTCCCAAGAGCAGAACCTCCAGGAGGAGATTCGAAGGACCGCAGAGCAGAGCTAGCAGGCAGCCAACCACTGCAGCCCTGCGTACATGGAGAGGTCACTTACCGGAGCTAGAGGCTGTGCTGGACGTCATCTTCTGGTGGGGAATGGAAGGAGCTGATTCTGCCTGCATGCCGCTACCCAGAGCACATCAGGGAGGAGACGTGTCTCTGCGGGGCTCCAATATATAGGGAGAGCAATGGGGAGAGGGCTGGTGTGAAAAGGACACCGAGGGAGGATCCTCACGCCCCAGGGTGTGGGAGGCACCGGGGCAGTGATGGAAACATGCGGGGAAGTATTTCAGAACCTCCTTTCCTCCCACAGATGGAAGGCAAATGGTGGTGCCTGCACTCTGCAGTGCTCACACTGAGAACACCATGGGGATTTGGGGCATGGGGAGAAATGGGGCAGCCCCACTCCTGTGGGTCTGTCCTGAAAGTGCTGTCTGGAGCTTCCCCGTGCGGTGCCCCCAGTGAGGCGTGGGCGAGCACAGACGCTCCCGACCACAGAAATAACTTAATGAGGTTGCAGATATTAATCACCAAGTGAAAATTAAAAGTGAGGACTGGGTTTCTTATAATTGCAGGGTGAGTGCTTGCCGTGCGATGGCGGGTGGGAGAAGCGATGCAACAGGTTTCCCCATGACACATCCGACGTTGGCTGCTGCCTCGGGCACAGCTTCACCTGCAAGTTCCTGCACTATCATCTGCACCAACCCCAGGGGGGGAGCTTGGACACAAAGCCTCCTCTCCACCCAAAGATTGGCAGCAAAAAGGTCCACGGATGCAGCAGCAGCAACACCTGCCCCACTTCCACCTGCTGAGGCTCATCTGATTGCATTGGGTGTTTCAAACCATGATGGGAACTGTAGGGCAATGAGGGGCTGTTGAAAATGAGGGGCTGTAGGACAAGAGGAGATGCAGTGCCGAGAGGAGCTCTCTGCCAACATGAGGCCTCACCTCAGCCTTCTCTGCTTTGGGCCAAATAAACGGAGCAACCAGAACTTCCAGAACTCCTGCACACCTCATTTTGGAGGCTTGCTTTCCTCCCAGG
>JAPSGF010000156.1:508884-523493 GCA_035772895.1 Perdix hodgsoniae
GTGGCTGCTCAAAGCACCCAAGCAAGAACTCCTCCAAGGATGGGAGCCCTCTCCACTCCTCCTCCAGCTCTACAGAGTGGATGTTCTCCCCCTTTCCTCTTGGCCCAATCTGCTATGGGGACAGATCCCACCAGTGCAGTGAGACCCATCGGCTTTCCTCCTGGCATCACGAGAAGCACTGCCCTCACTGCTCACCTTTCTCAGCATCCAGCTTTGCAGTTGCTGGGAAGCAATGAAATATTTTAATCTCGGTCACCTCTTCCCCTTTGCTTTTCCCTTCCTTCTCTAGTTTGTGATTTGGGGACTCGATGTGCTGCGCGTTTGTGCGGCACGGATGGATGCGCCGCAGCGCAATGCAGGTTGCCATCTGCCCTCGTGTGGCCGCGGGGGTGATCACCACGTTCAGAAATCGGTCATGCAGTTGCAAATAGTTGAAACAGTAAATAAATAAGCGAATAAATAAATGGGCTCCGGTAGTACTGAATATAGCAAATGATTTCCTAACAAATCAGTGCCTTCCACGCACAACGGGAGCATTTTCTGAGTGCTTCTCTGCTCAGTGGGAACAACAGTGGTTGCAGCAATGAGAAATCCCCCACCGAGTGACTTCCAGACAGGTGACACTGCTGCTCCCTGCAGAGATCTTGTGTTATTTTGTATTATTTATGCTCTTTGGAACAAAATAATGTGCTGGAGTGCTAAAGAGGGAGAGAGAAAAAGAAAGTGAAGTTCCACCTGATTCAAAGAATGATTTTATTGTTGGCTTTGTTATACAGCATCGGTGCACAAATGTTAAAAGATAACCTAGCTCTGGAAACGCATGGCTTTGGGTTAGCAGTGCGTGATTTTGTGCTGTAAACCACTGATTACTTAATGAGCAAATGAAGTTTTGCAGGGAAAGGGCACTCTGTGAAATGTTCACTTCTGGAGTCACCCAGGAGCGGCTCCTCCACCACCCAGCAATCAATCCTTAGAAACTGTGAGGTTGGCCTGCAGGCAGTTAGCGATTGCGCAGCTCTTTATAAAGGCAAAGATCAAGGAAATAAAAGAGATGTAGGATGTGTTTCAGGTTTACTCGTCGGCCTCAGAGAATGAGCATAAAGTGGAGCTTCTGTGGCTCACCCCAGTGGAAGGTGAAGTTCAGAAAGTGGTTCGCTGGACTGATTCACCGGCGGGGGGGGGGGGGGGGGGGGGGGAGAATATAGAGAGTCAACCAAGAAATCAATAATAACAACAAACCAGCCAAGAAAATGGCTCCATACACACTTATATCCAGATGTCTGAGGTGCTGTCACCACCAGGGTAACGAATCTCATGAGCCAGCGCCGGCCCGTCGGGCTCCTTCCCAAAATCCACCAGGAAGTTAGTATTCACTTTCAATCCACCTCTTTCAGTGTCCACATCAACCTGCAGCATAACGGAGCCCTCCCTGGAAAAGGGACACAGCAGACGTCAGAGAAGGACTCAGAGTTGTTGGGTCTTTGTGTGACAATGACAGAATCTGTCCCCGAGTGGTGCATGCACGCCTTGATTTAAGAAAGGAATCCTGAGCACGGGGTCACTCAGCCTTCCTCTTTCATCCAAGTTTTCTTACTTGACAAGATCTGGGTAGAACTGTTTGTCCCATCCACTGTAGAGAGAGGTAGAGACGTACAGCCTCTTCCCATCCAAACTGAGCTGAATCATCTGCGGTCCGCCCGGCACCCTCTTCCCCTGCAATGGAAACAGAGCACAGAGTGCTCCAGGCATGCTGGGCAACAGCAGAGAGGAACAAAACATTACAGTGGTTCTGCTGCTTGGAGGAGCATCCATCACTCGGAACTCCTGCACACAGGGGCAACAGATCCTTAAGTATTCTTTATTGGGAGCCTAATTCCTTATTCAAAGCCTCGAAGGTGAGTTCTACCAGGAACCAGGAAGAAAATAAGGGGTGAAGATGGGTGCATCAGGAATCAAGCAATGGATGGGTGCATGACAGAGCTGCCATCCCAGCTCCACCGCAGCTGGGTTTCAATCTGCACTATGAAATGAAGGAGTACGTGGGACCTCCTGGAATCACCTTCAGCCTGAAACCGTCTTCTGATCAACAGATCTCCGTAATGAGCATATGCAGTTCTTGCGCATCCCATAAGAGGTTCCATAAGTAGTTGCCTTGACAGTGATAACATTAATGAATGCTGATAATCACTCATAACCAGGGATAATTAATGCTCTTTAATTTTTCTGTGATGACGCCAGGTGCTGTTGAACTCTTTACCTGAGAACCCGCATACACACCCACCCACAAGGAACACTGCAGATCAGCAGGAGCTGGTGGAGTGCTTTGGCCGTTGTTTGCTGCATGGTTATCATGAGGAGTGATGAACACACGCTGCATTTGCTTCAAATCAGCTAACAGCAGCAGGGAAGGTGTCATTACACGGGCGTCGGTGCAACCGAACAGCTTGTACAACTCCACAGGGACCCAGAACACTCACCAGGTTTTACTCCATCTTGTGCTGAAATGTGATACCTGCAGCCCAGGCTGGGAGCCAAGACACAAGCTAACTCAGGAACTGCTTCATAGGCTTTACAACTCAAATACTGCTTTGTATGTTTTATAGCTCATGTATTGCTTTCTATGTTTGACTGCACTGCAGAGATTCAAAATAGTTCAGAATGAGCAGAGCTTTGACAAACTGTAATGTGCACATCAGGAGAACTTACCTTAATCACAAATGGCTCTGGTTGGCACTGCAGCTCCTTGTCTTCCACCACAGTCACAGGTCCACCTTTTACAATGCTGCCTCCCAGGAACACCTGCAGCCAAAGAGGGGGAGAAGTGAGAAATGGTGTGGGTACCAAAGGAAGGTGAAAGCCATAAAGGGGAAAATAGGACTGTGCTGCTGTATGAGATGGCTCTTTTGGTGCTGCTTACCTGCCCCACCAGTTTGGGCTGGCGTGTGTTGGAGATGTCATACTGGCGGATGTCACCATGCAGCCAATTGCTGAAGTAGAGAAATCTGTCATCCAGTGAGATGAGGATGTCAGTGATGAGACCTGCATAAAAGTTCAGCAGCAGAGCCATGAGATGGACAGGGCCAGAACAAGCACAGACATCCTTGGATGTGGATGCTCAGGCTGCAGCTGCATCCCCAGGACCATTGCTGAACACTTTGAGCAGATGAATCGCCATGGGACTGTCTGTTGTTGAAAACCTCAAACTATTTCTCCAGAGAAATGGACCTCAGCACTGAGCAATGCGGGAGCAGAGCCCTGACAGCCACTCCCACCTGCTGGCTTATAAGCAAGAATAAGTGGTTGTATTTCAAGTATCATACAAAGAACCCAAACAGACGTTCACTGTTTGACAAAGGAAGTGTTTGCTACTTAAGGATAAGAAATTCCAAACAGCTGCATTTCAACATGGAACCCAAGAGGAAAATGCTCCATTCCTCCTCCCACCGTGCTCGCACTCACCAGGCATGTCGGGCAGGAGCCATCCCTGCACTTTCTTTCTGGGTACTTCAATCACTTTCTCTGCTGCCCAGTCTCCTTTCTGCAGAAAGAGAGGAGTGAACGCAGCATTGTTACTGCCCTGATGTCAGCCATGAGGTCTGCGTGGCAGGGATGGACATGATGGGGTTGCTCAGCAATGAGGGACCACGCGGTGGCTTCAGAAAGCCATTGCATGGGCTGGTAGGAAGGTTTGCTCTCTGGCACAGCGTTATTGTTTGGCTAGAGTTGGACAGGAATGAGGAGATGTATTTTTTTTAATCAGAATTGTACTGTTTCTGAGGTGATCATTGGATTTCCAACACAACCAGTGTCACTGTGGCTGTCACTACCTCTGTCTTGTAGAAGCGAAACACTGTTCCACCCAGAGAGCATCCAACAAATCCTTCTGCAGCATCGGGGTTGTGGAGGAACCGAATTTCCAGAGGGATGGAGTCCTTCCCCAAGTCAATTGCCTGAAGGTAGGTGTGGGAGCTCCAGTCCCACACGTTGATGCGGCGACCGTAATGCCCTGGTGGGTCAGGTCAGGAAAAAATAAGCACAGAAGGGATTATTCCAGCTTTAACAAAGAACCACTTTTACTTTAGGGAGGTTAAACCCTCACCTTTCTCAACATCCACTGGGTTAAACCCATATGCCAGGACTTTGGGGGACCCCCACTCGGTGCTCATCAGGACGTTGTGCCTCGGTTGGTACCAGAAATCGTAACCAAAGGGGGGGCACTTCCCCCCTTTCTCCCAGTTTCCCTTCACTTCAAAGGTCTCTCCATCCAGCAAAACAAAGCCACCTGCAGGAAGCAGAAGGAACGTGTTCAATAAGGTCAATAACATCTCAATATTTGACATCTATTTGCTGAACACTGTAAATGTGACGTTATGCCTCAGAAAAATGTTGTGATTCGATTTGTATCACTTCCATGGGACAAAGCAGATTAAAGCAAGATTCTTAAAGAACCCTTATTACATTTTTAAATAAACTCCAGTTTGCTCTATAGGTACTCAAGGCATTTCGATACACCGGTTATCCTTCCTAAGAACCTTTTCATCAAGGAGCACCATAGAGGCAATCCTGGAGGAGTCACTTCTGTTTTCTTTTGCTTGCCAACAACAAACTGCTGGAACTGCTGGGTGCTTCAAAGAACTGTGAGCCTGCAGCCAGGCACACCTCTAGTATTAATTTCTAGAAAAACAAAGATATGGATACCTTTCCCATTGCCAGAAGGATCTCCCAAGCAGCTGATCAGGATGTCACCATTGCCCAGACAGTGGGAGGTGTGGGGATTTGCCACGTTCCCCTTCCAGAACAGCTCCACGGGCTCCACAATCTGCCACAAGGTGACACACCGTCAGACCTTCACTACAGTCACAGAACTCCAGTTTTAACACAAGGAGGACAAATCCCAAAGGATGAGGAATTTGTGGGTGTGATGTGTGCCAGAGGGGGGTGGTTCCATTTGGGATTCTGAGTACTTGCCACCTCCTTGCTCCTCAGCCCAATAATGCACCACCACTACGACATTACAGATTTATCTTCTCTTCTCCGAAACATAAACAGTTGAATGGTCAGAATGGGTTTAATTAGGATCAGTGGCAGAAACACTGATGTGCAGTTTTCAGACGTTGCACTCCTCTGGAGTTCAGAGGAAAAAAACGTCTTTGAGCTTCGTTAGAAACTCAGCCTGCAACAAAATCCAGTGCATAAGAAGAGCCCTTTGGGGGTTTTATTCCGCTGAAATAACAGTTAAAGTCTGGCAACGTTCTTAAGATCTCAGAGCTGTAAGATTATGAATGAACTTGTCTGCAGGCAGGTGGGGGGACAACAGAGCCCGTAAAAGTTTCCTTGCATTACACATTACGCCTTTGAATGTCCCTTTTGATGAGGACACCACATTTGTTTCTGGCACTTTGTACTGAAGCTTTACACAGCGGTGTAGGATTAACCAAATTAACTCTACCACAGCTGAAACCAGCACACAAGTGTGGACTCTGACAACGTGTATGTTTGCACCCAGCCTGGTCCTCTATGTTTCTTATGTACTCAATGATTTTTCTTTAAAAAAATTAAAAAATCAACACGTCATAAGCTCAGGAACCAAGGATTGAAGTATTAAATATCAAGGAGGTGTCCTTTATGCAAAGAACTGGTTTAGCTCAGTGGAATTCCAATTGAGTTTGAAGCCATTGGGATCCCTAACATATAACCTACATATGCTCACCTGAATGTGTCAACTGTATCAGGTATTAATTAGCACAAGGTTTTGCTGTGTAATTTATCAGTGAACTAGGAGTTTCAAAACTTACACAAGTTCCCATTATGTGGCAAAAGCCTCCAAAGCTGTTCAGACTCCATCGCTCTAATTTGAAGTTGGAACCCATGAAATTACTGTCTTGGTCATAACAACCATCTTGGCCAATCTTGGTCAATCTTGGTCAACATCACAAAAAATAATAATAATAAAAAGGTATTTTAAGTTATCTAAATGTACCTTATGGATTCTGGGGGCTCGAGGGTCTGTGCCCACATCCACCACGTAAATGCGGGATGAGATCAGGCATGGGAGAATGAGACGATTGCGACTCTTTGTGGTGTCCCCAAAGCAGCTGCTGCAGGCGTTCCACCCCGAGTGATGGAGCTCATCTTTCAGGTTGGGCATGGGCAGGCGGTGGATGACCTGCAGCATCAGACTTGAGATTCAGCCTGGGATCGTTTTTCACCCCAGGCAAAGAAATGGGTCTTTGTGTCAAAGCATAAATTAATAAAGAGCAGAAGGAAACGGTTGTTTGTGATTCAGGAAGCGGAGTCAGCGCAGGGTACAAAGAGCTGAAGCGAGAAATTGGGAGAGGAAAGTTGGACATCACGATCACATGGCATTTGTTAAATGTTGTATGCTGTTAAATTAATCCAAAGTTTTAAAAATTTCCAACTAATTAAGGAGATATGGAGTAATTATACAGAAAACAAAAACCAAACCAAAAACAGAAAAAAAAAAACCCAACAACTGTCCATGTGCTGCAAGTCTGAGTTCACAATTTTCACCTGATTGCATCTGGGACTGCTGCAAACTGACTCATTAATTTGCATTCTTGCTCCTGACTTTACCCTTTTCCCCTAGATCTAAGAGGATTTGGAGCTAACAGAAATATTTGTCAGACTCTCAGGAAATTTGCTTCCTCCACTCCTCCACAATAAAAACCTAAATGGTAGCTATAAAAAAAAAGAGAATGAATGATGAAAAGCTCTGCTATCAAACCAGGATCACCGTTCCTTAAAGATACAGAGATCAGAGTCCAACATATCTTCACCGACGCGAGTCGGTCAACCTTCTAGTTGCAAAATAAACGGAGTAGATTTCTGTTGCCTCACGTGCACATTGCCCAGGGTCTCACAGGTGCTATGTGATAAACTCAGACCATGCTACCAACATGGGATGTGCCACCTTTCAGGGTTTATTTCTTACGCTTAGTATAAATCACCAAGTGATAGAAAATGCTCTGAAAATGTCTCAGGAGCAGCAGGAGGCACTGGGGCTGTCCTACATGCAGTACCTGGCAGTAGTGTGGGGATTTGGGGTCAACATCCACGGTGGCCAAGTAGTCTGGCTTCTGGATGCCAGTGTTCCTGTAGATGCAGGGCAGGTAGACAATCTCTTCCCGGGGACCTTCCAAAGCAGAAGTCATTTCATGGTCAGAAAGAATCATTTTGATAAAATTCTGTGGTTAACGCCGAAATACACTGATTTGAATCCCTATGTCTGTGAATTATGATTCTTCCTCACCAGTAATCAGGAAGCCAGAGCTCAAGACCATTAAATGTCCCATGGAGTATCTGGGTCCTTTCTCCTCCCAGCACTTCTATGAGAGTCTGTGGGTGGTCTATAGAAGTCTTCACCCAAAAACACCACTGAAAAATTTCTGGAGGCTAAATCATGGGAATTCGTACCCAATATACTTAAAGACAAGCTCTATTTTGCAGTATAGAACCCAGAACAGTTGGTTGCATGTTGGCATCCTACAGCCACGCATTTATCCTTGTTTTAACACAGCTTCATCAAACTCACAGTGCTTCATAGGATTGAGTTCAGAGTGAAACCAAATCTCCTCTGATATTTAAAATCTTCTTGGTTTTGCTAATTAATGGGCCGCTAACAGTTCTCACTGAACTGGAAAACCATCCCTCACATGAGGGGCCTGGATTTAGGGGGTGTTGCACCACTTGCCTTTCATGGCGTCCAGGGGAGTTGCGTATCCTGGGCCACATGCTCCACATTTTGCTGATGAGAAAAACAAAGGAGAGCTTTCAGTCTCCGCATTCTTTTAAAATTCTCTAACAAGACACTGGCTTTGCATTCAAAGATGGACTGATATCAGATTCAATTGATATCGCCAGACATCTGCAAGTCTCTCTGAGTCGGGTCGGTGCTGAGGTTCCTTGAGTTACTGAACATGATGCTCCACACTCAAAAATGATGGGAAATTCAGGCCTTCATTTCACAGAGTTCAGCCTCACAATTCCCAATGCAGAGGCAGCGTCAGCCCCATTGCCCATTTCATCAAAGAGTTTTCTCTGCAGGCAGAACACATCCAGCAGTGCATGCACTGCACGAGGAGATTTGTGATTTCAAATAGATCTCCTCAAATAGAGTAATTCAGCACACTAGGTTTAATTTCACATTTTCTGTGAAATGTTGCTTGTTTTTTTTGTTTATTTGTTTTTTGTTTTGTTTTTTTTTTTTTTGTCTGAAAACACAGCATAAAAAGTTTGCTTTGTTCCATACACCGTAATTGAAACTTTATTCCAATTTTCTCAATCAGCCAAATTAGCAGGAATGCAGTCTGTGTCAGACCACAGCTTAATTAGCACCGCAAATCAGTGTTCTGCAGATCACTTTGAGAAAAAAGATTTCTTTTCCAGAGAAGACCTACAGCAAATGACAAACATTTCCTCCTTGCTTCTCCCATTCGTTTCTCCTCTCCCTCTTTCAAACACGTCCAACCCTAACCCATGCCCACCACCCTGCCCACTCAGAGGATCATTACAGTTAGAGAAGACCTCCAAGATCACCAGGTCCAACCATCAGCCCTCCCCACCACCATGCCCACTGGACAGTCTGTGTAGGACCGTCTCATGGCAAATTCAGCAACTATAAACACAAGAAGGAAGCACTTTCTTTCACTGTTTGGGTTTAACAGCTGGAAAGAAAGGAGAGGAGCGTGAAGATTTGCCTTTTATCTATGCTATTGTACAGCTGCAGTTCCTCAGCCTCCGGAGACAAACCGTGGAGGTGCCCACACGTCTAAGAGGGAGTTCAGGAGAAAAGTGGTGAGGATTTATGGACCTCTGCTGAGGGCTTTCAGCCAATCCATCACTCCTGGCGACGGTCAGTATTGCAGTGCAATGTTTAACTGACTCCTTCCACACCACCTGGTGACTCCCTGCAGATTGCCACCACCATTCCCACAAAAAGGCTGCCATCACAGCCTGCCAGCTGCCACTCCACGCTTTTTAGCCATTAAAATACAGCAAGAACTGTTTACTTTGTGCCTTTGGCACAAAGCAAGGCACCAAGATAAGCACTCGGCACAGGAGATAACCCAAATCAGCCCTTTTGCTGAATCATGAGCTCTGGCTTTGCTGAGAAATGTTTCTCTAAGTTCTACCCCCCAAACCTGTTGGAAATGGTGGAGGAACGGCGCTCTCTTTCCGCATTACACAACAATTTATGAACGTGCAAAGTCATTTCCATCTATTTCAGTGCCCTCCCCTTCGTTTCGGGACAGCAGAGAAAGGAATAAAAGCTCGTAGCAATAATACAAGTGAAAAATGAAACTCTGCTCCTGGGTTTCCTGGAAGTGCCGTTCCCGTTCCCACTCGGGGCAGCACAGCCCAGTGTTCATCAGCTCCTAACAGTGACTCACTCAAGGAGACGTACATCGATGGTGTAAGAAGTGTTCCCTGAGAGCATTGCAGCTGTGCAAAACGGGGGCAGCGTTTAACGGAGCAAACCTTTCGTTGTGCAGAAAATGGTGAGCTCAGCCCCACCAGCAAACCCAGCAAAGTTTTGCAGCGCAGAACAGAGCAGAAAGCGGCACATCGACCATTGGATCTCTTACCCATGTTGGCTCCGAGGTGCGCAGCAGGAAGCACAGCGCCTGGAATGGACTAAAGCAGAAGGGAATAAACAGAGAGCAAAGGGGAGGGCAGAGAGCTGCCCGGGGGGAGGATCGAATGCACTGAGAAACCCAATGGTTTGGAAGCACTGAACCCACCTCCCCCTCTGCTCTGCTCGCCTCCTTCTGCTCCAGTTGTGTCCCAATGGAACGGCCTGGGATATTGTGACCCTGAGCTGAGTCTGAACGCTTTCCAACAGCAGAGAAGGAAGTGGTTGTGTTGAATATCTTTGTCCCTTTGGCAGCTGCTGTGTTTTCAGCACTTCAGCCCTGTAAACAAAGTGGCTCCAAGGGGGGGGGGAAACGACGTGACCGCTGGAACCTCACCAAGTCACTTCTACAGCAGTTGCTTTCAAAACTGACATGAAAATCTGGATTTCACTCTTTAATCCAGCTGGGATTCTTAATGCTTAACTGTCCCTATTGAGGAGCAGTCCATTGTTTTCCCCATTTATTTGTGTGTGTTTTGTTATATTTTTAGGGTCCGTACTTTTTTTTTTTCCCCCCCAGGGAAAATCGCCTGTTATTTCCCTAAAACAGTGCCAAGGGCAAAACCATGTGTCTTACCAGGGTCTGTGTGATAGGACAGGGGGAAATGGTTTCAAATTAAAAAAAAAAGATGACTTAGACTGGATGTAAGGAAGAAAGTTTTGACGAGAAGGGTGGTGAGGCACCGGCACAGGTCCTGCAGGGATATGTGAGCAGTAGTTCCTGGAGCTGTAGGGTTGTACCATCAGGCTGTGTGGGGCTCTCAGCTCCCAATGGAGCTGTGGGTGTCTCCATTCATTGCAGTGGGATCGGATGAGATGGCCTTTAAGGGTCTCTTCTAACTCAAATGACTGTGATCCAATGACCTTAATGATCATCCACAGAACCATGGGGTGGTTGGGTTGAAAGAGTCCTTACAGATCATCCTCAGAATCGTAAGACCATAGAAATGGGTTGGGTTGTCTTTGTTCATTGTAGGGAGGTCAGACCAGACAGCTTTAAGGGCCCCTTCCAGCTCCAATGATTCGACTACTTTATGATCTTATCCCATCCAGGTTCATCTCAGACACATCCCTATTTGACATCACTCCCAAATTCTTCTATGTTTTATCCCCTGGCTGGTGTTGAGGATTTGAACTGCACGCCATAATGAAGAAATGTGAGTCTACGGATCAATTTATTTCACAAAATGAAGTCATTACTGAATTCTTATTTGATAGTATTCAGATGTCATTCTTGGGAGATGCCATGACATGCTAGCTGAAGAGGAATCGGTACTCAAGGAATGGAGAGGCAGAATGGGTGAGAATCCAATGGAATGGAATGGAATGAACAGAATAGAATGGACCTGAAGGAAAGAATGGAATGGAATGGAATGGAATGGAATGGAATGGAATGGAATGGAATGGAATGGAATGGAATGGAATGGAATGGAATGCTCAGCCTTTCTGTCTGCCTTATTATCAATGACTTTTTCAACTCAGCACTGTGTTTAAGAATGAAGCAATCAAAAGTTATGTGTTTGCATAATATGTCCCACAATCATACAAAGCACGAAAGCTCTTCAGGAGTGGGGTCAAGACCTCTGCATTGCACTCATAGCTTTGAGTCACATAACTATAACACAAACAACACACTTGCACTTCCCTCTCCAAAACCAGAATGGGAGAACAGAAACATGACTGCTGTTGTCAAAGTGAGCAGCACTCAGAGTTCCTTGTTTGTTTGGGGGATTTTTTTAATTGCTGTACATGCATGTTGTATTATTCCTTAAACACTGCTAAGTTAGCTATGCAACACCCACTGCATTAGGTGGCATAGTTGGGCTTAATATGATGACTGACAACTTGAAAGACCAAAAATTATCATCCCATTGACCAAAAGCAATTAGTAAATATGAACGCCCTGTTCTAAAACAGTAAAAACTCCTTTAAGACAACGCAGTTCAGTTGTTCACACTGCAAATTTGGTTGGATGCTGAGTGCACTAAAATGAAAAATATTCAATTACTGTTCCCATGAACTTAAGGTACTCATCCACACCAACTCTGGAGTCAATGGGGAAACCAAAAGTTATCTTCAGGGAAATCATAGAGGTTAAACTGGGTTCCAGAAGACAGAAAAGAGTCACAGCCAACTGTTGGAACAAAGAACGTGTGAAATCCCTGGAAAATTGTTCTACATTTCCTTGGTGCCTGAAATTACCTTGGAGAGAAGCAGCCCAGGTAGCCATGGCGTTGTAGAGAGCTTGTTTCCTTGCTTCGAGACAAGGATGCACGACATCAGCATGGAAGGAAGGAAGAAATCAAATTGGGGATTGGCAGAGGGAATATTTTTGGTGGTAAATACAATCATCGATCGTCAATAATATGGAACTTCACTGGATGATCTTTGCTTTCAGACATCTGAATTCCAATGACAAGCTCTCAATTTTTCCCACCAATAGCACTGCCTGCCAGCCTGAGTGACATTTCAGGAGAAAAATAATTTTTTATTCACTGCTGCTTCCTGACTATGAGACCTGCTTTTATTAATGCTCAGTAATCAAATAACGCTGCTGAGAGGCAGAGCACCACCAGGAACACAAATGCATCGCTGGTGAAAATGTTGGTTATTGTTATTGGAAGGAAACGCGACCCTTTGCGTTGTATACATGATTTATAAGGGACAGACAGTGACATGCACACACAGTGTGCTGTGTGAATGAGGGAGAATGACGGGGAGCTCAGGAAGGCCATCAGAAGGAAATTAATGTGCTTGTTTAACGAAGTGCGGCGTCATAAATCACATTGTAGCATCACACCACAGGGGTCCATTTGGGAAGCACCCGACTCACCAAAATCACGTTTCGAGAATGAAGGAAACGACATTTCAAAGGACGTGGGAGATATAAATGCTATCAGTTTTGAAGTGCACGCTTGTGGGTCTTACAAATGATGTTGGTTGATTGGAACTGGGTGATCTTTGTGGTCCCCTCCAATCTATTCTGCGATTCTATGAAAAATATGCTGGCTGTTAATAAAAACAAGAATTATCAGTTTTCACCATGTTACCTTCAGTATTCAGCCTGCACCGTATGCAGCTAAAAGCTATGTGGCCCATCACGACTGAATTATTCACAATAAGAAGTTTATTATTAAAGACATGAATCATTTGAAACTATCCGTGGGAGAAACGTAGGGAGAATCCCAGGGAGATCTGTTGGCTCGACGGCGCGGGGCACTCGGGTGGCACCGATCCAGACACGGAGTGAAGGAAATGCACAACTGCGAGCGTTTCTGTGGTTGCTTTGGTTATGTTTGGGTTGCTTTCAGACACAACGCTGAGTTCAGGCTGCAGGGCGCACTGCTCAGCACGGGTGGTGCAGTCACCGTCCTGGAGGTGCTGAAGAGGAGGGTGGATGTGGTGGCACTGAGGGGCATGGGGGCTGGGCACGATGGTGGGGGTGGGTTGAGGGTGGACTTGGTGATCTTAGAGGTCTTTCCAATCCCAGTGACTCTATGGGGGCAGATCCTGAAAGCACTCTCCTGCTGCATCCATCTCAGCAATGCTGTTCAGGAACCTGTGGAGATGCTGATGGCCGTTCAATCCAAAGCATTCACCTCGAAGCTGTCCCTGAGGAGTGACATTTGTGTCTACTTTTGATGTAATTATGAGTGTCACATAAGGGAGATGAAATGATTTGCCTCTTTGCTTTGTTAATGAGGTCTCCCACATCTCCCGGAAGCCTCCTCCATCACCAGATGTGCCTCCTGGCCACTTGGAGACACCAGAACTGCATCACTGGCCACACCATAGAACTCAAGCCCTGCGCTGTTGGCTGTGCAACATCTCTTCTAACGGATGAAGGGCTTCAGCAGCTCTTCTCAACCTCTCCCGAAAACCTGAAGGTCAAAAGTGGAGGCCTGGCTCCAGCCAGCACTGCCAAGCACCAAAACAGGGTTGTCTGCTGGTGGTGAGACGTCGAGAACTCCCTACAAATCAATAACCACAATGGTGGCATCGGGCACCACCAACCCAAAGCCAGTAACTACAGAACACAGAATCACTGAGGTTGGAAAAGACCTCCGTCATCACCGCGCCCAGCCCCAGCCCGTCCCCAACAACCACGGCCCCACGTGCCACACCTCCACGGTTCTGGGATACCTGCGGGGACGGCGATTCCACCGCTTCTCCACTTCACACGGAGATGTGGCACCTGGGGGCAGCGGGGATGGGGTGACGGGCGGGGGCTGAGGACAGGAACGCGTCGGGGTGGCGACGGGAGCGGCCACGGGGGCGGCCACGGGGTCACCGCGGATGAGAGCAGCCCACCGCGCATCCCTCGCGCCGCTCCACCGCCCCTGAGGAGGCGGTGGCGGAAGCCCCGCCTTCCGAGTGACGTCACCGCAACGCCCACCAATCCGCGCGGCGCATCGCGTCCCGGCAGGAAGTGACGTCACCGTCTCCCTCCGCCGCCCGGTCCCCTTTTTGTGTGTGTGTGTATGTGTGTGTGTGTGTGTGTGTGTGTGTGGAGTGCGGCGGCTCCGCGTGTATCCCCCCGCGGCGGCTCCTCCTCCTCCTCCCGCCCCCCCTCCCCCTCCCCCCCCGGCCCGCCGCCCGATGCCACCTGCGCTGCGCTCCCGGGGCTGAGGGACCGCGCGGAGCGGGGAAGGTGAGAGCCGGGCGGAGGGTGGGAGGAGGAGGCCGCGGTCCGTTATGTGCCGTGGGCGGAGGGATCGGGGGGAGTTGGGGGTGAACCGGCCCCAACCGCCCGGGGCTGGGGGGAGGGGGGGGCTGGGGGGGGGGAAAAGAGGGGCGCACACAAAGCGGGGGAGGAATGGGGGGGGCGGGGGGAGGAGCCGCCGTGCCGCGGGGCGGAGGGATCCTCTCACACCCCCCGCGGTGATGCGGCCCCGATCCCTCCGCCCCGCGCGCCCCCCCCGGAGCTCCGCGGTTCCCCCCCCCCCCCCCCCCCCCC